>CM037789.1:34016622-34066622 GCA_021229015.1 Solen grandis
GGGTGGGGGGTAATCCTTACTCGGATAAATACTATGAGTAGTGAGTGAGTGAGTGAGTGAGTGAGTGGCTTAAGTCAGTCTTATTAGATTTTTTTGTGAATGTCTTGAAATTTGGTGGTTAAAAAATCAACTTCTTCCTTTGAGCCGCGATTTTCCCTCCAATAAATAACTTCCGTATGGACTAATTTGCCTGATAACTGCCTCACACATGCATTCTTCTCGTTACTGACGTCTCACAGGAATGAAATGTAAATAATCAAACGAGTCCGGCTCCTGATTACAAACAGAATGTGTACGAGTCGATGGCTCTTATATCAAAACTAATTGAGAATCTGGTCAAAATGGTCAGCGAATTACGTCTGTTTTGGCATTACTTGGCTTCAGTGTCTCTAAATACCGTGACAGAGTACTAAGTAATACAGCAGTGTCTAGCCCCGGGCGAATGATTCTCATCTAAACCTCGGTATGATGGCACAACGTGTCAAACTAAAACACTCATTAGGGCTAATATACTGGTCTTGTTCCTAATGTGAAATTCCTGATAAATTGGATTTTTTCCCGATTTTTTTTTATTATAAAATTTACATCGAACGATCGATTTTTTGTCTTTTTGCACAAACAGCTTATCTGGCAGTCACTTATAATGAAAACGGACTTATTTAATCTCAAGTGCAAACATGAAACATTTTGAATGTTTGCTCAGTATATCAGACATTTTGAGGAATTTTGTCCTGATAAAATAAGAAAAACGTGAGTGGCGTCAAACAGGATTCAGTTACGTTATCGTGACACTGAATCTACAAATCCAGAGTCGAATTCCACAAACAATTATTAGTTCTATGTAAAACTTAAATTCTTCAGGTCAAATTTTATTCGTTTTGTTTCTCTAATAATAATACCCAAATATTTCATTTCTTAACGATTACTGTTAGATACTAAGTTAATAATTCATTTTAGCCAAGTCGTGTGCATATATATATATAGCCTTTGACCCCCAGTTACTGGGCGGACACTATAACAACAGGGCCAGCGGGGCTGGTATATACAAAAGATATAATTATTCTCTGTGTAGCCCGAATATGTTTCCTGTTATTGTTTTATATTTGTCAATTCATAACTAATGAAACTCTTAAACCACCCTTTCTTTCAACCTGTGTAATATATTTCAAATTTACGAAACAATCAACATATATATATATAAATTTTATATTTATTATGAATCATAGTCAGCGTTTCATTATACATGTACTTGAAATCTGTCACATGTTATGAAATATGCTTAACTTTTTTTCTCAATATCCACAGCTGTATAGCTATGATTTATTTATAATTCAACGCTGTATACACGTAAATAAGAGCTCACATAAATACGTGTTTATAGCAAATAAGGTAAAAGATAACATCAAAAGTCAATTATTCTGTGATGACTACCGCTATACCTAACGGTGATCAATTATTTAAAGTTTTATGAAATCTGAAACCACCCCAAAACTATTTATATTTGTATTGGCTAGAGAGACGGAGAAAGAGACGGTGTTATAACAATTTGTGAGAATTAAAAAGAGGAAATTTCGCACACAATAAAAAAGGAAATTTCACACATCATAAAATAAATGTATATTAATAAAAAAAATGTGACAGTCATGTATTAATGATTTGGCATAAGAGGCTGTATTATTTTATCCGCGTCGGACATTACCAGATGTCGCCAGGGACTGGCTTAATTAATGTTCAAACAGGTCTGACTTGAAGTAAAACAAATCTGAGGATACTGTCATTAGAGTCTGATTCTCAGGGGAACAGCTGTATATATATATTACACTAATGTATAAATAATCCTTACTGCATCGACCATAAGCCAAACGTATTGTGGTTATCCAGCGAACATTGGATGGAGTTACAAAGTGATGCTTAGATAATGTGTACATTTTGTAGGCTATAAGAGAGAATGAGTGAATTCAATTATGTATCCTAGTGTTTTATTTGCGATGTTAGATTTTAATAGCCAAATTATACCTCATAGATAATAGAAAAATGTATCAAACCTAGCTTATATTCCGAATATATTTGCATAAGAGAGCAAGAGAGAGAAAGAGAGAGAGAGTGGGGTAATTTGAATAATGTCTGTAGCTAAATTGAATGTCTGTAGTTGAGTTAAATAATGGTAAAAAAGCTGCATAAATCATAATTTTTAGGGAGAAAAAAATCAACAAAACATCTAACTAAAGACCTTAAAACTCTGATATGGGTAAAAAGTAAATGTTGAGAATCCCTCGTTAAGTTACGTATGCGATCATGTGACCGCGAGATAAAGAGATCCATGTAAAATTGCTCATGTTCATTATAAATAAACATATCATTCTTTTCAATTTATTACCGAAAAAAAAAACAAAAAAACCAGATATGTATAATTATATGTGTTATTCATTAGGTCGCATATCTCTTTTATGAGTGACACTGATTGTTAAACATCTGCAGGCATCTGCAAGATGTAAAGCGTCCCTGCGAGATCTCGTTCAAATCTCGTTCACCTGCTTTTTTCGTCGCGAGAAAAAACGCTATGTTAGACAGTTTAATATCTCTATTGATTATTTTTTTGATCAGGCTAGTCTGCTTGTTGTTTTAACGACGAACGAGATGAAATCGCACAGATTACATTAAACGGATTCGAAAGCAGTCTTAAGTTTTTTTGTTTTTTTTTTTTTTTTTTTTTTTCGACATAGTCCTTAGACGATTTGAATCAGTTTGTAAGAGAATGTCTACTGTGCATCTTGTTCCTGAGCGTGCATCTTCCGATTTACAAAATTCTGGAAAACAAGTTAATCTCCACGACAATATAACACATATAACCCAGAAGAGTTTAGACGACTGCTTGTCTGCACTTTTTAACCTGTTCCCTTATAGAGATGTATTTTGTCACATTGACAAAAATAGCAGACTCAGACCAGGCACTTCTATGGACCTGATCAGGGTCTCCTCCATTTGACCATTCAATACTGTATCTCAGGCTCGAATTCCACCAACAATTCTAGCGCTAAGTAAAGCTTAAATACTTATCGGCGAATTCCTTTAGTCTTGTTTCTCGAATAAAAATATCCAAATGTTTCATTCTTATCAATTATTGATAGTTGTTAAGGTAATAATTAATTTCAACTTAATCGTGTACATGAATATTTCATAAAATGATAATGCTGTAATGTGTATCTACCTAGTTTAGAATATAAATATTACTAAGCGCGAAGTACTGTTGGTGGAATTCGAGCTAGATTCTACACAGTCTGCACGACAAATAAGACTTTATTGTTTTATCATTTTAAGTTCGGTATGAAATATTCCTCAAGTTATTCATTTGTACATGAATATTCGTAAAGAGAAGGGTAAATGACTAATAAGAAAATAATTTAATCAATCTGTATTTTGTTAATGATGGTAAATAATTCATTTTCCTTTTATAAGGTGGTATTGATAAAACCCGTTTAAATAAAAAAAAAAAAATTCTGTTGAATTAAATTGTTTTGATGTTACACGACCTAACTAAGCGGTACTATTATGAATATTAAATAATCAAACATAATCAAGTGTTGAACATTAACTATGATGCAAATAGTCACAAAAACAACACATTTATTATACGCTGAAATTATGATATATAAAAACAAACATTGGTAAGGTAAAACATTTTTTTTTTTTTTTACCATCTGTTACTTAAATTTTAGCAGTTGCTATTTTGAACAGCTATGTCCAGCTTGGTGCCGTAAAACAAAACAAAACAAAAAAAAAAAAAAAAAAGTATACAGTGATTTTAACGTTACCTATTTACCGATGCTCTTCAATCAGAGGTCAGGGTTCCAGAATCTTAATACTGATATACCTTTAATCTGGTGTATGTTTGCATGTTTGCATGTTTGCACACACGTGATAATAGATATGGTACGACATGGACCGTCCAACAAAATATTTTGATGCAGATTTATTTTTTATTTTTTTTTGTAGTCCAATGACAGTATTGTCAAAAACAAATGCGCGAAAGCTAGCAAGCTATTTGAATATGTACTGGCAAGAAGACTCTAAAGAAATATGCCCCACCCACTCTCTCTTTAGGAAGAAATCTAAACAATTTTTATATAATTTTTTAAAAATTCCCTGCATTTAAGTATAACTATCTAAGATATAAATAAGATATAAAAATACTTATGTGGGCATATTTTAAATACTAAATAGTATTCAAAATACTGAGCAATAAAAAAGAAAAGAAACGTATTTAGGTAAATAAAACGATTCAATGAAATTCAATTCAGTATTCGACATATTGCTTAGAATCCTCTTCGAAAACCCAATTACATATAATTGTATTATATCCATTGATAAACTTTTGTTAATCAGTATAGCATTCCTAATTAAAAAAAGTAATAAAAACAACGATTGTAAGTTCTATTTTTTCTGGAAATGTACATACCATTACTTAGGAAGTTTATACATTTTGAATTGCATTTCAAACGAGCCTAACTATTTTCCGAAGGAGAATAAAAATTATCAAAAAAAAAAAAAAATCCAACAAATCATCGGAGAATGAATATGAATTTAAAATATGTTTTAATTATTTCACGAAAGACATCCATTAACGAAGATTGCACAACTTCCTTCCTCAAGTCCATAAACTGTATTCCAAACACAACTGATGCTATCACACGATGGCAAATCAAGCCCGGAACACAACGAAAACTTACCAACAGTTTTAGACGTCCGCACACTAGCCCGTGTTTCCCCCAACTACCTTCTCTCCTTTCATATTTCTCTATCACAGCCGCTCACTCGACTATCAATAACGCTGTGTCGCTCACGGAGCACCTTAAAACACCGGGCTATAAGCTGCAATCATCTCGAGCAGACCAGATTTACTACAGGGAGAGTCGGAAGATGGAAAGTACACCGGGCTTCTTCTGCTTTATCCTGGGAAAGGGTTCTATCACTCAAAAGTACATCGCTGTTATGGACACATTTATTAAAGACATAATCGCATATTTTGGTTAATTCCTGAATATTCTCGAAGACATTACGATGTCCCATGGTGAGACAAACCCAAATGTAACCGGCATTAAATGTCATACCGAAGCTGCAATATGTAATTATAGTGATATACAAGCCATGAAGAGTATTGCTGATCGTGCAGGTACACTTGGATTCGCAATATCTCAGTTAAATCTCTCTTTGATATCGGGAGATACATATTTCATGATGTAATAAGCTAAAGTTCAAACTATCTGGTCTTAATTTATTCGAGTAAAAATATTTTTGAATTTATTGTAACAATCTTTTAATGTTTTAGACTGGAATATATTAATACGTAAGTAGTAACACTCAATATCCACCGCGGATATTGGAAATAAAGTTGCACTGCGAAATATCAAACAACTTACAGTAAACGGAATTTACAATATGGTGTTAATCTAATCTTGAAAGCGCACTTCCGGTTAAATCTCCGTATCGGAAACAGGAAGTCGTGTATTCGATTTACGGTACCGACTTGTATTTTGTGAGATATTGCAGTGAATCAGCCCTATATATACAGCCCTTAATTTGTCTGAAACAATGTCAAGCCCAAAGTCGCGTAAACGATGTCAACAAAGGGACCCACAAATCATGCAAACTGGGGAGATGAGCAAACAATGTCAAAAAAAAACATACAACAAAGAACAAAAAAAAAATCAACGACAACAACAACAACAACAACAGCAACAACAAAATAAATAAATAAATTAAAAAAAAAAAAAAAAACAAAAAACAAAATTAATATTAACCACAGAGAAACATACATATTGTCAGCCAAAGAGGCAAACAAAATCTACTGAAATGAAGTATAAATACTTTAAGTTGACTACCTGTGTTTTATTCGTATTATTCGGTTTAATTGTTTGTCCCAATAATAAACACAGTTACTGTGATTTTTTTGGTTGGTGAACTAAAAAAACTACATTCTCAATTATTGAAATAATTGAAATAATAAACAAATTTTACATAAAGAATACATAAGTTATCAGATATTTATATAAAAAAAAATATGCAAGAATACCGATATATCCATTACAATCGAATAATAATCGAATAATAACATGGATTTAATTATCACAATAGGTGAATAAAGTAGTGTGTTGGTTATTGCAGCATGGGTCCACCAGCAAAAGGGACAGTGGGTATCGAAGGGTTGAGACGTGCTGCCAGCTGGCTGGCAAGTCCTTGAGGAATCGATAATCTCAGCTATATCGACCTTTCTGTATAACGACAAGCTTATCAAAAGATTATCAAGTAGACGGTACAAATTGAAAATGAACTTTTTCTTATCTTCTGTATATATTTGCTGTAAACTATGTACACGAGCAAATAATGATGGTTCACATGATGACAATAACGATATTTGCGTTAGTTACGGCTTGAAGTGGTACATTCACGTTGAAACTTTTTTTTTATTTTCGATATATTTTTCCAAGAAAAACATCGTCATAACACTCCCTGGTATAATCATGAGTATACATTTCATAATTAAGTTTTGTAATTCAATGAAACTCATAATGTTCGATCTTCGGCCGCAACATACCAAAGTCGTAAAAAAATGGTACTGTTATAGCTCCCTTGCTTGGCGCTCAGCATATAAGGGTAGTTGCAGGACTGATTGGCCTGGTATCAGGATAATGTTACTGGGTGTGGTATCATGCCACATGTCTACGGCGTGATACTGCAGTGTGGCAGCACTATATCTGTCTCAAGTAGACATCGTCTCCAAATGACTGAAATACTATCGGTTGGACGTAAAACCCAACAAACAAACAAACATAATGTTAACAAAATTATTTTTTTTGTTAACGAAATAATGATTTTTTTTTTATTTTGACAATACATATTAAATCATATTAATATGTATTGCAGATACAACTTTTATTGCCATTAATGTTTTGTTTGTATATATATATCGTATTTTTAACTGGGGGCTTTATTTACATAATAAACAGGTTGTTTTTGTTGTTGTTGTTGTTGTTGTTGTTGTTGTTATTGAATAATAAAAAAAAAAGAGTAAAATGAGAATGATCCCTCTTCAGTTTTCGAGGCGATCCGGGTTCATCTACTCCATATCGGCACAAACCAGATTTCCTCTATTTTACTTTTTCACTCCCATTGGCAATATTTTACAACACGAATACCAAGGCACAGAAAACGCACACTTGTCTCTCACCAGGAACATTAACCCTGAAACCAATGTGTATCGTGGAACTAATAACTACCTCAGATAGTTTGTCAAAATTGCACTTTAACGGCGTTATTACACATTTCAGTATATCGTTCAGCAGATCACTGGAAGCTAATGTAGTGTCATTCAACATTCATAAACCAATTACCGGACAAAAAAAGAGCTCGACGGAATCACAATTGCCACTTAACTTGATTCTCTCTCCGAAACCATGCCTACATTGGGGATACAAATAACATGTATAAAACACGACCTGATCAATGCTGATCTAAACAGGAAGTTTCATAATTACACCAATGGTTTCATCCCTAGAATCTCTTCCGATATCTTTACGATTGACTTCTCCTGACCTATAAATTATAAATGCTTTTCAGTAAATATCAGTGATAAACTATGTGCGTCTATCAAATAAGAAATCAATAGTTCAATTATCCATTTTATTTGATAAAAATTCTGGACATAGTTCATCATTTACAGGTTGTTTCATCAGCCCTACCAATTTACGTTCAACTTACCGAAAACGAAAGCTCAGCAACAAAGTGAACAAATAAGGAAGAGACAAGATCGTGTTGGATATGAAAGTAAAGGGTGGTGTTTTGGCAAGAATCGTTCGAAACGCATTAGGATAGTTACAAGGTGTTTTTTTTTAACGTTGAAGACCAAAATTGATATTGGATGACGGACCGGCAAAATGTTTTAAGAAAAAAAAACAAAAAAACATCTGTCATTGAAGAACCAATCAATTAGCAAAGCACGGACTGGACGCATCAAACTATCACACTTTATCCTTGTTCGCTTAACTGTTGGCAATATTCTTTCACTTATTTAATTACTTGATATTTGAGTATCATTATATATTCAAAAGTCATACATACACAAACACACATAATAAAGACTTAATTGGGATTCTAGAAAGAACTACACATGGAAATTTAAACTAAAGTTACCATTTTTTCGTTCGTAAACGAGGTTTATTGTCTCAGGTATTTTGAGATTATGTCTACCTGAGGCAGATAAAGTGATGCAACAATGCAGTATCACGCCGATACCATACCCAGTCACCGGGTCAACCAATCTGGAACTACTCTTACATGCTGAGCGCCAAGAAAGAGAGCTATGCCAGTATGTACTTAAAGATGTTTGCATCTTTTTTAACGGATTGTTGACAATCTAAAATTATTATTACCTTGTGACTTGACTATTTGAGTTTACCGTCGCTTCGATAGTATTTCAGTCATTTAGCGACGTCCAGCTAATTTCCTTATAGAGGAAGACCCCGAATGCACGGAGGCATCCGGGTAGAACCATCGACCTACCGCAAGTCAGCTGGAAGGCTTCCTCACACGAAAATCCGAATGACCCTGCGGAATTCGAACCCACGCGGTGAGAGGCTGAGTGAGTGCTAAAGTCAGCGACTCTACCCTCTCGGCCACGGAGGCCCCGAAAATAAAAAGAAAAAAACCCATAAATAACAATAAATAAAAAAAGAAAATGAATATTTTGTTTTCATTTTATTATTTATGATAATAAGTCTCGCCCATAAACATCGATTGAATAAGAATGAACACAACAAGCTTATTTCAAATGTTTATCTTTATTGCAAATATAAAATCAAGATTTCAATTTAGGCCGAAAAACAATATATCATTACTTGTAATGAGAACTAATTTCTCCGAATAATGAGCACGTTCCTTGTGACGTCATATCCCATGTGACTCACCAGTGCTAAAACAGTTCATGTTCTGACTGATATCAGTAAGATATTTCAATATGTTTACGTTCTCAAACTCGTAAATATGGCATTCTGCTATAACAGATTTGGAAGATTGTTGAAATCTGGAATGGCATCGCATTGCATACTAGAAATATAATTTGTATTAGATATACGCCATAAAAATAAGCACGGCATGTTCTTAAAATCAAATTGTGTACAAACTCTTGGATCTATACGATGGGTTAGTCTATCATTTACAAGGACCACACTACAGTAGCCTATGTGTACCTTTATAAACGACACAATACGTTTATAATTGCTGTAACTGATATGTCAGTTATGCGAGACAATGATAAGTTCGAGGGAGATATGTTTTATAAACTTTCAACCGAGATGTGTTTACACTCATTAGTTCAGTAAATTAACCTACCGATAAAGATACTGCTCTCCATGTGAAAGAGCTAATGGGTTTTTGTTAGTACGTTATTGTTAGATTTATTATGCCTCCCACTGGCAATACTTGCTGTGCAGGATGCATGACAAATCGTTTGTCTCTACTGTACAATGATGGATGTGGGTTTCAGTAATGGACACGACAATATCTGATAGAAATACCACAGACGGTCAACACTAGACTTCTCCTGTCCGCACTAATGATGTATTAGATAAGAACACAATAAACATAACACTATTAACAAAACAAATAGTCTGATACTGTTCTGTCTGAAGAAGTAAGACCCCCCTTCTCTCTCTCTCTCTCTCTCTCTTTATGTCTCTTTCTTTGTCTTTTTTTTCTACTGGAAATACCATATCATATCTGACTTATGTTTGACCCGAACATATTTAGGCTCTTTAAGAGAAATTCAAAGATGTGTATTTATATATGTTTTCTAGTCGTCCCCTTTTTGGCGAAATGTGCCACGAGACCAAATTCTATTTATGGCAGTTTTTACTATTTGACTCGATAACATAAATACACTTTCATATAATGATTATTCGTTTATACTCCAAATCTTATTGTTATTTTTAGTTTTCATGAAAAAAACTTTTTTTAACTATATGATCGTAATACCTGAATGTCAGTGTGGCTGACATTGTTGACTTGACTGGAGCTGCGATGGTAGATAAGACTATCCTTTAGGATTTGATATTTGTTTTAAAAATTTCGAAACTGAATATTCCCCGAAACTAATGTCTTTCCCTGCCAAATCTTCAGAGGCACAAACCAATTCCAATCCTGCTGTTTCAAATTTCTTCTCAGTCGCTGTCAAATTTCTAAACAGTCCAATAAGAGTCAGGCGCTGATTAATCGAACGTGTTGGAATGCCATTTTGTGAAATGTTAATTCCCTGGAAAAGCAATTCTTCAAGATTAACAGTTTATAATACATGTTTGCATTTTCTTAACGTAGAGGCCCGTGTGTTAGTCCATATACTCGTATATGCAAGGTTTCAGACCCCATACCTGTAAACAAAATCGGAGGTTAAAACATTTTCATGTCGCTTCTAACATCCTATATTTATATATAGTATGATGTCAAATGTGTCACCCCATAATTAAACACATTGGTTATCCCATACACATACAAAATTTCATATCCAATATGTCTCCCCATACACATACGAAAAATCATGTCCCATATGTCACCATATGCCCATACACGGTCTCATGTCCCATGTATCACCACATGCCCATACACGGTCTCGTGTCCCATATGTCACCCTATGTCCATACACGGTCTCGTGTCCCATATGTCACCCCATGCCCATACACGGTCTCGTGTCCCATATGTCACCCCATGCCCATACACGGTCTCATGTCCCATGTGTCACCCCATGCCCATACACGGTCTCATGTCCATGTTCCCATTCATAACCTAATGTTTAGCATTGTGTCAATCCGTAACTATACACAACTTCATGCCCCATGTGTCAACACATAACTAAATTATGCACAATCGCACGTACTTTACTTTTTTTTACCTTTAACTATACAAAGTCATTCATGTTCCATAACAATTCATCACCCCATACCAGTGCACAATCTCACACCCCCATGTGTCCCCCATGCCTATGTACATGTATACACACTCTCATGTCCATTGTGTGGCACGGTTAAATCCAGTGCCTAAACAAAGCCTAAGCATTGACTAGCTTTATATCTGCTTTGAATTTGACCGATCATTTTCTACGCAAAATAATCTGTAGGCACAGGATTTTTGGGGTGCTGTGTTTCAATGTCATTTTTATCTCTCGTATAAGGCTATTACAAAGACTATTAACAGTTCTTTCACATGGCCTTATTAGGCCATTAATTTGTACCAACAGTTGATATTGCGAAACAAAATTGTAGTTGAAACATAATCAAACAAGCACGCATCTGTCTGACAACCAGTGGATTTCCAATAGCTATCCTAATTATCACTGAACAACACTCACAATGACAGCATTATCGCAAATCTAGAATAATTGCTTTCATTAATGCAAATAATGCAATCCTTTCTCTAATTGGTCAAAACTTTGTTTTTATTTTGACAGCGTGGTTAATCTATTTTTGAACGGTGTATAAACTCCTAACCAGCCTCAAATCGAAGAAATCCTTGGATCCACTCTTATTCGGTTTTGTTAATATCCGGTTCCATAAAACAAATTCAAAGGACCATTTCAGCAGTTGATCAGCAATAACCAGTTTAATTCGCTGATTTTAATTAACCAATCAGTGACCTGTATGTTATCTTTTCACTAGAAGATCGGCAATACACAATGCAATTCGCTGATTTAAATTGATCAATCAGTGAATGGAGGAAAAAGAGTTTCCGGAACACCAACCTTCCATGCGTGTGTAACATCCCTCACATTGTTCGGTTGGGTTGTAAACAAACACACGGGATTTTAAACTAGTCAGCGATTTGCCAGTTAAGTCAACGAATTTAATCGAGTTTTGTCGAAACCCAGGTGTAATGGTCAATCCATCGTATAATGAAGTCAGATTTGCAAGTCTCTGTCATGGTGTAGGGTATTTATCATTATGAGGGTAAATTGAAAGTGAACGGATGCGTTGGGGAGTGTGGGGAAAGAACTGGGAGTGAGCACTTGTGTTTTTAGTATATCTTCTTATCAAGTATACCCATGAATGTTAAACTTCTTTCTCAGGATCCACAGCTGCTGATTACGTTGCTCTCCAAACAAGAATGGAGAGTAACGGAACGAATGAACCGTGTTACAAGGTTATTGTCCATTATACTGGGTTACTGTCATAAGATTTGATGAATAATACATGGAATTGAAGCCTTGTCATGGAGCAGACAAATGTCTTATATGAGAAGTGGTAGAAACGCCTGAAAGGATTCTTTATTATAACAACATGTGTCAGTAGGTACAGGAGAATAGAAACCAGACATATGTGTAGGTAATGTGGCAATTTACCACAGCTTTTATTGTATTTATTCGAAGGTGCTACAATAAGTTCAGCCACTAATAGACTTTCGTGGTTTTATTTCAGGTTTTTTCTTAATAACATTCAATGCACTTGAATGTTGTGTCCAATGGCAAATTGCTTTTCCTTTTGCGACAAAGTTACCATGCATGGATTCAGGGGGTTGGTTGTGGATTCATGAGTTGGATTATTTTTAACTTGAGACGAAACCAGGGTGCATATGTTTAAACCACAGAGAAGGGCTCATACTCAACAATGAAAGAGAAAAGGTAAATCAATATCAATGTATTACAGAGCAAACCAGTTCAAAATGGATGCTGTTCGCAACTTTGTTCAATCTAGTGTGCCATTAGTCGAAGTGCCTTTTCCATCTGGCCATACATATATTAGACAATTTTACAAGAAGTCCGTACTGAAGAAAGTGAAATGGTTTTACAATAATAAACGTCCAAGTAAAGGATGGTCACGTGTCCATCTTAAACAGGACAACGTTTCCTGCCTTTTAGTTAATTTTAGATGTTGAAAAGGTTTTAGTTTTTCACATCTAGCCTTTTTCATCTGCTCTGATTCCCAAAAGAAAATTTTCTCTAGAAAGAAATATAATTCTCTTAGAAGCTCCATTTTTGTGTTTTCAACAGATACAAAAAGTTGACTATTTGTTGTTGGTTTTTTTTTGCGATTGGGAAAAAGGTTTCACAAATGTGATTTCTGTAAAGGCGAAATACTTTGATGGTGTGTATTAAGATATTTTTGTTAAAACGTAGCACTTAAGAAATCCGAACTCAATGTCAAAACATTTTGCAGGACCCTTGCATATTTGATTTTCGTTTTGGCTATGCTGGAGACATCTTAGTGTGTCAATATAGCTTTTTTTAAATCAATATATACATGCTTGACTATTTACTTATATGCACTTTTGGGATACGTTTACGTGATTGTGACTATGTCCTCTGGTTTTGCCAATCGCATTGACGGTAACTTGTACACCGGAAGTTGTAAAAGTCATTTTTTAGTTTTATTTCACGCACATAGGTAAAAGAAATATATTAGGTGATGTGAGTTTTCCAAAAATGAATGAAAACGGCTATTTTGCTCATAGGATCAATGAAATCTTAAAGTTAAGGAACTATTTCAGGGAGGATCTGTGTTTCCTCAAAGTTGAGGTTAAATCCAAGGAAAAATAAGGATCTTAGTTTTTTTTCTTAAAAGGAAAGTACTACAAATTAAGGAATATCTGATCGAAATCTTAATTCTAATTAAATAGAAAATTTTAGCTATTTAAGTTAATACCACCCCTGTATTACTTGCAATAATTTTAGTAACATGCACTTCCGGTTACGGACGGATTTCACTGGTTATAGATGTGGTCGCCAGAACCTGATAACGAACAGTGGACTGCTATATTTGAGTCATCATGAATTATGTCTAAGTGATGTATTTATATCAATTTAATCATTTAAATCTGCGCACATCTGATCAGTTTCATCTAATCAAGTATTGTTATTTTCGGCAGCTTTTGATGTTGCGCATAATCGCTTTCTCGGATACCTCTTAGATTCAATTGAATTTAAACAAGTTAGTTTAATATCAATTACAGGAGAACATCCTGCTTAAGACGTTGCATATTCTGAGCTGATCAAGTTAAACATGGGAAAAAGATAGGCATATTGCCTGTTTTCTGATAAATTTTCATATCAGAAAATGTATAAATGAAAATTTAATATGACGGTGCACGAAGCGTTAAACGTCTCCTGATTTTGTATTGGACAACATAATGGAGATAAAGGCATTATGGTTTAGTGCATTGCGGCGTTCGTGCATGTACTCTCTCCCTCTCCCTATCACAAACAATTGGCAGAATAAACATGGAACAAAATGTAAGACTTTTTTCCGTTTAAAACGTTTTGTTTACTGTGTGTAAATAGTAGCACACAAAGCTATAGTAGGCACATACAACACATACCACTAAATTTCGTAAAGAAAAATAATTTCGTAAATTCACAAATGTAGACTCCTATCGTTCATTCGGACTTTCCTTTACTTAAAATGATGAGAAAGTATTATTGCATGTAATCGGTCATCTTTCTTTATGGTCTGTTGTTGAAGTTAGGAATAAGTAGACTCTGCATGTAACAATAATCTTACATATACGACTAATTGGTTGGGACCAAGAGAAGTGAAAAGAGCCCCGGACGAAAAGATTACCAACGATGAAAGGGGCAGGTCAAGGTCGCGATGATTTTAAGCCGAACATTTCTGTTTTAACATTTCCATTATACTTGTTGTTGTTTTTTTCTTTTTTTTTGTACTTTTTTTTAAATTTTGTTGCTGAGGAGATCGTTCAATGTTATATAAGAGAATATACGAATATATAAGAGGTCATCGTATCGGCTTGGTTTCCAGACTTAGTTTTCTCTCTCTTTCTCTCTCGCGAGGATATATATGTTTGTTCCTAAATTAATTCATTTTTTAGCCAATGCATATTAAACTATTTGTTTCTAGTTTGAAGTAATACTCACTTACCTTCTCACACTTATACAGGCCTGTTTGACCATGCGTTATAAACACGATATTCTTATCTTATGCAAGACATAAAAAAGCAACAGCCCTTAGTTGAAATAGTATCTCAGAATACGGATGTAAATCAGATAAAGTGTTCTTATCACCTAGTTTTTACATGAGTTTATGTCCGCCTCTGAAGAGAGAGGTCGTGGGTTCGATCCCCGGCCGCGACATACCAAAGTCGTAAATAATGGTACTGTATATAAAGGTAGTTGCAGGACTGGTTGACCCGTTGTCAGGATCGTGTGACTGAATGTGGTATTATACCACATGTCTTCAGTGTTATACTGCAGTGTGGCAGCACTACATCTGTCTCAAGTAGACATCGTCTCCAAATGACTGAAATACTGTCGGTTGGACGTAAAACCCAACAAACAAGCAAATAAACAAACAAGTCATATAATATATATTTAAATTCACACATATCAGTTATTGTACTCCTCATGATAATCGTATTACATTAAAACAGTATTTTGAAAATGTAAATGCATTAGTTGTCACAAAATAATTTTGACATGGCCTGAAAATAAGTGTAGATTTAGAGTACGTTGTATTTGTCACGTAGGCCAGAGTGGAACTGTGTTAACCGATTTTTGGTTATATAAAGTTTATCACAGGTTTCTTTTATTACCTTTTGTTCAGAATGAGATATGATTAAGGTTTGAAATGGTTATATCAATTTTTTTTGCTAAGTTTTAAGTGTATTAAGAGAGATGTTTAAGGCTTAGAAGTTAAAACCTATAGTTTCTTTACATAAGCCCTTTTTATCAGTACCTCCGTGTTGTCAGTGTTTCTCGGGATGCACGGGATTCAGCGATTTATAATTTATTGCACGATTCACGTGATTTTTTTTTTTTTTAAGAGTAAATCGTGGGGTTTTAGTATATAAGTTGATTTGTATGGAGCCTCAGTGTCAGATATCGATGGGAGCTACGGAAGATGCCTAGTCCAGTCTAGAATATTCTGACCAAATTACACTGTTTTTGGAAAATTTTATTTTTTTATTTTGGTAGTTTTCGAAGCTTTGGTTCTATAGGCATTATTTTTAATGCACTGATGTAATTAAGAAATGTGGAGATGTATGGAATATCTGTTTGGTATATAATTGCTAACAACAACTTTAACTTTTGTATTTCGATACAGATAATAATGTTAAGGATAGGCGTTGACGATAGTGATATTTTAAAAAGTGAACCGATTAATGGAGTTTAGCATGCCTTCAGCTCTTCCTTGTTTCCGGTTGTAGTAGAATTGTGTGAATTGTTTTATCGAGGCATCCCGTCAAAACTGAACAAACACGATTCCGAGAGAGGGAGGGAGAGAGAGAGAGGCAAGTCCATAAAACCAATTTTATGAAGCTATATTGCTCATGTTTGGAGGAAACAATTGAGGATACGATTTTATCGTGAGGAATAAACATAATGGTTTAGTATCTTTGCAAACCCCGTGTGTATTTTTTCTCATTTAACTTGTATACGGTACTAAAGAAAAAAAAAAATGACGACTATTTCTTGACTCAATCAAATTGCATACACAGTCGCTGTGCCGTGCTTTTGCTTTGACGTAATTGGTCAACGCTTATTCTCTGAAATCATCCCAGGATTAATAAGTTGGCAGTTCGGAACAATTTTGTATCAACTGCAGTTGACAATTAACAAAATTTAAATCAATCTACATGTTTGTTATTTTTTGCATGAAAGTTCGCTGTTTATTACAATGTTAAATCACAGTTTGTATATTTTGGGGTCTTTTTAAATACGCGTCTTCTATCATATTGCGAATTGCAAAACACTTGAAGTAAAACAGAACGCTTATTCTTTCTTTAAAATCAGAGAGAGTTAGAGAGAGAGAGCTTACAAAGGAGGCAACAGTATATGAAATACTCTATTGTTTATGTCTGAATGCTATTATTAACACGCTCCTAGCACATCGCATTTATACTTTTTTTCACATTTTCATAAACCGATTTTTACTTCAAAACTATCTCTTTCAAAGAACATGACAGTGAAACAGGTATAGGTTTGGACAGAGACTTGCGCAAAATGTGATATCTTAAGTCTCATATAATTATCTTGTCTACTCACAATCTTAACGTAAACTGTGTTACACCTGGAAGTCAACATAGACAAAGTTCGGGATAGCAAAATTGTCTTCAATATTTGAATAAGTTTATTATTAAGATCCCGATAAATGTGAATTGTTAAGCTAATTCCAGTTGAGATAAATTTTAATTACTCTATGATAAACTCTTATTCCATTATATTTTACTATACCAAGAGTTGAATCAACATTAAACGACATTAAACGAGTGCTCAAGTGGTTAAAGCGTCCGCCCGGAATCAGAAGGTCGTGGGTTCGATCCCCGTTTGCAACATATCAAAATCGTTGTAAATATCCATTGCTCAGGGCTCAGCATATAAAGGTAGTTCCAGAAGTGGGATGTTAAATCCAACTTGGAAGGAAGTCTCTATTTACCGAAGATGAATGAGAAATATTTCGTTCTAATCTCGATGATTTGAACATACCAAAACAAACATGCGTCTCGTAAAACAATTATGTTGGAACTTGTTTTCAGGTCATAATTATTTTATGTTACTTAATGAGAAATTCAAGTTCATTTTCCCCAAATGCATACTAATTTACGATTATAATTTAAAAATTTGAAATTAAAGACAAATATAAACTTAATTGTTTGCACATATCTTTTGAAATGGTCCTAGTTTTCATTATTTTTGCTGAAGTATATAATCTTAGGCAATACTTTTAAAAGCGATTAAATTAAGAAAATTGTATTGAGGATTAATGCCATACAGGGGAATGAAATTAAATAATATGATATAATAACATACAATATATGGATACAAACATTGCATCATTAAAGCAGCTCGTTCACAGATGACCGGTAGGAAAAAATAAAATTTCGTTTGTTCTATTCTTCGGATATGTTTGTGAAGTGTCTGTCTCCTCGGCAAATGAAGCTCACAATGTAAAACGGTATTTTCGGAAACCCTACTTTAGAGAAATCGGGAAAATTTAGAATACGGTATCCCCGAAGCCGGTGCATGTGGTATCACATGACACGTTTTCACCAGTTTCGGGTAACAAATTTGTAAATGTAAGACAATGTCTGTACTGCACTTTAAGCTATCAGCATCCTCATCTGGGTTCCACACATCATTGAAGGGTTTCGCCCCTTTAAACCCAGAACACTCTAGTATGGTTTGGCCACAGTGATGATCAGGTCACTGTGTGTTGGTAGCTAGCTCCAGCTGGTGTCGTTCCTGCGAATCATATCCAACTAGATGTCTTCTCAGCAGCATTGCTTACTGCTTAGGTGGCTGTCTTCCTGTCGCGACCAGTGATTCCAAGAACAGTGAACATTTTCCACACAGAAGAGGCAGGAAATCCTCTGTAACCGACTTCAACGGGGAACAGCCAGGTACTCAAACCCTTCCTACGACATTCCTCTATCAACTCCGCATACTTGGCAGCCTTCCTCTCATGGACTTTGTCACATCGCTCTTCCCATGGAACTTAGAGCTCTATCGCTATGGTCTTCTTTGCGTGCAGTGACCACATCACAATGTCTGGGCCGGTTTGACGACATCTGGGAACTTCAATTTCTTCTCCATGTCGACTTCCATTTTCCTTGACTGTGCTGTGACCAGATCTCCAACTCTGCTAAATGTAGACCTGGCTTCCTGTCCTTCCTTTACAATTGGAATGAAGGTAGCTTTCGGTTTGGAGGGATGCTTCTTCCTCCACTCCAGGAGGTGCGCTAGCTGACGAAGTACTCTGTCATAACGCCTTCTAAATCTTCCTTGGGAAGGGCTTCATGGCATGATGACAGAATATGGTCCAGGGTAGTTATCTTACCACACAGTGGACAGGCTGGGTCCTCCGTCAACTTCCATCGCTTCAGGTTTTCTGGGGTGGGCATCACATCATACACCCTTCTTAGCAGAAAGTTGATTCTAACTTGTTCCAGATGTCACAACCGTGACCATGTCAGCTTTCGCTCCGGGACGTTCCATCTTGTGCTGCTACCTTGGCATCTCAACTGGACCATCTGCGAGGCTCTTGTCTCTTCTACTTCCTTCATTATCTCCCCTTGGACCATCGCTCCTCTCTTCTGCTTGTCAGCAGTTGCTCAACTATCTCGTGCTTGGAGTCCTAGTCTCTTCCTGCCTCTGTTTGTTGTGCATACTACGTCCTGATGTACCGGGCTGCTCTGGGCAGCTTCCACCGCTTGGCCCACAGAGCTCTTTCTGCCTGCCCATAGCTTGATCCCTGCAGAACTGATACACTGATTGTGAAAGTCTTTCAGTGTCATGAGGAATCTTGCTTTGGCGAACTTGAACTCCTCCACCAATGATGACACAGGCAGCTGGAGCTTCCCAGAAGTGGTATACAGGCCAAGCCCTGTAAAACTTGGTGGTAGTCCAGTGTCGGAGGTGCCCGCTCCAGACCCCCTACTGTAGTTGTTGGGGTCTCATATAGCATAAGAGGCCAGATGAGTCTTGGGAGTTTGCCATTCTGGTACATCCTCACTTTGAACTTGCCTAGCAGTGATGAATGTTGTATCTTCTTCAGCCCCTGTAATACCTGTACCTTCACCCGAGTGATTGCACCCTTGTCCTTCAGAGTGGCATCAAACCACTTGCCCATATACTTGATAGGGTTGTCTTCTATGCTTGGAATGGTTTCTCCTTGGATGGTGAGCGTGCATTGCGTAGTGACATGTCCTTTTCTGGTAATCAAACATCTGGAATTCTTCGGTTTGAACTTCATCCTTGCACACGAGACTTTGTCTTCCAGTGATGACAGGATTCATCTTGTCTGTATGTGAGACTGTGTATTTATGGTTATGTCATCCATAAAGCCTCTGTTTGGTGGCATTCTTATAACAGATTCTGTCTTGGGATCCACTGTCTCTTCCTCTGTGGCCTTCAGGGTAAGGTTCATTCCCAACGGGATGACATAGATCGTACACCCGGTGATAATGCACCTCTAAACACTGATCTACTCTGTCGTGAATCCACGGTGCTGAAACTCAGTAGTAGGTTGCTGTAGTAGCTGGGCACCAGGTTTTCACTCTCTCTGGTAGATGGTAGAGTGTCAGAGCGTACTGATTAAGGATGTGTGGAATTGACCCGTAGGCGATCGCTAAATCAAACCAGACCACCGTTAGGCCTTTTTTGGCCATCTGAGCCTCTCTGGTGAGCTGTGTTATTGCTGAGGTGTGTTCCAGACATCTAGAGAATCCTGGTACGCCTCCTTTCTGAACTGAGGTGTTGATGTAGCTGTTGGCGGTTGCGTAGCTTCAGTCTGTGAAGAGAATGCATGCGCGAAAAAAACAAAACAAAAAAAAAACAGATTTTACATATACTTTCTCGATTTTTTTTCCAGCAGATTTTCTTATTTCTATTATAAAATCACTGGAAATTAGGCGAAAAACGCGAGATTTGAAATGAACTTCTCGCATTTTTTTTCGGCTGTTTTGTTTTGAAAAGAAATGAGAAAGCTACTTCGAATCTCGCGTTTTAAAGACATTGTGCGGCTGTCCTTAAACCTGCAATGACATTTTTTTATTGGCGCAATGGACGCAATAGAAAAGAAAACAAGGTTAGGCTCGCTGAAAATTATTCATTATGTTCTTTGTTTGAATAAAGAGTGACATTACATGACCGGTATTACAAACTTTCCATTGCGCGGTACGGCACGGTACGGTACGGCACGGTACGGCGCAATGGGAATGTTTAAAATAATGCACATAAGATGTTTAGTATTGAATGAAATTATTTCTTTTTTATATTTAAACACATATTGGATGGGCTCTGCATTTTGTAGTTAAATTACAATTTTGAAGGGATGTATCTTTATTCATGATTCATATGCAAATGGAATTTCCATTTCGCCTTCGCAGAACACGCAATAGAAACATAATTTAATTAGCATTAGTTTATTATTCATCATTTATTCTTTCTAATCGAGTAAATAAGTAAGTTTGTGACTGATAAATAATTAATATGCGGTTTTAATTATATTTTGACAGATAAAACAAAGTTTCCATTTCGAGGTGCAGGCCTGTTATTTCCCGTGCGGCGAAATGGAGCAGACTTTAATATAGGATTGGAACTTTCAGAATTATTTTAGGTCGTTTTTTTCCCCGATTCTACCGACATTAGCTGGGATTATTACATACTGATGTAGCAACAGGTTCAGCCTATTTTTCAAATGATCTATTAACACAGAATGTTTTTTCCTTATTTGGGATGCTGTCCATAAGTGTAATAACCCTGGTTTTGAATGGCAACTGGTGTGGAAACATTTATATATAAACACTCACCTATTACATGTATTTGTAATTGCTCTTTTGTTGGCCATAATTAATTGTAGTAAACTTAGAAAAAAAAACTGCTGCGTGTTTATTCGGCTTGTAAATCCTCGAATGACATAAATTATGCAAAACATCGTTATATCAAAATCCCGATATCCTTTGTATCCTCTGTATAAATGACTTGACTAGACTTGACTATTTGAGTTTACCGTCGCTGCGACAGAATTACAGTCATATAGCGACGTCCAGCTAATTACAGGTGGAGGAAGACCCCGAATGCACGGAGGCATCCGGGTAGATCTGTATAAATGTTATGCGTGAATAATAAAATACATCAATAATCATTTTCGGAACATAATTATTTAATGCATTTTTTTTCGTTGGTATCGACATACCAATATTTACATATATATTTATAATCAAATGACTGCCAGTTTATTAAGGATTTTGGAGAATGATAATTTCCACTGCAAACTTTACTCTTTAATGTCTACACGTGTGTCGTGTCTGATTAATCTTTTGGTTGTGTGACATCTGAAAAGTGTGGCATACTTATCGATGCACCCGTGCGAATCACAGCGTGAGACGGGTACACAAGTATCCCCTTTAAATATCCCTAGGGCAGAAGAAATATTTTACTGTCTTCTTTAATAGTGCGCAATGGAAATTTGTATATTTAAGTTTGAATTATTTTTGCTTTTATTGTTTCTACGCAATTTAAACATACCTTTCAAGAATAATCATATCGAATTAGAATTAATCAATAAGTAAAATTATTTATTTTAACCATAATCAAGTCATAAACTGATATACAAACTTTGGTGGGGCGATATACCAAAATCGTAAAAAATGGTACTGTAATAGCTCCCTTGCTTTGCGCTCAGCATATATGGGTAGTTGCAGAACTGGCTGGCCCGGTGTCAGGATAATGTGACTGGATGTGCTATCATGCCACATGTCTACGGTGTGATACTGCAGTGTGGCAGCACTATATCTGTCTCAAGTAGACATCGTCTCCAAATGACTGAAATACTGTCGGTGGGACATTTATCCCAACAAACAAACAAACATAGTTCCGGTGTGACCTTGACATTTGATGAGGTAGAACATATTCTTAAGGAGACATGTCACAAATAAGGGCTGTAAACAAATCAGTTACGCAGTGGTGACACTGCAGCATATTAGCAACGGATTTAACACGTTAGGGCTTCAGCGGTTGTTGACCTCTTAGAATATATGCAAATAGCAATAATTTAATGACTTGAATGCACAAGGTGGCCAGCACTAGAAGACATATTGTCTGACAGAAAGTAATCAATTATCCTTCCAGACGGACTGCAGAAGCTTCAGGGACTTGATGATTATATTACTAGGAGACAAGATGATATATATATCACATAATATAAACGAATTAATCACATACTTGAGACTATACTACTACGATAAATCATACTCTCGTATAATTATAAAATATAATTATTTACGGGTTTATGTTGTTGTTGTATTGGGGTTTACCGTCGCTGCGATAGTATTTCAATCATATAGCGACGTCCAGCTAATTACAGGTGGAGGAAGACCCCGAGTACACAGAGGTACCCGGGTAGAACCACCGACCTACCGCAAGCCAGCTGGAAGGCTTCCTCACATGAAAAATCCGAAGTCCCTACCGGGACGGGTTTATGAAAAGAAAAAATCTCGTTATAATTCTATGGTTATATGGCCTAATGATTGCCTTCCAACACTGTACAAGTATCATTTTCGCGGTTGACATATTTTTTGATAGCCTTGGGGGTATTTTAGTATTAATAAACCCGGAGATGTTTTATTTCTTATTGATAGTCATTTTGTGCTTGAGTTTGCCTTCGCTGGTACGGTATTAGAGTCAATGACCGACATCGCATTAATCATATGTGGAGGAAAACCCCAAATAACTGAAGCACCCAAGTAGAATCACTGACCTAACCCAAGCCAGCTGAAAACCTTTCTCATGTGAAATTCGAACTACCGAGCCTTTAGCTTATTTACCAGAAGATCGGCCGGTTTTCGGAGTGAAACGTTCTATAGCAATCATATTAATCGATTAAGTGATTGTAATTCCGCGAATATACTTACTCGGCCTCGAAGCCCTCCGGTTAATTGAGTATAGCCTTCTTTTTCTTTATACATGAAACAAAGATTGTAGACCAGTCTATGGATTTAACACTAAATTCTATTTTATTTTTTATTTTTTTTTTTTTTTTTTGTGTGTATGTATTTTATGAAGGTCATTGTTAGAATTACATGCATTTCGACTTGGATACTCGGCGTTGTGAATTCGTGTATCGCTCTGGTCACTTTTAAGCTAGCTGCGGACGGTCGATAACTCTTGGTGCTTACATACACTAGGGAGTTCTTCAACTAGTAATTAGCCAGGCGTTACTATCACAAGGTACTGTCACAAGGAAATGTTGACTCTGAATCCAGTCCACCTAATTGTCTTTATGTGACCCATGGTTACCCTCCACAGCCTCTGTTTGTCGTTCAGTGTGTCACTGACAAAACTTCTGTTCTGAGTGCTGGATGTTAAATATACATTTATCGCGTTCCTGTATGGTTTAGCCTATACTCAATCTAACTAAAAATGTGTCTAGTCAAGGATTATTGATATAGAATAAGGTAAGGTTTAATGTCACGTGGGTATTGTTCCAGCTATTGCTGTCTCGAGTAAACTGTAAACATTCCATTTGTCCTAATTTAAATCGCTGATGAACAAAACTAGGCGGAAATACATTTTCTAGGCAAAGGTGGAATGTACGAAACGGAAAATCCCATTTAGGATTTCTTTTATTATTTTTTGGTTATAAATGGAACTTTCATTTCGTCTTTGTAAGCAAATCTTGGAATATGTCAGTCTAAATTTGCATTACACAGCTTACTGGGCACATTGTATTCACATTTCGATTAGCCCAGAATCCTATATCAACATATGTATTTGGTAGATTTAAATAAAGCCTGTTTTAGAAATAACAAATGATTATCTGCACCTTTTTTAACGATATCTTGCCCACGAAAATAAGAAATGGTACCCAAGTATGTTTTTCATACGCAAACTCAATTTATGCGAAGGATTTAAGAATGAAACGCAAATTTTGAACCTTAGATCGTAAATGAGTATTTTCAAGAACCGTGCATCTCTTATCTTTGAATGCTTTACCCCTTTGAATTATAATATATGTAGAGTTGTTTATAAAAATAATCAGTTGGTACCTGTAAGGAGATTTAATCGTTTTAAACAAACCTTTCCTGGAAAAAAAAAACAACGTTGCAAATGAATCCTTTTTAAATTTTTAAAAATAAAATCGTATTTGCCGATAACAATTTGCCAGTGCATCCTTGGTATCAATTTAATACCAATTTATCTTTATTAACAATGTTTACACACGACAACACGCCAACTGATAAAGTGAAGACCGTTTTTAGTATTATTATTATTATTACTACTATTATACAAATCACTATAATCTCGATTGTTAAATCACAGAGACGCATGTTTGAATTTGAGAGATCTTATCAAGATGAGATTTTGCGAATTATTACGACTGTCTGGTTTTAACATTGTTTTGTTTGTTTTGCAATTGCACACGATTTAAAATGTAAAACCGCTGTAGCATGGCATTTTTTAGATAAAAACCGCATTGTGTGCACGAAATGCAGCTGAATTTTTAATAGTTTTTATTACTTAATACTCTCTGTCTCAAAAAGAAGTATCGCATTGGACATTTTTATAAGAATTCATTTCAGCGATTCAGAGCATTTCTTTTCTTTATTAAATAAAAATGCATTATCCAGTCTAAAGGAAAACAGCCTCACACAGTGAGTGCTACTGATAATATTTTATTCCGGGCAATACGGATTTCATAGTTTTAACTTAACTTTTAAAAAAAAATATACACATCATCGACGATTATCTTCGCCAGGTCAGTCGTTATCCTCTATTTTATCATTTTAGGGTGTGTCAATGTCATCATGCTTTTTAACCAATCATAGCTATTACTGTCCAAAGTACTTTAATTAGTAATCATGACTCTTAAGTCTCTACGCCAATAAATATTTTATTTATTAGGCTCTTTTTTTTTAGAAGCGAAAGCTTCTAAAGTCAGACACTAGAATTTCTGCTTACAGTCACAAAATAGTAGCACTGGTTGTATAAGTCAACATTGCAGTTTTGATAAAAGTTGGATATATTGCAGGATTCTGTTGATTTTAAAAGCATTGGGTGTAATTACTATTTCTGGGCAAATAGAATTGTAAAAAAACAAACAAGTTAAATAATTCAGTATTTATCCGCACAAAAGTTTCAGTTATTAAACTATTGAAAAATTTACTAAGTTACGTAAACAATATCACTCTGCTTTTGTGTTGTTCTTGATTTTGGTCTTAGCAATTGTCATGTATTTCAGTTTATAAGAGATCACCATGGCATTTCTTTTCATATTAATATGCAGCCGTATATGACGAAAGTTTATTGTAGTTGTCAAACTGTGTAGTGCCGCTAATGTGGTGAAGTCAGTTACTTGCATATAACCTTTTTACGGTTGCGGTATTAGCCCAGTCACTCAAAACTGTTTCCTGCAAGGGGTTCTGAGTTCGATTCCAGCTGGGACCATTTTTTTAATTTTTAGTTTTTGGAATATATATGTATAGTATGTTTCAAATATTAGTTTTTATACATCCATTATTTTGCGTTTGTTAATTTGTGTTTGCTTCATTTTGATTTAAGTCATGGATCACAGGACCCTGATATTCAGACAAAAATGATATATAATGTGGTCGATTTTTTTAATATGAGGGTCCTGTGCAAAGGTTGGCAAGATTATAAGGTCAAAACAGTAGAAAATAGAAAGAGAGGGGGACGGTATGCTTATTATAAGCCACCAGTGTAGACATTTTGTTTTAATCTTTTCTTGTTAGAGTCTCAAATGATTGTAGTGTCTTTAGTCGCATCACAAATAAACTAAAGGTCGAGTACTTCATACATTGACAGTGACCATGAGCCATACCTGACTTTTTTTGTAAGATTTAACATCCCTTAGTTTTTTACATGCATATCACAAAAAGAAATATTGAAGGGTTTGACTTTATTATTCAAACGTTTTAACTTTCGCTTCTGTAGTACTCAGTGCTTTGTTTAAGTCAAGGACTGCTGTCATAAGACTTTGCTTGCCTCTTTTCCCACAGCAAGATGTCATGAAGTTAAACAAAATAAATCAACTGGAGGTTTTCAACGATAAGACAATCAGACTGAAATAATTTCTTAAGCAAACTTGGCTCAACAAAATTGGATTTGTTGTATTGTTGTATTTGAGTGTACTGTCGCTGCGATAGTATTTCAGTCATATAGCGACGTCCAGCTAATTACAGGTGGAGGAAGACCCCGAGTACACAGAGGTACCCGGGTAGAACCACCGACCTACCGCAAGCCAGCTGGAAGGCTTCCTCACATGAAAAATCCGAAGTCCCTACCGGGATTCGAACCCACAGCGGTGAGGGGCTGAGAGATTTGTAGTCCACGACTGTAACCGCTCGGCCACGGAAATTGGAAATTGGAAATATTCGCGAGACAGAATGAACTTAATTATAGACGTCATTAACATTGGCAATAACTTGAAGGCTATGCGAGGTATAAACACGAAACGTCATATATGAAAAAAATGCTACTAGCAAAAGTGCAGTGACTAAGAAACATAACTTTTCTTAGTTTATTTTTTTTTATTATCTCCCTTTTTATTTATATTTTTATTTATATTTTGACAGGCGGATACTCGTAAAGACTTAAGACTTTAAATATAAATATATTTTTTTATCTTTAATTTTTTTTTTTTTTTTTAAAAAACCAACCATAACTCTACTTAGCCCAATGTTTGTATTACTCCCTTTATTCAATTCTATACTAAATTTCTGCAGGGTATAACTATTAACTGTATACTTGAAAACATTACAAATATTGACTTAAAGTTCATATATAAACTAATGACAAATAGGAGATGTGAAAGGACTTTACCCACTACTGATTCTTACATAACTCTACCGGTCCTACTTTGTAATTATCTCCCTTTATCTTTTATTCTTTTTCTTTTGGAAGCAAGACTCATAAACAGTGCAAGTTCAGGACTTGAGACTTAAAACTTAAAATGATGGCGAGTAGGAGTGTGTGTGTGTGTGTGTGTTTTTTGTTGTTGTTTTTGTTTGTTTGTTTTATATATTTATTTGTGTCATGTTAATAAATCTAACCGATAGCATGGCTGGTTATCAAGTTACTATGGAGTATAAGCTGACAAATGTTGTTTGTTTGTTTGTTTGTTAGGTTTAACGTCCCACCGACAGTATTTCAGTCATTTGTCTACTTGAGACAGATATAGTGCTGCCACACTGCAGTATCACGCTGTAGACATGTGGCATGATAACACACCCAGTCACATTATCTTGACACCGGGCCAACCAGTCCTGCAACTACCCTTATATGTTGAGCGTCAAGAAAGGGAGCTATAACAATACCATTTTTTACGACTTTGGTATGTCGCGGCCGGGGATCGAACCCACGACCTCCCGCTCCGGTGGCAAATGCAACTCTTACGAATGAGTTTATATATACATTTTATACAAAGGGCTTAGCATGTACATGTATGTTACGGCCATACAAAACCCCGACCTATTGACTTAACTATTTTGATGCTTCAAAATATGTATGCGTGCTTTTGTATATTCATTTTAATTACTATCATTACATGTAGTCATATCATGATGAAAAAGTATCCTGGTCACCTTTTCTCATTTTTTTTTCTGTATTTCTCCAGGTCGGCTCTTTTATTGTTATCCATAAATTATCCTATATATTAGTTTCATTAGGGTAATTGAATGATCTTAATTGTGTGTGTCTGTGCAAATATATGTGTTAATGTATGTCTTTATGATATGTATGAATCTTTGTTCGTATTAATCATTTTTGACAAAATAAACATATAATTGTTATTATTTTCATCAGCAGATTTGCTACTTTGATTCGCATTCATATGACATCGGCTTTCTCACCGATTTAAAAGTATACCGTGAAAAGAACATGGAAAAGCAAGTTTTTTCCATCCAACAAAAATCGGACAGGGTTTCAGTAATTGGTATTTTTTTCCAATATTTCGAGTAATGTTCTATATTACAATATTCAATATTCTGTTTCCAATACGTGTGTATTATGATAAAAGATCGCGACAAAGGTAATTGGATATTCAACAGTGAATGTAAAGTGAATATCTCTCAATATTTTATTGTCTCACTTTCAGAAATACAGGTCTTCCTCCACCTGTAATTAGCTGGACGTAGCTATATGACTGAAATACTGTCGAGGCGACGGTAATCTCAAATAGTCAATAGTCAAGTCCATCGTTTATAACAATGCTGTTCATGTCGTATAATTAGCTAGGTAAACTCAAATAGTCAAGTCAAGTCAGAAATACGGCCTTGGTGTATTGCATGGGCAATATTATATACAAGATAATGTTATTTTTAGCATCATAACAAAGTTTTATCTTAGAGTGCCTGGATAGCGTAGTATTAACGCGCCTAACTTCTCACCAATGCGTCCCGGGTTCGATTCCTGGTAACGTATATGAGAGGATACAGTTGTCAACCGTCCAGACACGTGGGGTTTCTCCAGGCTCTCCGGTTTCCTCCCACAAAATTGACCACATACGCCGCCACAAGAGCCATCGAGAATGATTGATATAAATTGTGATAACTTGTCTCGTAATCGATGTAAAATAAATATAGTTTAAAATATTTATCGTAGAATTAACCTTATCCCAAAACACTGTTTCGTATTTATTTACAAATGATTAAACACCATGTATTGTATCAACGTATGCATAAATTATTCATTTAACTATTAGTATCACGATCAGGCAGTGATTTATGTTTTGCGTGGGAAACTTTATTTTAATTGTTTTCAGTGGGATATTCGTTACAGTTCTAATTTCACATGTAAAAGTGGCGCTCTGCATTTCTGATCGCAAAGTTGAAGTCTGATGAAACGAAAAATGTCTCTTGCTGATTATACAGTATTTTGCGGCAAATCAACATCAGTAAGTCCGCATATTAAGACATCTTCCTGAACGGGACACGCCCTCTCTGAAGTACATGTGAGTAAAATTTAAAGTTGAAACAAATGTTCAAACTTTAGCTAAAAAAAGGTATACACTTTTGGGGAAAATGATATCGCTTAATTTACTTTAGATTTTGAAATGTTGTTTAAACATTTGTATTTGTTATAAAATAAAAAAAAAAGGATTCTTTAGATCATAGTAATCTCTTTTTATCAAAATCTATTTTAAAAAAAAAGTTGTACATTTTGTTTGAATGAAGCTACCGAAAGTTTCTTGAATTCCTTGCAGGGCAGACTGAGATACATTTACTGTTCCTGTATTGATTTACGAATATAAAGCTTAGCTCAGTTTCTGTTCCCACGGTTTTCAATGAGTAAAAACGATATTTTGTGGCATTAGAGATATAAAGTACCAACACGATTTGTTAAATGAATATATTGACATTTTTTTTTATATTTACAAATTGTATTTTGGGTAATCAACAATGTACAATGCAGATCTTAAAGTATTTTGTTCTTGTAAGTTTAATAACCAAATATATTATCTATATAATTTGCCGGTGACATACACCTAATTGGCCTATTCCCAATATATCGCGACCGTATGCAGAAACATTTAAATAGTTGGACTGACGGAAACATGAGGTACACTTCTAGTGCCTGTTAGTGTTTGGCATAGGAGTTCCATTGCACTACTCTATCATGACTGTCTACACCAGTTTTTATCCGGCTGGCATTCTTTTTATACCCCATCCAAAAATGAGGGAGCGCGGGTACATATAGATTTGCCTTTGTCCGTTCGTCTGTACACCCGTCCCGAAACTTTGTGACATGCATAACCCCGAAAGTATTTGTACTACAGGCTTGAATCTTCATGGATATATTACATGTATTCATGACATAAATGGGTATTTTCATCGAACCGCCGTTTAAGTTGACAGAGTTATGGGCCTTTGTTTTTGAAAAAAAAATATGCTTGTGACGCACTCTGAAAGTAGTTGTACTACAGACTTGCAACTTCACTAATATATTATTCAGGACATGAACATTAGCACCTGGGTAATTTAATGCCCCCATCGAAAAGTGAGGCATATAGATTTGCCTTTGTCCGACCGTCCATCCCAAAACTGTGACACGGGTAACTTTGAAGTTATTTGTGCTACAGACTTAATTAAACTTCATGGATATATTACCCAGTCTTAAGTGTCTTCACTTAGATAATAATAAATTATATGTTCCGATGTAACATCTTCCTTATAAACACAAATCTGTAAGCAAACATTGAAAATCATGTTTATACTGATATTTCCTCTCACCCATACTCTTGTATGTTTCCATACACTCCACTGACGAAATTGAATTGTTTCAATAAAAGAATTGTTGATAATTTCTATAATTTTATAGTATTTTTCATGTGTGTTTGTGTGTGACACGTCTAAAATTATATAATATTTTTCCAAAAAAAAAAAAAATCGTTTGCACCCACCTCCTACCTACGGGTCCACTTGTAAAAATATGACCTGAAATGCTCCTGTGTAATTTTACGGATTGTTTCCCTGACAATTCTTCAATTGTGTTTTCTTTTTCTGACGTCGTGCACGGACGTCCAGAGCTTCGGTGGTCGGCAACATCGTGCGTTGGGTCGTTTTGAAAACGATGAACAACCCATATATGTTGGTTTTCTTCGTTTAACCTTTCCGTTAGTGCCCATTACTATAGGAAGCGTCTCTGATTTCGATTTACACATTAATATACAAAACTTTATGGGATATAGCTATTCTAGTGCCAATTTGACTGATTTCGCTAATCAAATGCTTTTGTCTTTCGAAATAAACGGATAGCAATGCAAACTTCATACACAAAATCATATACTGAATAGTCCCTTAGACATGGAAACATCCCTTTACTTCTGGGGTACCATGCCATACCGTACAAATGGTAATATACAATGTGCAGTATAGCCCATTTGCATTTTTTTTTTTTTGGTAATTTTGTATTTGCTTTATCAATGTAAGAGGAAAGGCTTACATGTATTCTTATGTTATGCTCAGCATATAAGGGTAGTTACAGGACTGGTTGGCTCGGTGTCAGGATAATGTGACTGGGTGTGGTATCATGCCACATGTCTATGGCGTGATACTGCAGTGTGGCAGCACTATATCTGTCTCATGTAGACATCATCTCCAAATGACTGAAATACTGTCGGTGGGATGTTAAACTTAACAAACATGTACTGAATGCTTTCTAATCGAATATGCCATCGATGGTATTTCGTAATCGAACTCACTCTCCTTTTAGCTATCCCTCATACATAAATATTTATGTTTGAAAGGCCAGTATCAGTCGTCCCATCTATCCTTCACATACACAGTACTTGATTCCACATTTTACCCTATTTAAACCGGAGTTTGTGTGATACATTGTATTTCCATTATCTTTGATTTATTCTTCGTTAAAGCTAAAGAGGAATGTATAATAATGTGAATGCAAATAATTAATTGTAGACAATAAAATAATTGTTATTAACTAGGTTTTGATAGAAATATTTTCACTAGTTTTAGTTCAAGAATAAAACACATTTATAAATCTAACAATGAAAGTGATTAAACGATCATTTATTATCAATTTTGACATGCAGTTTCTGAAATATTATTTTTAAAATATTCATAGAACACATTATACTTAATGACAATTATCAACAACATTAATTACCAGGATTAGATGAGCCATAACAGTAAGTAATTCATCATTTTTGTTTTCAGCAAAACAAAACAGAACAGACCGTATTGCAAAAATACACACACAAAAGTATATGAACCATTGTGTCAAATTAGGATTCACAAGACGATAAATTTCTATGGTTATATAAAACGCCACAAATGTTGAATGATATTTGCCCCTTACCTGAAATGTTTACCTAACCGTTTTGTTGCATACTGTACTCATCAAACAGAGAGACACGTTTTATAAGGACAAAGGTCACAGTGTAGCCTATAAATATAACAATGTAAGCGATATACAGCGGTCATAGAATTAGCACAGTTCACTAATTGTCCATGGGATGCACATGGGTTTTGGGAAAATCGTGATTCGCCGGCCGATGACGACAGAATGGAGACGAGGTGGTTAGTTATTTACAATTTTCATGCCAATTTATAGGTTATATGCAAATAAAGTATTGACATATAACCAAATGTTTTAGCTTTATGAAATGAAAAGAATATCATTGAACATTTTGTAATACAGTGTTACTTACAGACAGCAATAATGACAATAATAATAGGGTAACAGTTCAGTCCGGAGGCATTGGTATTATTTTATCTATAAATCAGTAAATAATGATAGTGGCATAATGCGTCTGTGGGGGTGGGGGAGGAGTAATGTGACAAATCAGTTAGTCTCCGACCTAACAGTATTCATTATTTATTGAGTAAACACGCATAGTTGCCGTAAATGGATGGAACTTCTGTTATTGAGGAGAGATGATAATGAAGCTGTGGCTGGCGATAAGAGATGGCCAATGTACCTTTCTCGTTGTTCTTGGAAATAGTTACAAAATAGTAAGTAATGATTTTCATCACCAACACTATTTGTATCACAAAGATAATATTTTCTACCCTGGAGAGGTGATCCTTCATACCTTCTATGGTCTTTCTTCATGCCTTTTAAGGTCTGAGGAACACCTCTCTCCAGTTTCTAGAATATTATGCTTGTTTAAAGTAGTTCTGCTGTCGTCATCAATATCAAACATATCATCATAAATAGGTCTGATAGAAGAAAGTCACACAGCAGTTCTACAGTTCGTATCACCAATGAGAATCACATATTCAAGTGTGGAACATTTGTCATTTATTTCGTATTCAAAATTAGAGAATTGGTCATTATTGAGAAACCTGGAACCTTCTGCTGGTATATATACATCACCTATGACAATATGTCTAATGTTATGAATAGAAGATTTACTTATTTTTAGCCATAATATATTCACAGTCGTTATTAATGACAGTAACGATTTGGGCAATATTATAAGGCACGTATATACCAATACCTCCGGATTTTTGTATGGTTGGGATCTGTTTTAAGCTATAAAATCATATCCGGTAATATCAACAGTGTCACAGGCATCAGTATGTGTTTCTGAAATACAGAAAATATCAAAATCATTTATGTATTCTACAAAGTCTGGATATTCCTTCTATTTTCTTTTCAGTCCACCGACATTTAAAGCACCCACTTTTAAATTATACTGCTCATTTTTAATCCTATTATTAAGTTTAATGTTTTTGTTTCTATTTTCAGGAGCAGTTGCTATCCCCGGAATATCCTAGTTGGAGTTCGTTTTGCCATGCTGTGATGGAGTGACTAGAACAGACCGAGTGTCGTGATCAAAGCATTGTATCCTGAAATCAACGATGAAATTGTGTTTGTCTTTTGAGTTTTACGTCCAACCGACAGCATTTCGGTCATTTGGGGACGATGTCTACTTAAGACAGATATAGTGCTGCCACACTGCAGTATCACGCCGTAGACATGTGGCATGATACCACACCCAGTCACATTATCCTGACACCGGGCTAACCAGTCCTGGAACTACCGTTATAGGCTGAGCGCCAAGCAAAGGGAGCTATAACAGTACCATTTTTACGGCTTCGGTATGTCGCGGCCGGGGATCGAAACCACGACCCCCGCTCCCGAGGCGGACGCTCTAACCATTCGGCCACCGGGGACGGTTGGATGGTGTTTTTCCAATGTGTCCATAATATCATTAATTGTTGAAATGATACTTTTTGTGTCGCCTGCATAGCATGGCAGACACATAGGGATCACTTTGTCCGTCGTCGTCGGCGTCGTCGTCGGTGTCGTCGGCGTCGTCGGCGTCACACTTTCTTGTCCGGAGCATAACTCGAAAAGTATTTGAGGTATCACCTTGAAACTTAAAACATGGATAGATCACATTGAGGTGGAGTGCAGTGCAAAAGAATGATAACTCTGACTTTCGTATTTTCTGAGTTATTACCCTTTGTTGATTCTGAGATTTTATTTTTGTCCGGACCATAACTCAAAAAGTATTTGAGGTATCACCTTGAAACTTAAAACATGGATAGATCACATTGAGGTGGAGTGCAGTGCACATAAATGATAACTCTCACTTTCTTTTCTCCTGAGTTATTGTCCTTTGTTGATTCTCAGTCTTTATTTTTGTCAGGAGCATAACATAAAAAGTATTTGAGATATTACTTTGAAACCTCACAGGTGGAAAGATCTCATGGAGTGCATTGTGCAAGAATGATAACTGTTGTATTTTTGGAGTTATTTCCCTTTGTTTATTTTTTTGGATTTAATTCTTGTGTGGTGCATAACTTGTAAAGTATTTGAAGTGTTGCCTTAAACATTTATAGTAGATAGATCTCATTGGTCTGAGTGCAGTACACAAGAATGATAACTCAATAATGATAATGATGACTACAAACTTGCAACATATATATAATTAACGTCATAAGTGCTTAATGACGTCATAATTTTTCTTACAGTTAATGTTTTGAATTCATAGTCATTCTGACACTCCTCTGATGAAGACTGTATAGTCGAAAGTGCTCGGGAAAATTATTACATATTGCACTGTTTGAATATTTTATTCCCCCCCCCCCAAAAAAAAAAAAAAAAAAAATATATATATATATATATGTGTGTGTGTGTGTGTGTGTGATTTGGTGTTATTTTGTACCTCACAAAATAGATTATGCTTTATCAATAATTTGTCAAAAGATCGATTTTCTAGTCAATTCTTTCATCAAACATGCTTAAATGCAGGCGACACAAGTGTTCCGAGGAACACCCACATCTAGTTTAAAATTATGTCCGCACAGGTAACTCATTTTCAAATTACAGAAACGATCTCAAATTCAGTTATAAACATGAATTTAATAGATACAATTAAAAACGATGTAGTAATTTTTATCGTTTGGTAACTATAGAGACTACTTGTAAGAATAAATTGTTTTATTCCGCAATATATTAGGTCTGAAGAAAGCAAGTGTTGCCATAAATCCGAGTTTGTTTCCTTACACATTTTGAACTATTGTTGAATTTTGCCAATTTATCTTTAACTGAATTAGCTGTTATGCCATTGACCTTTCGGAAAAGAACACTCCTGAAACAAGTGATAAGTAACCTTACTTTGTGGTTTCTTGTGTATGTATGATTTTCAAAATTATGTGTGCAGTTACGTACCGACTGTGTTTCACACATGAAATAAAAAATACTGTTGGATTTAATGTTAAACAAATGCATATAAACATTTCCAAGTTTGTCTTGGGCTAGTAGAACAAGGCATTCGCTTGACAAAATATGGGATGGTATCTTATAAGAGTGTTGTCCTGGAAATAAAAAGAAAACAAATCCCTATAGAGCAGAAATCCTAACTTATGAAATCAAATTCCTCTTTACTAATATAACGTACAGTTTAATATGGTTTTACTTACCTTGCTTACGTACTGGAACATGCGTATCCGCGGTCTCTCTCTCTCTCTATATATATATATATATATATAAACTAGAACTTTTACATTTTATGCAAGTTTAATTTTTGTAAATATAAAAATATATTATAACTTAGTTATATATAGGAAACAATAACATTGAACAACAATCTAGCTCAATAGAACGATTCTTGTATTAGATATATACTTTTCGGATTGGTTTACTGAAACTTATCTTGCATACCAATTACACTATAGATACTGCTTAAACCTTTTAACCTTCTGATTATATCTCAAAGAAGACTGCATGACGTATTTCTATGGGAATATACATTTCGACATTATAAGATTATCAGCGATAAATGAATATACTGGCGCATATGTCCGTTATACCTTTTAATCCTTATATTGCTTTTAACATTTTATTATTCTGAAATAGATATTTTCTTTAGGACCATACTGATCATATTTACTGTCTCTAACATTTTTTTCTGATATAAGATTGTGATATTCATATTCCTGAATATATTGACTATTTTTTTATGTTAAGCGATGTTTTTCGATAGCAAGATCTTTTCAGCAATCTTTCTCTAGAATGGAAATATAAAGACTATAGTAACAAAATTAAAATATGTATTGCAATTCAAACGGCAATACGAATTTTGCAATCATCTCATTTTTAGAGGCCATCTCATTATTTATTATTGCATATACTATGAAATGATCTGCATGAAATATATTTCCATAAATCTGCATTATATAGTTTTAATGTGTATGCCTATTAAAACACATATTCATTATATCAATCAATAAAGCTTGCCAGAAGTGTGAATATGAGAAACAGAAAACGAATGCTTAGACCACAAATGAGCTGTCATTTTATTCTTCCATAGTCTTGTTTAGTTCTAAACAATTATAAATTATCAGTTAACCACAGTGCTTAACAACAATAAAATCCTGTAGCCACTGACGTACTTTGTTACATTACGTCAGTAAATAATAACTCTTTACAGGCATTTCACTATACACTACACATTCGGAATTTGGAATGTGGAAAGCACTTGGAAATTTAACAAAAAACATACATGCAGTCATATAGGATTCATAAGAGAATCAATAAATTTACAGTTTTCGTTAATTCTCATTAGTTCAAAATATTTGGCAATAATATTTCATTTCCAGATGGCGAGCTTAGTTTAAAAATGGTTATATATATATATATATATATATATATATATATATATATATATATTAACAAACCGGAAGAAAACGTTAAATTAACAGTATAATCATAATTTTCTTTCTTCCTTTTGCACTTTGAAATTTAAGCTACTCTTCTCAGCGTTGTACATAAAGGTGATAAAATAATGATGAATGAATAAGTGTTACTGATACCCAACCTTGCACATATATCTCGATAAGCTGTCAGTTTTAAGTTTGCTTTAATGTCATATTTATATGGTAAACTGAACACGATGCCAATCCTAAAATGTAATAGGTGTTTACTGCATGCATCAATATCAAATATACCGCCTTGTTAATATGAACAGCATCATAATCGATACATCGTCTGACTAGGAATTGTTTTTTTCCTCAAATAGTTAAATGGACACTTAGATATTGCAATAGAAATGAGGGTGTGGAATTGCATCTCTAGACCTGTGATATCAAGCTTGCTAATTCACCCACACCTAGCACATTTGTGACATAAAAAATAAAACAAATAAAATCACTTAAAAAGGTTTTAAAATTTAACCAAAAAATAGTTTTGAACCTTATGAATATGTTGCTTAAACATTTGCATGTCTTACATCGGTATAATTATTACGAATATGCAATTGTTTAGACACTATTGCAAGCCAAATCATATTATCCTATATAACTCGAAGCTGTTTTTGTTTTTTTTTTTTTTTTTTTTACTCATTTCCAACTCTTTGTTCTGATCAAGTTTAATTAATACTGATAATTAATCTTTATTAAGCCATGACATGGATAACTAATTGCGTTTGGAGGTCATTATACAGGGATAGTAAAAGGTTTGATTGGTCCACTATCAGGAAGTGTTACTAGGTGAGACATTTGACTTGTTGAGGGTGCTTATAACATTGTAACGTTCAGTGTAAATTTGAGTATGCAAAAAATATGATTATAGAGATGATTTGTTCAGGAATATTTTTCGTCATTATTTCATTTCGGCCTTTAAAACTTTATTGTTACTCGTCCTGAATTGATAGATAAAACGTTCAGTTTTGCTACTAACAGTCTTCATGTTTTGCAATTCAGCTTTAATAGATCCGTGATACTGAATCATTAAAAATGTAATGTTGTCTAAACGATATTGATTTTGAAAGGATAAAACATGCGAGCGTATATACGGACCATACATATAAAATCACCTTCACTTTAAATATGTTTGCACATATACTATCTTTATATTCCTCTTCTTACAAGTCAAACGTATTCAAATTCGTAAAACATTACCGTCTCATCCTGATGAATACTTTGGAAATTTGCATAAGCAAATGCTGCATTAACGTCATATTATTTTTAGTGTGTTTTATAGCTTGCCTGTTTCGTTCAACAAGTAGTGTATCTGGTTTTCAAATGTGCTGTTCACGATTCTTTTACTTAAATATCTAAACCTTAAGTTTGTTATAACTTATACTTTGGCTTCTGTTCTTTGATAGACATTGCCAACACTGTAAATGAATTATATAATGCGATCTGTTGCACGTTAAATATTATCGTCAATGCTTTCAATAAATCTTCCAATACTTTATTTATGGACATTTTCTCATACGCTGATAAATCATTCAGTCAATATTTCTTATTCTGATAATATTTGGCAATCGCTCATGACTTACGCATTTGAGATTTATCTCCATACTGAACATAACAGCTTCTTATTATAGTTACTAGCTCATATATCCATTACTCGTACAGAATGGACCTAACAAGCTCAAATCCTCTCTCAATACACTTACACGCGTTTGCTAGGTTATATTGCCAGATAGCCATAGTCCCATTAAGCTACAGGTAAAGAAAAAATGATTGAGAAAGCATCATGAGAAGGATATGATTCCGCAATGAAAACATCACTGTTGCTCTCTAATCGAGGCTGCTAAATGATAACATCTACAAACGGTGACCGTTATATATATGATATATATCTTGATTCACAGAGCCCTGTCCAACAGGTATTTCATGCCTGTAGTTGGTATAGCGTATAAAATGTTTACTTCAAATGAAAATTAAAGAATTAAACTGTTCACAGAATCACTAAATTGTTAATTCATCCATTGTATTCTTGTAATGCATTATTTATGTTACAGTCGGTGCTACATAGCAAAGCGTAGCAAAGAGATATGACAAAAGTAGTTTTCTTTTAAATTGTTTCATAATTCTATCCCGTAGGAAATACAGTGGCTAATTTGTTGTCCTTTTTAATTAAACTAATTTCTTGGATTGGGATACTTTCCAATTACATTTTCGCAGGATGAAACATCCCCAATCTAATATGTGTTAATCAGTCTGTGACGTTAAATCTAAAGCTAATGAATTGTTATTCAAATCCAACCTGATAAGGAGCTCAGTAAAATAAATTCTACTAATTTGCAGAAAAGTCGAATATTGAGAGACTTTCCGTAAAGAGGCAACTATTAATACTCTGTTTTCGTACGAAGTGTTATATGAACGATACAATGTATATATTGCACTATAAATTTGTTAACACTTAAACCATTTACAAAAATATAAAATGTGACATCATCTTCTCTCCATTATTTAACATGAATTTATACTCCTCGAGGCATATTTCTGAAATCAATCATTGAGTCTCTTGAAGGTCTTGTAAAAGCTTAGTCACCTCTATATTGAAAAACGCACCTAAAGTAATAAGCAATTGCTTACAATTATTATCCTATTTTCGGGAACAATATATATATATATATATATATATATATATATATATATATATATATATATTTCAAGGAAACCATTTTCTTGAGAAAAAAACAGCAGTATCGGATAAATTCATTAATTTCACATTGATACTTGTCGCCATCATTCTAGACTTAAGGTAACAATATCATAAAGAGTCGGTTATGTTATCTTAACGAAAGTTTCTATATTTAATTTCCTGAATTTGTTACTGTAAACAAGAAGAACCATGGAAATTAGCAAGAACAAATTCTAAATCGTATGTCATAAAATGAATGCATATGTGAACGCTGTTATTATTTCCCAGTTCGACACATCAAGGTTAAGATAGAAAATGCATGAACGATGAGGTGTTCATATGAGCAATAAATCTGACTAGAAATTTATTGACACTGTTTCCGAAAATAAGAACATAAATGTAAACTTCTTACGGAACTATAGAGAAATTCCAATATGTAGTTCCTGGTGATTGATCCAAAACCCATCTTAACTGAAAGCTGTACTGTAGCAAAGTGACGACCGTGGATGGATTTCGTTAGACGAATGTAACAGCATTGCACTGTTATACATGAAAACTTAATATGTTCACCAATTTCACTTCAAACAGAAACTACCGCCAAACTAGAGCAATAAATCTCATACAAGTTAACAGGGTTTCAATGACTTCTGCAAGATTGATGAATGTTTGATTTTTGCATTCAACTCTTTTTTTTTTTCACTTTATTTATTTGTATAAATCGCCTGTAAATAATATTTAAAGGGATTCAATATTTCACAGAGACGCAAAACATAGCAAGTGACAATGAACTTAATATATACTCTAGGTCTAATTTTACACGTGTTTGTTATATACATCAGTGCGAACAATTCCACAGTTGGTTTATGAAATGCAAATACATGGGTCATGGCAATAAATGAATACAGTTTGAACTTGCAATACGATATTAAGTATGAAACAACTACAGGGACACACAACGGGGATCATACCATAACGATATAGATATCAAATGTCACATTCTGAAAAGGATATTACTGAATAATTTCTGATCACATGCCGCTCCTCTCAACGATTTCTCATTCAGATACTTTTAGAATGTCATCTATCATTTCTGGTGGCAGCATTCACAAACATTTAAACGGAATGTAATGCATACCATATTTTATATTACCCAACCTAGAAATTGATTAAATTTTAAATAATTATTTATTTTTTGTATTTGCGATATAAATATCAGTCATTTTATATTTGAACGTAAATATCAATAAATGTTTTGTTTAACACTATACACGTATTAATGTAATATGCATGAAAAAATGGTGAAATGTGTTTTTTGAACGACATTACAAATTCGCATGTAGGCGTTGAAACAGGTATGTTCATCTATATTTCATTAATTATGTTTCCATTTTTGAAATTGAAATTATAGCTCAACCATGCGATATCTTGATAATACTTGTATTCATTATAAAATTTTAAAAAAATTGGCCAGGAGTATAATATTCTGACCGAAGCAAATTTTATGGAAAAGAAAATGATTATTGATTCATGCATTACTTATGAATTCTTTGTAAATCATACGTGGTTATATGAAACGAACATCTACATCATATGCTATCTACAATCGGGAAGTTTTCATTTTTCTACTAAAGTAATTATCGCAATCATTTACCGGTATGTTATTGAAAATTAAATTAAATAAATAGCTTTTTTATATAATTTAAATAGAACGCTATCCGTTGACACGTTCCCCCGTTGATTGGTCACTTGTGTAAAGACAATAATGGTATAAAATCACTAGCTGTGTTCTTTTATTATCATTAAGTTAAGACATAGCATTAACTGTCACCCATCTGTTATCATTTAACATCAAATCAAAGTAAAAATAAATGACAGAAAAGAATGTTACACAATAATTAGAACAGTTCATGTCCGTTTGATCTATTCAAGGAGGTTTCCGCTAGATATGGAAAGTTTGATTTAAAATGTTTTTATACTATTTATCGCGATAAAAAACAAACAACTTGCAATTACTTTTCATTCACTAACAATTAAATAATACCGCTTTCGGTAACCTTTTAACTGTACACAATATTAGTAAAATGTATGGTTGATGTGCGTACTGGATTGCCTTATACACTGAATATCTAAGAAAAATATACCACTTTTGACATCAAAACATTCTTCATGTTTCTTTATATGTTTGTTCGAGTTATATGATTATTTCATTCCGCACTGATTATCTATATTACAATCTTTAGCAATCAACAAATACGTAACTGGTAAAGACAGAAGGCACTGTATATGTAATATACAATATTTTGAATGAATAATTATTTCAGAAGTTTTAGGGTTGTCTACCACTTCACGTATACATATAACATATTCTGAGATTGAATATTGAAACAGAAGTTTAGCAAAAGTGCTTACTCTTGTCATAATAATAATCAGTTCGAATTGTGATATAATACATATATGCAATATAGTTTTTATATATAATATATCCCAGGGAACATTAGCTATTATGAGCTTAGGTGGTTTCCTTTATATGCAACATCAAGTAGAGTGATTTGGTAAGTGATTGAATTAATGTATAAAAAAGTATAATGACTTCACAGTCCTGACCGATTGATATGCAGCATTAAAACTGTCGTCATGTGAACAAAGGGAAATAAAAGAAATTGTGCTTTAAAAATGGCGAAGAAGATGGCTTCCCGATTGTATATATGAAATATTATGTATCACTACGGGAATTCAAAGATGTAATACATACAACATGCTTAAGTTAAATACCAAACGTGAACAAAATGACTATCATTTATCTGTAACCATAATTCACGTTGAAATTTTAAATGCAGTCAATCGAACACCTCACTGTTACTAAGGAAGTGCTAGATCAGCTTTTGGTGTCGTAAACCGAGCTTAAGAAAATTGTATGCAAAACGTATATGACATCATTTCAAAGTGCTATGAGTAAAGTTATTAAGTTAATTTATTTTCAAAATACAGATTTTATATTTGCCTTCTTTATTATTGTTGTTAGTTGTAACCCCTGTCCTTCGCTTAAATCAAATTATTTCATTATTTAAAACAAAATAAAAAATAAAATCTATATAAAATATGGGTTATTATCATTTATATATTCCACAAAAATATTCAATTTATCAATGGAAGAAATACATGAATATTGATTGCTCATTCACGTGCCTAAAATGCATCACTTCGGATATGTCCATTTTCGGACATAATGAATTGGGGCCGCCGTGGCCGAGCGGTTACAGTCGTGGACTACAAATCTCTCAGCCCCTCACCGCTGTGGGTTCGAATCCCGGTAGGGACGGATTTTTCATGTGAGGAAGCCTTCCAGCTGGCTTGCGGTAGGTCGGTGGTTCTACCCGGGTACATCTGTGTACTCGGGGTCTTCCTCCACCTGTAATTAGCTGGACGTCGCTATATGATTGAAATACTATCGCAGCGACGGTAAACCCCAATACAACAACAACAACAACATAATGAATTATGTTTGGTCCCGTTGAATTGTAGATAACGAGTGTATCAAAACAATACATCTACACAACATATTTTATGTCTGTGATAAAATTCCCCAACCCAATATGAATCGGCGTCATCCCTGCAGGTGTGATATGCCATACTTTTCTTAATTATCTATCTATTTGTAGTTTTAGCATCAAAATACATGTCTTAGGATTTTCATCTAGAAATATTGTATTTGCATTTGCTGATGTAGTTTACATTAAAAAGGCTTACATCCTTAATAATTTGTTTCAGTCTTGCTTCTCACAGCGTTCAAGGTGTGCATTCCGAACGTTTAAATATAAAGTCATCTAATCAGTTGATGTCTTGAATGAACGGAAACATTGACCTTTTTTCCTTTGTTAATAAACACTAATCTTAAAAACCTGAACAATATTTTACTTAAAATAACTTATGAAACTGGTGCAGTGAGCAATTCTAAATTTGATGGCGGTAATGAAGCGTTTTACATTTTGAAATTTTATGAAACGGAAATGTTCCAACGATAGTTTTACCATGAACCATCAAAGGACAATGAACAAAAGATCTGAGTATCGGTATTAGCTGGTTTCATTAAGAAGAAAACGTGCAGTCAAGTGCGTTCTATCTAAATTAAAATGATTGCAAAATTGCATGAGAAAACGTGTCTAAGGTCTGTGTTTCTTCATATAACGCGTTTTGCAAAATGTGTTTCTAACACATATTTGTCTTTCAAGCAGACTGCCTGAAAATGTTCAAGTAGTGTTAAGTCATTCGAGAAACTATATTAACTAATTAAAATGAACACAGTAGGTTTCTTGCATTAATAAAGAAGCATGTTTTCCAGTATATCCGGCCTGATAGAAAATGCTCTATCCATTGGAACCTTTCTACGCGGGGCATTCAATATTTCAAGGTTGGTCAATTTAATGATCCATGTTACTACTTTAGGTACAACCTAGATTTTCACGCGAGGTCACTGGCTTTTTCAAAGTTAATCGTACCCGTAACAACAGAGTCACCAGTGATGTGCCTGTTTTCATGATGAAGGTTATAAATGTTACTGGCGGAAACAATTTCATAATTTGACTGACTGGTATGGCTCCCTTGCTTCCCTCAGCATAAAAGTTCAAGGACTGGATTTTCCGTTGCCAGGATAATAATGTGGGGACGAATTCAACATGTCTACGACTTGATACTCCAGTGTGTCGGTTGTGTAGCTGTAAATAAATAAATAAGTCAGTGTTCGGTTGGACCTTTAACTCAGTAAATCACATATCAGTAAGCATATACTAAGTAATTCGCCAGTTACTAGTAAGCACCAAGCATTTTCAATGTTGGTTCAAAACATTTTCTTGAATCAAATTGTTCTTCAGTATTAGCTCTTCCAAGGACTGTAAAGGTGAAACTGATGTTGGTTTGGACAAGTCGTTGTTAAGCTAAATGAAATATACGGAAGGCTTTATCTCCTGTTTACACATGATCATGCGTGTCGGCAGTTTTCACTAAAATTTAACATAGATACATTCTGTAGCAGCATAGTCCCTGATTTCACTGAGTTTAGTGTATTCAAGATTTGCAAAAAAAAGTTAAACTCCTGCATAATGTAAATTGGTTCAGCTAAATCCTGTTGAAGGCAATTAAGATTTAAGTACTGAAATAAACTTTCTAGTAGAACAACTTAATGATTGAGTACAATTGATGTCATGATATTGTAGAACACCCATACTTTAACCAACATGGAACGGAGCAAATATCAGTTGAACGACAGGTCCTTGAGCTCGAATGGTTAGACAGTCAGCCCGAAATCGGGATATCGGAATTCAAGTAACTTGAAAAATGTGTAAAGTACGTTACATCCAACAAACAAATAGACAATTTGTATTGAAGCCACGAAAAATCAAGCGAAGATGAAAGAGAAAGGCTATCAAGATATGGTTCTTATCTCGGATGTTTGCACATTATCAAAACATGCATGCGACTAGTAAAACATTTTTTTGGAGCAAGGTTTTAATTAACCATCATTATATGTTAAATAATGAGTCATTCAAAGTTATTTTACCGGTATTTTACCAATCTAGGCAATAAAATGCAAGCATTTAAAATTAAAGGCAAATATAAACTTAATTGTGTGCAGCATCTCTTTGAAATGTCTCTAGGTTATTATTTTTTGTTTAAATATATGATTGGCAATAATTTTAAAAGCCGAAGAAATAGTATAAACTGTATTCAGACTAAATTCACACAGGGAACTAACATAATATAATCAAATAACATTGCAGATGAACTAGTTTAAGCATTTGTATGTATTTGTAAAAGAACCAGAATGTTCATCCACAATTGGAACATAATATAATTACATATATCATACATATATCATGCATTTATACTCTTAAACATATTCTGTTCAGATTCAATCTTTGCTTTACAAAAGGAATTCTCAAAATCCAGATAATCGAACACGACTTTTAATTACAAGAAATTGCATGGAATATATGGGTTTAAACAAATGAACTTTATTTAATCAACATTACTATCACTTAAAACATAATATACCTACAATGTTATTTAATAGAATACTAATATTGATAATTTAATACGGAAAAACCCGTGACAAGTATGTGTGTTATAAAGGTGACCCCCGATTTTGTATGTCATAAATTTGGTTCTAGTGTGATTCTCTATAATCATCCAAAATTTAGAACTTCTCTTCGCTAGTTTTGATTTTCCTTCTTTTTTTCTATACAGTAAACTCTCTTATTGTGAAATACGCCTTTAACTACGTTGATACACATGTGAATAACACGAACTAATGTGGAAACAAAGAAAGCATATTTGCAGGGCAGTTCCAGAACTGGTTTTGGGATAATGTGACTAGGGAGGGTGTGCCATATTTCCACATTGTGGCGGCACTATATCTATCTAAAGTAGATATATTCTCCACATGACTGAAATACTGTTGATGGGACGTTAAACTCAATGCAAATGCAAACAATGAACACAGTTGATACATTTAAAACTCATAGTCAAATATATCTACTCAATATATACGTGTCCATTTTTAACAAAATAAGATAAAAGCCGATCATAAAGTATAACCACTTTTTTTATCAAATGATTCAATGATCAGTAATAATAAATGATTCATCTGCTGTGTGCTACTTGAATAACAGCGGAAACTGAAGCCCTAATAAATAGCCTTATGACGTGGTTCCGGAGTGACCTTGACATTGATTTATCGCAAATCATCTGGAAGGCCTCTTCACATGGAGACACTCGCAGTGAAACGCTGAGAGATTGATAGTCACCTCGACCACAAAGTCCTTTAGTTACTTTAGTAGAGCTTCCTTTTTTTGGAACCTGGAGAATCGAGTACATGTTTTCAGTCGTTTTTTTCCTTTGAGCCTGTTTTTAACATGTTTAATCTGTGTATGTAGATGTGGTTATGGTCGCTGATATAGTAACTTGCCGATGTGGTTACGCCTTCTACTCTGATCTCTTTCGAATTGCCTCGCGGGAGGTCAAGATTCTTGACATGTTTTCTTTGGTGCCCATGTGGTCTTCAACATGTAATAAGCTAGGCATTGCTATATGCCCAACGCACTGCCGAAATGAAGAGTCGACTCCAATCTATCAAACTGTCGATTACGTGAACTCAGGTCCGACATAAAAATCATGTTCCTTACTGGCCACCTTCTGTCGTAGGATGTGACATTGACAAGTTTTTTGTCCTGAACGTTGGTTGTTAGATGCAATTACCGTGTTCCTATCTGGTTTAACGCATACTCAATCAAAGTAGGCATTGCCTAGTCGAGGAATGATTGATATAGGCCAAAGTATGGTATTATGCCTCATGATATTTGTCCCATCTATAGCGGTTTCATGTAAACTGAGTCTTTCAAACATACATTTGTAACTGAAATCTCTGGTGAACAATTTTGGGCGTAAATACATAATAATTCGATGGACTGGTGGAGTGTATCGAATTAAAAATGCCACTAAGGTCTGCTTTTAATACATTGTGGGTATAAATGAAACTTTCATTTCGTACTTGTCAACAAATCTTGGAATATGTCCGTCTAAGTTTGAATTACGCAGAATACTGCTAAATTCACGTTTCGGTTAGATCAGAATGCTATTTTAACATTTGTATTTGGTAGATTAAAAGAACGCTTGTTTTAGAAAGAACAAGTGACTATCTGTACCTAAGTTATCGAAAATAAAAACTGATTTTTTTTTATGCTCAGACTAATGCCCACTAGTTTCTTTGATGGTTTAAGAATGACACATACTTGAATGTGAGCCTGAAATCGTACTTAATTGCTTTCAAGTAAACTGGACCTGTGCTTGACTTGACTATTTGAGTTTACCGTCGCTTCGACAGTATTTCAGTCATATAGCGACGTCCAGCTAATTACAGGTGGAGGAAGACCCCGAATGCACGAAGGCATCCGGGTAGAACCACCGATCTACCGCAAGCCAGCTGGAATGGACCTGCGCTACATGAATGTCTCATCCCTTTAAATCTATAACGTGAGCAGGTGTTTTGCAAAAAAATGTAATCATACAGTAAAAATAAAATATATTATTTAACCAACCATTCTTAAAAGAAAAGGCTGCTGATGATTTTCAGATAGAAATAAAAATACGTATAAATCTGTTTTACCGATAACATTTCGTCAGTAAGTTCTTGATACTGTTTTGTTTACAATGTCTCTTACTTGACAACATTCACAAGCATTAACCGATAAAATGAAGATCGTTTTTATACGATTTGCTATAATTCCCTTTGTTAAATCACAGAGGCATTTCGAATGAACTTCTTTGGATGCATTTTTGCGAAAATTATTAGGGTTTTAGCTTTATTTCTTTTGCAATTGAACACGATTTAAAACGTAAAACAGCTGTAACATGGTATTAGTGCGATAAAATATCTCACCGTGTGCACGCTACGCCGGCAGATGAATTTTGGATATTTTTTTTCATGTAATACTTCCTCTTGAAGAAAAAGTAACACATTAGGCATTTTTGGAAAAAACATCCTTTAAAGATATCTAGCACTGTATGTTATTTTTCCCTGATATATTTTATACATTACCAATCCCAGGAAAACAAAGCCTGATAATAATTGTAATATTCTATATTGGCCCATATAAATATCTAAGTCTCATATTTCTACTTAATCTCACACACAAGTGACATAATAAAATGACTTCTCGGGTAAATTTCATCGACACAAGTGGAAAGGTTCGCGAATTAGAATGTAGATACATCATTGGTTTTCCATACAACATCATGCATATTCGACATGTAATTCAACTATATCATTTCACAATCTTTGGACGAATACAAAAGTTTGCCTACATTATCATACAATGTGGCGTTGATGGGAGTATGAGACAAACAATAGGTTCTATCAATTAGCTTACTAAGTCTTATAGATGCATTAAAAACAACAACAACAAAAAAAATAAATAATTAAAAACAAAAAACAAAGGTAGACCAATCGTAAAACTCTAATAGCCATATAAAAGGTCTAATCGTACCAAACGCACTTGCCAAAAAACATTGTGACGTTGTGTATTACTGTCTGATCTCTGCATAGCCTCATTTTGATCTGCCAGTACTCGCAACGCTAAATGGTGAATTTTATGGAACATCATCTCCTCCAGTGATTTGCTATAATTCTTGCAATTTCTCGGCATTATGGTCCTATTCGTTTAAAATCCTAAGCTTACTAAAGTTTTCTGCAATCGTAAAAATAGGCTTATTCTTAATATTATCCTCTTGACATTGCTAATTATACCACACGTATATATTCCAGGTTTTTTTGTTTTTGTTTTTTTTTTTAATTTGGGAGGGTTGGGGTATTTGAGTGCGCTTGTCTGTAGGTCTGCCCATTTTCAAGACCAAGATCTTGACTTTCTGCAAAATCTAATATATAATGCAAAAGTAATGGCCACTTTTCAACATAGAATTTGCTAAATAAAGATACCGCATCCGATCGCATAATTCATTAATTATAGGGAACAAGATAAGGTAGTTATTATTGTTTTGTGTTGCGTGAAGTGAAATATTTGTCACAGTAAAATTATACGTAGAAAGGTGGCGCTGTGCATTACAGATCGTGAAGCTGAAGTCTGGATGACACAACAAAATGTCATTTGTTGATTTTACAGTTTTTTGGGGGGATAAAGTCATCATCAATAATTCAGACTATATTCATACCTCTTCTTGGGGAAAACACGCCATCTCTGATATATATTCTGAAATATCTAAGAAAATACGCTCTTATTATATCTTTTTGTCATATAACATAATTCCATTGTAATGTACACGAGTACTAAATGTTTAAAATAATATACAATGTTTATCCAAAATAAAACAAAAAAACAAAACAAAAACAAACTGCGCTATAGGGGAAAATCTATAGCGTTTTTCTTTTAAATGTTGCCTTTGCATTTGTTTTCATGATGTGATTGTAATTCTTTATACGAAATTTTATGTTGTATACATTGTTTGAATAGAGCCAATGAAAGTTATTTCAGTTCGATAAAGCTCAGACAGATACACACTAACTATTCATTCCTGAATTGATTCTTGAATAAAAATGTTAGTTCAGTGTCGGTTCTTCCAGTCTCATGCGTGA
>CM037789.1:34066722-34116722 GCA_021229015.1 Solen grandis
TGCATTAGAATTCAAAGTGTCGACATAACATTTATTTGTTAATCGAAACGTAACATGCATGCATATATGCAATTATGTTTGTGGTATTGTCTAATACATTATATAAAGTATTTTTCTTGAAAAGATTTTAACAAAGCAAATCATCCATTGTATGTTCCTTGTGACATACACATAACTGACATATCCTTAGAGTAGATTGTCTTGCGATCGTTTGAGGAAATATTTATGTAATATTACTAACTAAAAATGCTGTGCAATTAGGTGCCTACTAATGATCAGTCGTTCTTTTGTACTCCTTCTGCCACAATAGTCCGAAGCAGTCATATCCTTAATTATTTCCTGGAATAGACTTGTTTTGAAGGAATGCATAAGTATGCACAATTTTCAATATTTAAGAACGACTTATCGATTTCAAGTAAAGGAATCAATGCTATACTGGTATTTTACAGATACATATTTTCAGTGTGCTTATTCCTGTTCACACACTTGTTCATTTGCATTTCATTTTTATGTGTCGTCAATGTTTGCTTTATTACGTAAGTCTGAACACTTTTCAGCTATTTTTTAATTATGTAACAGAATATTTTTCAGCCAATTTCTCCCAAAACCTATTACCGTTCCTTCTTTCAAATCGTTTTTCGTACATAATGTTTACTAAATTGCCCTATCGGCTACATATATACGAGTCGTAACTGTCTTCACTGTAAAAGCTCTATATTTCGATGTTAATTTTGTATTATAAACACAATACACAAGCGCAATCTTCTAAAGCTCAAATTGCCTTGTCACACATTGAAAATATGGATTGAAAGAAAATTATTGTTTAATCATGTCTATACTGATATTTTCTCTCAATTACGTAATTTTGTATCTTAACAGTTTTCTGTCTGAGAAAGAGTAATAAAATTGAGCTGTTTCATCATAAGAAGTGTTAATAAATATTTCACATGGAATATATTACTGTATATATTTTCATTCATCAAGTCTTTCAAACGTCTTGTGTTTACGTTTTTCCTTCGTTTATAGCGGAGAGGGTAAAGTCGCTGACTTTAACACTCACTAAGCCCCTCACCGCGTGGGTTCGAATCCCGGCAGGGTATTCGAATTTTCATGTGAGGAAGCCTTCCAGCTGGCTTGCGGTAGATCGGTGGTTCTATCCGGATGCCTCTGTGCATTCGGGGTCTTCCTCCACCTGTAATTAGCTTCAATACCATCTCAGGCTAAAATTAGAATACCTTACTGAAATCACTATTGAAACTTATGTGCATAGTTTAAGTTTAAGTTTCAAATTAATCTTAAGTGCTATAAATTTTTTTTCGAGAACTCGGGGCATGACTAAATAGTCCTAATCAGGCTTAAACTGAAATAAATGCTATGAGTTTGAAACTGGGAATAATATTTAATAGGTGGTTTTGAAAAAAAAACAAAGAAGCTAAAGAGTAAGTATAATAGAGTGTTCTAACACACTGCCTCAATTACAGTAAATACATGATTTAGTTGAGAACACTAATCTTCCAAACTTACTTGAGCGTACTATCATACTTAAGTCAGATTTTGAGTATAAGTAAGTTTTTCAATTTTTTTGAGAATTAAGACCCTCAACCCAATGTCATTTTCAGGTTGTAATACAATGTATATCAAGTATATGACCTGAAAGAGATTGATTTGATGAATACAAAAAATAGTTTGTTTGTTTCTTAACTGTTTCTTTAATATTTTCTAATAAAAAAATAAACATATTTACAACATAATTATTGCTAAAAGGTATTCCATCATCTATAAAAACATGTATCAACCGAAACCAAGAAGTAGAGAGCGTATTATCTGGAAGTTAATGATTTCTGTAAATGTGCATCTTCGAAATGTTAAGAAATGTCACTCCTTTAATATTTTATTGGGTTCCCGTAATCTAGTATTCGGTTAAATAGATATATACTCCAAAATCCAACTTATTACACTGTTAGTCGAATTGATTTCAATGCTTGATTTCGACAATCATTCTATTGTTTAAATATATCCCAACGGCCTCTATATATGTATATAATTATGAATTAACTCTAATTGGGTTAATTGTGTTTGGAATGTATCATTGCAAAGATGGTTATAATGGATTCTTCCCAATCGAACATAACCCTGATGATATTTCGTTATTAGATTGGTGATCACTCACTTAAATATAAATGTATAAATATATAATTTAATATAAATTTAATGCCAGTATAATTCTTTCCTTCGAACATTCTTATACACAGTAAACACACATCTTTGAAGCGGATTCCATACTTTACCTTGTTAAAACCGGAGTCTGAATGCATTATATTTGGTTTAAACTTAGACATGTTACGTCTATTGGGTAACAAGTTCTTACATCATATGTAAATCATTCTGGGATATATATATACAGAGTTACGTATTTATCATCAATTTCGGCATGGAGTTTCTAAAATTATTGTGTACGTATGCACATAACACATATTCACTACATTACTTTCAGACATTATAATATGTACTTCATTACTTCATGAAAGGTGAACCCTCAAAGATAATTCATGGAAATAATTATTTTGAAAAAAAATCCTTGAATCGTATGTTAAATGCCGATTTTGTGAGCTGTTTGGCAGTTTATAAGTTTGACGGTGAGCCCTATGTCGTCGTTGATAGACAAAGTGTCATTTGCCTTCTTTATTTCATAGATATTTATGTAATCATAAATCATGTTTAAAACGTGTTTTATCAAACACGTCATATGTGTTTTGGTTAAGTATAATGTATACTGTTTTATCGAGTTGTATCTGTGTGATTAATCGGCTAATATGATAAAAAAATGTTATATTTGTTATTACACAAATCAGATAGATTATGCAATAAAAAGTTAATTTCACAGATAAGCATACTTCAACATGCAGAAGATTTCAGGTGAATAGAACATTTTTATTAAATTACAATATAAAGTACGAATAGATATATGGAAATTAGAAGTACTTACCTTTCCTTCACGCATCCAATCTTGTCCTCCCTATCATAATTTCATCTAAAAATCAGCTTTTTATCGTAAGTTCATAACTACTCATTCGTCCATAAGTTAAATTTTATACTAACATATTCTTATGACAGTAAAACAGATAAGAAAAATTACATTACATATATTTTATAATAGATATTAGATATATATTTATATGTCAGTTCATTTGATATATAAAAATATATAAAGTATAATTAGTTTTAAAGGAACAATAAAACACACACATATATATATATATATATATATATATATATATATATATATATATATTGCACTAATAATTCCAATTATATTCTCCTGTATGGACCTTGCCGATTTAGAGCACGTAAAATATGACTTAAACTGTGTCATTATTAACTATTTTACAATGTTTCACCATTTACATCCATGTAAGTGCCAAGGTGGATAAGAACACAACCTTCTGTTAACGTCCTTTCACATATTTAAGTGATTGTCTGTTGGCTTGAGAGTTGACAATATGTCACACTCAGGGCTGTTAACCTCATTATTGATTTAGGGATACCGGCAAGAGCAAGACATGCACATGAATTAGGCACCTCAAATTAGGCACCTCTCCAACACACACAACCGGATAAAACTCGGACAACCATTTTATTACCCTCTGATTAACCCCAAACAGGCAATCACATAATCATACCAAACCAAAAAAGTATTTTTTATCAGTAGATTTGTTAGTGATTTTACTCATTTAGAAACATTGGTCTCTGCGGAAACTAAAGCAGATACAGGAAAATAAGAGGAATATGGGATTTGGATATCTAAGGATTATTAACGTAACTCATATTTTTATATGACCAGGACCTTTATGATAATATTATCAGAAATTTTTTTTGGAATACATCCCGAAAAGACTTTTTCTTTTCATTTTAGCCCCTTCCCATATAAATATTCATTACATTTATAGCTTCCAGTTCTAAAGAATATATCTCATTATTTTTATATGAAAGTAAATTATTAAAAAATCTTCACATTTACACGTTAATCGATCATTGCCACACTTTATTCAGCTTGAAATTTGTTACAGTAACCGTGAATTGTTCAAAACAATATATAGTGCTGGCAGAGTTTACTATATCGACGACATCATAATTATCAAAGAGAGAGAGGGCAGCTAATCTTTTCTAACCTGGGTCATTTTTGCAGTTTTTGATAGCCGATTTCATACAAACTACACATAATTGCAACATTTTTTGTATAAATATATTTTATCAGATATTAATGAAAATGAAATCTTTGTTGTTAACCTTTATATTTGTTTTCAATATAGTACACCAAAATTAAAACTCTACCATAACATGGTGTTATCCTTATTTATTCATAATCATTTATCTATATTTCTGATTGACCAAGTGAGAGAGTCATGGTTAATTCTTGATTAATCGCAAAAATATGATATTTCGAATGCCTGATGTCGCTAAGGCTAAACTGGTACGTATTATACGCGAGTAGCAATTATGTAAGAGACAAGAGCGAGCTGTTTGGCGTTAAAATCACATAATAACATGGCCATTTCAATTTCTTCTATCTCAGCCGTGAGCTTGGGGAACTAGGTTATTGCTTGACAAAATACGAGATGTATTGTGTTGATATCTATTTTATTGTTTATCATAATATTGTCCCACAATTAAATCAACGAATACGTTTTTTTTTCTAGAACAATGATTCTCAACTGATAATATCAAGTTCACCTTTATTATCCCTTATACTTTACAGAGCGCATATTTTTGTATAGTTACTTTTGCTATGTGTATGTATATATATATATATGGGACATTCTCTACGGCGCTTTGACATTTTGCGCAAATTTCATTTCTGTGAATAACTTATTTTACAATTTATTGCAAGCAATAAAAACGAACGACAAGCTAGTTAAGCAAAACGCATCTTGTATTAATTCGTTAAATTCGGCTTGGATTACTGAAGCATATCTTAGAGGCAATTTACATTACACTTGCTGCAAAACCCTTTAAATCATCTGTTTTTTAGATGATTTCGTGTTGTATTTCTGAGGGGATATACATGTATATATTTAGATGAAAGATGATGGCATGTTGCTGTTATATCGATTTATTCTTATGTTGCCTTTCAACGGTTTTTATACTGAGATTATTATTTCTTTAAGATTCAATATACATTCTCTGACATTGTTCCTAAATTTACATTCATGATATTCTTAAATACAATAACTACATGTTTCAAGTAATGGGAATTATTATATTATAAAATATTTTCAGCAGTTTGGCTTTAGTTAGAAAAGGTGTACGAGCGTTTTAATATGCGTTGCATTAAAATCGGCGATTGAATTTTGCAATCCACTCGTTTTACGCTGCAATCATATTATTCATTATTTCATATGTTGTGCAATGGTCCGCATAAAATATAATTCCGTAAGTCTTAAGTATGTAGTTATAATTTGTATACATCTTTTAAGATTAACATCTGTTAAACCAATCAAAAACAACTGTTTGGAAGTGTGTAGATGCGAAAAAGGAAAGCCTTGACAAAAACTGAGCTAAAATTTATTTTAACTTTCCATAATCGTAAAAATTGCTACCATTTTTTAGTCATCAGAACACAAGAATGCTATAAATTCACAACAGTCTACGTTAATTTGCAACATGCTAAATGTCTTGTTCCAATATCCTGTAGCTACTAGCGCAGTTTGCTACAATATGAACGTGAGAAAACAATTCCTCTTTCAGACGTTTCAAAATATACTGCTTATTTGAAGTCTGAACCATGGAAAGGAATTCTATCAAAATAAATTCTAGCCCTTATCATTTTTTTTATATAATTTATTACCCCTTATATATACTTGAAGTCACTTGGGACGCACAAAGCGATATACGACATTGTTCTTTTTGTTTTTTAAAAATATATCCGTACAATTTCATTTTGAACTGTTCGTTGTTTTTTTCCATCTTCGTATATAAATGTATAAATATATATGAAGCCATATGCTGTTACTATAGTAGCATTATATTTAACGATGATTACTTTTTACAGAATCTATATGTTATATATCAAATGAACTGACATATAAATATATATCTGTAACTCAGCAATCGAGGGTAGATGTTTACGGCGTCATAAGAATCTTCCTCATATCATATCAACATTTCTGACATATAATCAAAATGGATGTTGACACAGAGAAGTTTATTCAAAATCTATGAAATTTTATTCTTACTTTTGCACTTTGACATTTCTTGTTTTCTTCTCAGCAAAACACTTGGCGTAGAATATAAAAGGGATATAATATTGATGAATGAACAAGTGTTACAGATACCCGACCTTCCACATATATCTTGATAATCTGTCATTTAAAAGTTGCTTTTACCACAGATATCTGTATTTAACAGAAAACGATGCCAAAACTTAAAATAAGATTTGTGTTTTTGGTCTGTACCAGTTTCAAGTATACTGGTTTGGTAATGGAAATTTATTTACATTTAACATCATAATCGACACATCGTCTGACTTGGAATTGTTTATAATTCTACGGGGTAGATCCTTAAACAATTGAATATCGCAAAAGAATTGAGGGTTGTAGAATTACATTCTAATGTTAATTATTCATCTTCCATTCCTTTCGAAAAGAAGCCGTATCACCTTGTTATATCAAGCTTGCATATTTTCATCCGCCTATGTCTAGCATGGATTTCTCGTCACATGAAAAAATAATACTAACATCTACAAACAACTTCAGCATATGCAAAATATTTACAAGAAACTCGGGGTTTAAAAAATTAGACAAATAGTTTTGTACGTTGTACAGTGCTGGAGATTCTCACCTTCCGAATATGTGATTCTGTTAACAATATATTATAATCCAAATAGTATTATTTCATTATTCATACAGAAGTAATTTTTTTAATTTTGCACGTTTTTGTAGTTTTTGTTGAGCACATACGATGAAACAAATTTCTTTTAATGAAGGTTTGCATCTGTATTTGACTTTTCAAAACAGTTTACTCTTTCATCAAGTAACCATAAATGACCTTTGAACATTGTTATTTGCTAATGCTACATGTACTTTTTCTCATATTCAGTCATTAATGTTTTATACATATTCTATTTCCTTAAAGTCGAAGTTCCTTGTGTGTTTAAATTCATTTCTTTAAATCGGTTTTTGAGACCTGAAAACTGCCGACTGTTATATCTTCTTTATCACTTATAGATTAATTGATCAAATATTGTCTGTATACTTATAAAATATGTTTTCCATCGCATTGTCCTTGACAGGTCACTCATAAAAAGTATTAATATCTACACACTCCCGCCTTAGTTTTTATTTGTCTTTAGCCGCTCCATACAGAGCAGCTGAACTATTGCTAATTCACACCCTGTAAAATCTAAATCTAAATATCTATCCTACATTGTTGGTATATACCCTTATGTGCTATAACATATTTCGCTTGGAAATAGTATGATGTAGCTTAATCATTAGTTTGTTTTAAATGCATATGCTTACTGTTATTCGTATTCTTTCTGCTGTGATCTTTGTTCTTTAATATTTATAACCAACAAGGTTATTGAATTATATAAAAAAAATCCGTTGCACGTTCCATAATATCATTTATGTTTTCAATAAGTCTTCCAAAACTTTATTTGTGAGCATTTCCCCATATGCAAATAAATCATGCAGTCAATTTCATATTCTGTGAATATTGGCTGTCGCCCTAGACGTGCGCATATGAGTTCAAAAAACATCGATTTATCTTCATGACGAGCATTACTGCCACTTTTGCTTTAGTTCCCGACACATATGTACATTATTATAACATTTTCCCAAGATTTCTTGTCAGTCAGCACAAATAATCTTTTTTTTTTTTTTTTTTTTTTTTGAAGAAGAAACAAGCAAGTAAGGAAGATGATGGTTGTTGGTTGTATATATATGTAACATCTTAAAGGCGTAGACCTTTACAACACATACTGCATGCTGATTTCAAATGAAAATGGAGAATGTAAGAATTAAACTGTTCTCTTAACTCATCGATTTTAATGTCGTAATTCATAGTTTTTGATTGAATAAAATGAAAATTGTTACTTGTAAATTCACGAACTTGGATTCAGAATTATTTTATGTCCCTGAGAAAATATATGGAAAAAAAACTTTCCATGGCACTTTTATGTCTTTTGCAGAAAGAAATTCATTGTATCTCCAGTCTTAATTGTGATTATCAGTAGAAGACGTCAATCCTACTATTAAGAGGTTTTCTGTCATGCGGCAACAATTAATAAATAATTTTAGTTTCCTTTAGATTTCAACATAAACGGTACAATGGATACATTGCACTGCAAAGATGATATACTCAAATCACTATATAAAAGCATTCAATATTCGCCTACAAATTTATTCACGTATTGCGCGGAAACAGTCTTTATGAAAAAATGATTATCCAGTACCATCGAATAATTTTATAAATATGAAATATGAAATCTCTTATACACTCTCTACAAAGAAGTGTCTATGACAATGTAAAGACCTAGTTGCCGTAATGTCAGTCTGAAAGAAACAATAGCTCGTTGATTCGGATATGTCAAGTTAAACTCCTTTTTATTAAACTATATTTATGAACATGAAGACCTAAGAAAAAGCCGAAATACAATTTTGTAGGACCAAGTGTCATGCAAATTCTTATTTGTATGTCATATGACATTAGATAAATGTAGATGTAACAATTATTATTTGATATTCCCACGACCGATTAATTAGGTCAGTTTAAAGTGAGTTATTAAAACAACAAAAGAATATGCACGACAAGTTCCATATTCATTTGAGCTAAATAGTTGACTAGGAGTTAGATGACACTGTCACTGAATATGAGAATATAAATGTAAATCCCACAAAGAACTATCGAGCACGTGTCAATATGCAGGTCCTAGTGATTGATTCAAAACCCATCTGAAAGGAAAGGCTGCACTAAAACAAGTTGACGACCGTGAAAAGATTTCGTTAGATGAACGTTACTGCGATGTGCTATTTTTAAATGAAGCCTTGCTCGTTCATCAGGTTCATTTCAAACAGAAACCAAAGCTCAAATAGAGCAATTAATCACATAATGACAGTTAACAGAGATTCAATGTTGTCTGCAAAAATGATGACTGTTTGATGATTCCCATTCAGTCAGTTTTCCAGTTCCACTCTATTCATTTCTGATATTTGTGTGAATTGCTTGTATGATATTCTTGAAAGGAATATCAATATTTAGCAAAATGTTCAAAACTTAACAAATTACAAACTGTTTCTCTCTATGTAGAGGCGTGAACAACCTAATTTAGGATGTAGAAGACAATTAAGAAGAAAATGAATGCGAAAATAAGTAGATATCAAAGGAACGTGTAGTCAATTAATAGAATTTAACATCAGGAATACATTATGAAGATATGATTTTTTAAATATTTCGATTATGACGCTTCAACTTCATGAATATTCTTAATGTATCTGTGTAGATGAAAGAAACTTCATTTTCAAAGAACGCTTCTGAAATTAATAAGCTGCATACCTGATATATGGCAAAGATGTTTGTTTGTTTGTTTATTGGATTTAATGTCTCACTAACAGTGTTTCAGAGATTTTGAAACGATATCTACTAAAGACAGACATAGTGCTGCCACACTGCAGTATCACGCCGTAGAGACTTGGCATAAATCCACACCCAGTCACATTATCCTGACATCGGGGCAAACAGTCCTGGAACTATCCTTAATGCTGAGCGCCAATCAAGAGCTATACTGTACCATTTTTGCGACTTTGGTGTGTCGTTGCCAAAACACAGATGTAACTGCATGATATAATGAAATATGTCTAAATATAAGATCAAAAGCAAAACATATAACGATAATTGCAAAGAATATAAATACGTGTCCACAACATGTAAAGATCTTGGCACATAATGTAATAACAAATTAACGTAATAATAAATTTAGAAGAGTACTAAAAACAGCACCGGCTTCCATAAAAAATCAATTGTCCTACTATTTAATCAAGTATTCTTGATTGTCAGAATATGTTTATATTTTAATATGATAAGAAAAAAGATGAGTTATAAATTATGTAATTTCCGGTATTTTCAGAGACAATCGTATTTTATGAAGTTTGTTATAACCACCTAAACAGACAAACAATACTTATCGTTTGTCCTACATTTTTAGCCAATGAAAGAGCTCTTTTTCAGGCCAAATTTAAAAAAAATACATTAGGTGCTTTCGTACTAGTCAAGGTTATGTGAAAATTAGTTTATTTCCACCCCTCACATGAACATTTTATTTGTAAATATGATCCACCACAACATTTAAAATATCCAAGATATTTAATGTGAACATAGCAAATGTTTCTTTTTCTTTTGATATTTCAAGGGCCATAACTCTTATTTATCTGTCAAATGTCAACTACAACGAATCGTCGCATAAATGGTATTTTCAGTCCTGTGTAAAGACAATAAAATCTGAAATTTCCTAATTCCAGGGCCATACTTCCTCGCTTTATTCAGTCATATTTAGTCGAGACAGTATGGCTATACACATTTACAACAGGCTTGATCAACAATGTTTTATAAATATACATACTGTTGAGAGTAGACAAACTAATAATGGACGTTGGACGAACGACGGAGATCCAACGATCCAATTTCAATCATTTCAATGAGTCCGTACACGCTCAAATGATTGTAAAATGAAAGGTGTACATATTAAATTGACCTCTTACTCAGCAGTTTTCGTCCCGTGAGTGTATTCAGTATTATGTCATTGTCTAAATCGAAAATCATGCATGAATAATGTTTATAATGCCATCTCCTGAAATTTTGGTTCAGCAAGATAATTTAAAAATGAACAATATCAGTTTAGATAATAGTTCCCCGTGGTCTATAAACTGTATTTTGAATATCTGCTCATTTGTCGGACATGTGTTTTGTATTCGGATTTGTGATTTCATTATGGAAGTCTTTATCTTTCTCATAACATCTCGGACATGTTGCATTTGGAAAATAGCAGAGATTATCCGCTTGTTTCGCGCCATATGTGGGTTTTAATTGTGGGTAAGAACAAACAATCAGATACTGACTGTTTGTTCTGGTACACTGATTTAATTCGTGAAAGCTAAACCATTCCATGTTACTTGGTAATTATACTTGAGCCAGACTTTAACAAAATCAGTTAGTGGTTAAGCAACATAGCTTTGGTTAGTTACACCGGCTAATTATAAACTGGACAAGCCTTCCTTTTAAGAGGAAAATATATATCAGTAATTGTGCAAGGGGTTTAATTCTTGCCGATTTTCAAAATATGTTTTGATTATAAACAACAAAAAGACAAGTTAGTTACATGAATTCACTGCGCATAGTTTGATCTTGCTAAATTTAATCATATAACTACGTGTACGAGATTTATTTCCCATCATGTTCGTTATAAGTGTTGTTTACCGTGCCATCTCGTTTTTTTTTTCATGCCCCGACCTTGAAAAGGAGAAAGACTGCAAGATACAGAATATTATTTAAAGTTGCTGGTATATCTCACATAATGCTAGCTATGAACAGCTATCAACCGACATAACTTAGGACATATAGCAGAGCACATGCAAGAAATATGACATAAACAGTACATAAAAAGCAACTAAAGATCATAAAGAACATGATACATACAAAATAAATAAGAACATACATTTGTCATTAGTTTAACAACATAACCAGATAATTAATATCTAATTGAACATGCAAGCAAACAAGCAAATTCGCCAGAACAGTAGAAATATATTAAATGAACAAGGAGAACATCATTCAAAACGCATAAATCACAGGAAAACAAATTAAAACGTGTAGGTTAGTTTATAGTTGCCTTTACTCGTAACTACATGATATAGTCACAGGGGCGGAGCCCGAGTGACTATGTCGTATAGTAAAGGCAACTTTGAACTAAACTATTTAGCACGTGACATTTTCCTTCCACTAGCGACAGACCTTCACAAAAGTGTGAGTTATGTGGTTGCTTAGTCCAAACTTATTGATTTTTACAAAAGTGTTGGATTACGCGTTATAGTCCATGGTGATTATAAACAAATACCAGCACCTGAGAGGAAAATGCTATGTGCTAAATACAGTTTGTTTGACAGTTCATATATAGCTGAATAATGCAAGCAAACTAGCACGAACAGTAGTGACTATGGCAATTCTACCCGGTCAAGGTGCCTACCAAGCTCCAAAACTGATTAAATTGGTTTGGTCTCGGATAACACAGTCATATACATTTAGCCATACTTACATGAGCAACATTACGGGGTAAGTGATCAGTTTAACCATAGCTTTAAAAAGAAAGCAACATTGCTATTTTTATTTGCATCGTCTTTTTACTACTTTGTTATTCGTTAATAAAAATATGCATACCATTACCCATAGTGCTCATGACAGAGAGAGATGGGAGAGGAAATCACAATTATTAGAAAAAAAAATTCCAACTAAAAACCAAGGCCCCTTTTTAATTTGATGTTGTCTAAGTAAGTCAGTGAATAGCAATAGCTGTATTTCGAAGCACTTATTTCAATGGCGTTAATTAAATTAATTTCTTCTTGTTACGAAGTGATGTGTTGTTACAGGAAGCATCATTAAATAGAGAAAACATTAATTTGTCTTCGATAACACTAACTAGTATCGAAGCTTCTAAAAATAATAAAGACAATGAATGTTCGAGATATATAATTACGTGTATATATCGATCAATTTATACATCTACATATATAAATTTCTATCAATTTTTGGAGACTTTACAGCACTTTATGTCTCTGGTGCCATACATGAATCATTAATGTTAATGGCACCATGAACGTGTAGAAAACAAAAGTACGTGGACTCAATTATAGTACACGTTCTAAACTTAAACCTTTTGCCATAATCGGTAAAAAGATCCTGGCATGCAACTCTTGTTTGAAATTAAAAGAACAGATACTAGACAAGACACAGTTTGCTTTAATGTGAATTAAGGAAATTATATTTCTACGAATGAAGCTAATTACCTTCAAAACGTTTTTATTGGATAAAATTCAGGAAGCGTAGTTGAAAAGAAAAATGAAATACCTTCTTTTTTGCCTTTCATTTTCATGATTTAGCGAGACTTTTTTTACATAATACAGGTGTATTGTCAGTATGAATTTACTCAAAAGAAACAGCCGTTTTACGAAATTCAATGAAATCAGGTCATTTAAAAAATATAAGAAATACAGACATAAAATTACTGTTTTCATAGTTTTATGTTTATGTGTATGAGATGAGTCAATAAACCAAACAATATCAAACGTATCATGTTCAATAATTTCGAACGAATATTAAAACACAAAACTCACGTATGAAATGATGAGGTTCTATGCTATTACACATAACTCATGTATGACATGGTGAGGTTCTATGCTATTACATCATATCTTACCTATAAATAAAAATTTAAGAATTCTGACAATAACCTTCAAGACTTACAATACAATACATCATTTGTAGTTGAACTACCTATTACACAAGGTGAACATGCTATTAGTTAACAAGGAAAAAGCTATGACTATATTGCATTTAAACAGTCATTACAACCCGATCGTTTACAGAAAATAAGATATCACACAATGAAGTTAATTAATAATTGCCTTAGCAATCTGTTTTATTTACGGTTCAAAATTGTGAGTTCAAGTGATGATAATAATTTCCCTTGTTGTCCAGGGCATTCTTTGAGACTTTGTTGTTGTATTCATTTTGGATAATATTTGTTTTGTTTTGTTTTTATTTATGTTTGTGTCTATAATCTACATTATCGATGTATGTTCTGACCAATGATCTAGATACATTTGCCACAATACAGATCTAGCTCTAACGTTTTTGAAGGTCAACCACACAGATTCTTTTTCATTATTATCTGTTATATTAGTATATTAGTATAAGACATTCTGTATAAAAATATGTTAAATGTGTTTGTAGTTTGTATGAAATCGGCTATTAAAAGTTGCAAAAATGACCCAGGCGAGAAAAGATTGATTGACTTCTCTCCCTTTGCTATGGCGTCATCAGTAGACAAAACTCTGCCAGCACTATATATCGTATTGAACAATTCACAGTTGCTGTTACTAATTTCAAGTTTCATCCAAGATGACTGACAATGAACGATGAAAGGTGTAAATGTGTAGATCATTTAATAAATATACATTCGTATAAAAATATTAAGATATATTCTTCAGGCTTAATAAAACTGGTCGCTAAATGTACTGAATACTGATATGGAAGGGGCCATAATGAAAGAAATGTCATATCAGGATGTATTTTAAAAACAATATTTGATAATATTGATATAAATGTCCTGGTCATATTAAAATTATAAGTAACCTTGATAAAGGTTTTACATACCTTCATATCCAAATCCATCTTATTTTCCGTTAAAATCATGTATCAGCGTTGAGTTTCCACAAAGACCATGTTTCTAACTGAATAAAATATCTAACTGAATAATATATATCTTTTTGTTTGGTATGATTATGTGATTTTCTGTTCGGGGTCAATCAGGAGGTAATAAAAGCAGTTATGCAGTTACTTGATCCGGCTGTGTGTATGTCGGAGAGGTGCCTAATTGGAGGTGCCTTAGTGTTTGGGCATGATTTATGGCCATGGTAGTGACATAATATCAACTCTCAAGCCAATAGCCAACCACTTCAAGATGTAAACTGACGCTTACAGATGGTGGGGTTTTTCGTACAACTTGTAAGTACTGACACAGATTAAGTCATAATTATCCTGTTTCAGATCGGCAAGGTTCATTTAAGACCATGTTATGGGAATATTAGTGCATAAGTATAAGATAAGGTAGGTTTTGTTTTTCATTATAGTTCAAACCATTTCGATAGTAAAGTAATTTATTTGTAGATTATAGAAAAAAAATGTAAATGTGATTCTGATTATCTGACATGAGAAAATATTTTACTTAAAACTTAATTTATTGACGAATGAATAGTTATGGACTGACGATAAAAGCTGATTTTTGAAATGCAATTATGCTATAGGAAGACAAGAATAGATGCGTGAAGGAAAGGTAAGTACTACTAATTTCCATATATTTATTTTATAATTTTCCGTATTTCAATGAGTGAAATTTATGGCTTATTGCCTGTCCCAAAGTTAACAGTTAAGAGTGCTTCTCTTTCGTAATGGTATTACAAACAATCATCAATTCATAAATGTTCGGGAAGGAGAGACTTGAAAAACTAACCATGGCTGTACTACTAACATTAAGTATAGAAATACGTCAAGTCATAGTGGCAAAATCATAATCAAGTTATGGAAGATAAACTTCCATTAACTTGAAAACTTCTGCTTATCTCTCGATTTAACTTTTTATTTCACAGTCAATCTGATTTGCATACTCACAAATATAACATTTATTTCTATCAATTTCGACAAATAATTTTATAGACACAACTCGATAAAACCTTTATACAAGACCAAAAACAAATATTAAGTACTTCATTTAAATATGATTTATTCTTACATTCATCTATATGAAATTAAGAAGGCAAATGAAACTTCGTCAATCGATAACGACATAGGGGTCACGTGACCCAAACTATATACATTGCCCAGTTGCTAACAAAATCAGTATTTAACACATCATATATAATATTTTCCATCTTTTAATTTTTTTTTTCTTTCTATCAATGATAATCACATTCTACGAAATTGAAAATCCAAATTCTTTGTTAATCAGTTTGTGACGATAAATCAATAATCTAGTTGATAACTTGTCCTCCACTTCTATCATGAAAGATGAGTGTCGAAGTGTCTCTATTTGTGCAATTAAATTCCAATTATTTTCGAAATTATTAACTTCCTAAAAAGGGCAATTCGACCTCGATAATATTGTTCCGGCATCATGGCTGCTAAACAATAACGACATGTAATTAAAATTATCAAAGAGACTAGAAATGAGTTCCGCACGACAGAAACTATGTTTTATAAATAAAAAGAATGTACGAACGACGTGATTTTCATGAGATGATACATTCCGTATGCAATGCACATTGACATATCCCTCCCCCCACTTTATGCAATAGATGCATATTTGAAAATTGAAGATTATGACAGAGTAACAATAAAATAAAACATATCAAAGGTTATCAGTTATTGTTAAATCTTAGTGAACGTGATAAAACACACATTATCAACTCTCAAACACAGTATGTTGTGCGCATCATTTCATGATTGTTAATATATAATACAAATTATATCATTTCCTGACCGATAAGCGGATGGTGACACATTATTATCTTAAATATGCCTAGGTAATTCATGTTTGGATCTACTTTCATTTAATCACAAGAAAGTAATTTCTAGCATAAAACGATGTGTCCATATGACATGATTTTAACATTTATTATTTCTGGTTATATAATGTTAATATACGCACTGTTACTTTGACAACTACCCTATGGAAACAAGCTATATTAAGATCGACGTTAATTAAATAATGCTTAAACTGTACTAGAACAGTTTATGATTGAGTAAAGATTTGTTCTATCACTTGCATGGACATTTGATTTAATGTTTAAATGATGTGTATTTAAAATATTAGAGTAGATAAAAATAGGAATTTATTATATTGATACCTAATGTAAAACATTTACTTCACATATTGATGATTTATTAATCGTACATTTGAGATGTTTATGAATTTCGTTATGTATGTGTTTTCTTGCAGACATTTATTGATTTTCACTGGGAATGCAAATGATTGATAATTTATTTAAACCCAGATATTTGATAATAGATTATCTCATTTAGTAACCTAATTTGGTATTCATATGATTAACTGTCAGCTTATCCGGTGGCAAAACCGTATTTTAAAAGATTTACTTTTTTTTGCATTTTCTAACATAATCGTTCTTAATTAGCTAACGTATTGAAATTTGCGATGACAAACTAACTTATTTAGCGTCCCATTTTTACGTGCTATAATCTGCACTTGGTGTTTGCAGACAAAAATATTGATAATCGATTAAAATAATATATTTCCAAAGTCCATTTAGGCATTGTTCTTAGGGTGTTAAAAAACTAAACATTTTAAAAAGTATTCGTCGAACGTGAAGAAATAGAACCAATGTATTTCTACATTAGTATAGGTATAGGTACAGGAGGAATACGAATTTAAGTTAAGTCTCTCTTTATCCTATTGAAAAGGTGTTTATCAAAGCGAATATATCAAAGTGAGTCTCATTTTCCATATTGGAATGTCAAAATCTTGCAAGTTTCGATACTGCTTTAAGAATGCCAAACGTTACTGGCAATCTAAAAACACATTGTAGTATACTGGTGTGAAGATGAGATAGGTTCTGTTTGAGCGATTAGGATACAGACATACGTGTAATCAGTCTTGGTGAGAAGGGAAATTACAACAGCGATCTATAGGAAACCCTCAATACTAGAATTTTCCGTTCCAGTAATGAGGGGAATGAAGTCCTCTATCTTTCTATACTTCTCTTCTGTTCATGTAGGTGAAAAGTCTGTGTATTTTGTTGTTAAAATATACATTCCTTTGTCCATAAGATGTATGAGAAACAAAAGAGTTAATTCCGTTCAAAGGTGTGTTTATCAGTATTATTCACTTCATTATTTCTCATCGTATGTACTGTACACATACAGTGTTTAAACGTTCTTCAATGAAATCCATTTCGATATAACATCACGAAAGTGATAATAAATATATTAATTCAAACGTAGCAGCTTATACTTACATTTCTTTCAGATCAACTCTTATCAACCATACTCAACATACATGATATAAATAATGGTCGTCAAGTCCTAAAGCTTAGCAAAAAAATCCATTTCGATATAACATCACGAAAGTTAAAGTGATGATTTCAATATCGCTATCAAAATTATATGTTTTGATATTTAAAGATGATAATGGCTGAAGATAGGCTACTGTGTTAAGAGAATTTATTTTATATTTAAAGGGCGAAATGATTCTGTCACATATTTCCCGACATTTTTTTTTTTAAAGTGGAAGAAACATATATATTGGTTAAGGATTATGTACATTTGTTATTGAAAACACAATTGTTAAAACATTTACTTTACGATTCATTTAGATAAAACGTTTAATGAATAATTTAAGATCCAATCTGAATAGTCATTGTCCACATCTTAAAAGCATTTACAGCCATGTTTTGTATGACCCTTATTTAATATAACGTTTTATTTTTTTTTTATTTTTGTAAAAGCAAATTAAGAATGCTATATTGGACTTAATATTCAAATATTGCGTGCAATGATCACATGACTGTGAATCAAAATAAGCAGATATCTGTGTACCGAGCATGTAGCAACAGGTCACGATTCATTTTATTTAGGCTCAAGTGTATGTATATTGGATTAAACATAGACTAGGTGTGATCGAAAAATAAGAGTAATGAGGGCTTTTTTACACAAAATTCATTTGGATAACACTGCTGAGGTTCACGACAAAAACATTGACCGTATTACAATCATCCCAAAAGAAATCAAACTGTCGGGATTCCATCTGATAAATCGCTCCACAAGCACGTATGCCTGTAAATCTGCAGAATAAAATTACGAATTTGACTGAAGATAATGAATATATCATTTAGGATTAAGGAAGCTGATGTGATATTCAGAACATCGAAAATGATTATTACTTTTAATTCCGATATTTTGATTTCAAAAATTGTATTATACCATGTTGCATATTCTATTTCAATATTCACCTGATCTTCCGATAATTTATTGTAAGGAGACTTTAGATGCCTAATAACCTAAATTCAAAAGCACCTTTTTTCCGTTCAAATGAACTTGTGCCTAAATCCTCCAATGAACTTAGCACTGATGCAATGAATTAAAAGGAAAAGTGCTTTGCTTGCGAACACTGCATTTCTATTTGCAAATGTTTTAATTTTGATATTTTTCAAAATAACGTTTTAAAATATTCAAGGTAGTTTCAGATCTTAATTATCGAAATTCTTTGCAGTCTAAATTCGAAAGCGACGTTTTCTGATTTTACAAAATTTGAAGACAGACGGAAAATCAGTTCAATAACCACTGTCATCCTTTGAAGTTATATAGAATACCTTTTGCTTTTTGATAGATATCCCATTATTTCAGCATATTTTCTCCAGAGAAAATATTTTCTGATTATGATGTATCATTATTGTCACAGTATTTATTAACATTGATTCGCAATGTGCTGTACACAATAAAAAAGATTTGCGTACATTTGTTTTTTGCAACTTGAATTTTTTTGCTAGTTGGGCACATGTGTTTTTATGTGATGAGGTACTCCTACTATCATTTTAGAATCTGTGCTTGCTTGGGGATATACGCAAATAAAAACATTTTTGTTGAAACAGATGCATCACAAATTAACAAATATCAAAAATTTGCTTTCCATAATTTTGCATTCTATCACAGAATGTCGATATTTCAAAATTGAAAAGGGCAGTTTATTTTATTCACATCTAAGACCTTTTAGTTTAAATTGAGATGTGTCGTTAAAGAAACTCCAGGAGGACTCAGTAATTACAAATGACCATAAATAGGAATGTTAAACTTATCTTATATTTTATCAAATAATACCGTAAATGATGTTATAAAAAAAATTTAAATTATACAGACGCACAGCTGCTGTTTGAATGTCATTTTACACGTAAGCGAAAATAGATTTAGTCGTAAATATATTCGGCATTCTTTTCGAAAAAATAAACCATGTTTTATGAAAATCATTTTAATTGCAAAGCTACGTCATTTAAATGCAATTATGATATTGACCGTTTATTTCAGATTTAATGAACAATTGACAGTTAAACAGTTAAGCTGATTCAAAATATTTTTCGACAGAGGCATTTTCAGATCAAGCTATTCATGAACAGTAAACCTGTAATAACATGTCTGGGTTAGATGAATGCTAACATCAAACTTACATGCATGTTCCTCTCAGCATTTAGCAAGCTGAACTTAAACTATTTCTGTGAAGACGACGAATAAAACAAATCATAAGAGAATGTTAGCTGTTTCAGTGAAATGTTTCGCGGTGTTTGGTCCCTAATCTATGTACTGACAAACGTAAATGACATAAGAATACCATAAAATCAATAGAGATTTCTGTAATTGTCAACAATCATAAAAACATAATACAATAAACGCTGACTACTTTTCATTTCAAAATGGCACACAGTCTTGCGTTATTTGTAACCTAATGCCGTTCGTCATAGTGTCGAAAATGCTTATTCTAAAATTAAACATTTGATAATTATCATCGTTTATTTCCGGAAGAATAATTGAAAAATTCTTTTCACCAATATTTACCTAATGCAAGACACTGTAGAATATCTGTCACTGCTCCATCTCTCAAATCGAACATGCACAGCAAATAAGATAAGGGACATAACTTCTATATGCCTTATGCTTTGATGTCAGAGTTCAAAGTATAGCAGTGTGTCTGCAACTGTATGAGAGACAGTCTATGTCTTCAAATACCTTTCTGAAAACAACCATTCGCTATTCCTGTCGAACTCTCACCTAAATTGGTGCATTCCAGCTGACTTCTGAATTTATATGAAAAATCAAATCTGAATACGCCAATTAGTATCAAATGAACAATATAGCATACATATCTTGTAAGTGATTTTATTTATCACATAATTATTTTTTTACACGAGATTATAATCCTAGCAAAAAATATTTCCAGTTGAGTCAAATGTCATATAATTATACGACCAATTCACAAATTATGACGGTTATTTCGTATCTTTGGTAAGAAAATAAGGTAATCGCTGTACATGAGCTCGACTTTGGTGGTTTATTTTCATTAATTTTTCATAACATATCTATAAAGTTTGCCTAGTGTAATTTACTTTTATCAGAATATACTCCATATGATAAACCGTTGGTGTATCTTTCTAGAATCAGAGAAAGTGCCTAGATAAACAAATTTAATGATTTATGTAACTAACTACAAAGATTTTTACATGAATTGATATAAACAACATGTAATAATTGTAACAGTGAACTATTACTAAGTCTCCCAAACAAAGTTTCTCCTACGGCAATCATACACGAATGGCCTTTGAGAAATAAGGCCATAAGTAAAAATGAGGGGGTGGGACTGACCCCTTGGTGACCCATGTAAACATCAAAGAAGTACCATTTCAATCCATCTGATCATGAGGAACAGGAATATATATGGTTTATGGATGGGATCTGAACATTTTTTTAGATATAAGGTCATAATATTTAGGGGATGGGGCCAGACCCCTTGGTGACCCCGGGAGACACCAAAGTAGTACTATTCAATTCTTTTCATTATGAGGAACAAATAATATATGATTCTGGGTTGAAAATTTGAAAAAAATTAACCAAAATACATTTTTTATGCAAAAATGCATCTTTGAGGGGATGGGATTTGATTCCCTGGTACCCCCCATTTACAAAAATCAGGGATGCACCACTACGCATTGAGGTTATGCCTCCGAGATATTTCTTCTAAAAAAGAAAAGAAAAAAATGACTGAATCTTTCATCTTTGGTTGTCGAGATCTTCTTGATTTAACTATGGATCAAATCCAAAGTTTCTTGAATATCGATATTTTTATCCAAATATCGTGTGTATCATATCACAAGAGAGATTCACTTTCAATATTTGCATGTCTTACTTCAGTTCATTTTATATCACTATTTGTAACTTATAATGTATTCTTTTCAGGTAAACATAATGTCGGAAAGTATATGACAATAACATTTCCATTTTGACATGACCAAAGCTATACAAAAACTATCCCAAAGCTTTATATATATATATATCTTAGTATTCTTTTTTTAACTGAAATTGGCTTTTTATTAACAGTTTAGCCAAAACGGCACAAAAACACAAACATGAGACTTTTTGAACCTTCAAAATTTAGTTAATATACTTAAAAATAATGTTGTGGTACCTGAATCTTATTTTAAATTAGAATTTCTAAAACAAATCCCAAAATAAAAATTGTGGTAACCCGCAGAAACGTCCCTAAATGAAGTGTTTTTTGGTTGTTGTTTTTTGCGAATATGTTAAGTGCAAAATTTGTCAAAGAATTTAATGTAATATTTAAAGAAAGGTTAGCGCATATCAAACTCGATTACCTCAATTCTTTAAGATTCTAAAAGCAGCAAAACGACTTTTGCATATTTTACTAAATTAGGAGGGATACAGGGAATAATCGTTTCTATCGTTGGAACAATTTTAGAAAGGATTCTGAGCTTTTAAAATCATATCACTATTGCTCAGCATATTTTTCCCATAATATTGTGATATGCCATTATTTGTCAAATAATTTAACACAGTTATATCGCATTGTTTACTTGTGCAATCGAAATTTAAGAACATTCTGTATGCATTACTCGGAAATACTTTCGGCAGAATTGAATTTGAATTTAACTGCAGTTTGTTTTATAGAAATAATACATTTTATTTATGACAATGATATGCTCCTTTATTTTATGAGTCACTCCTATTACAACAATTTTTTAAAGTATCACATGCTCTTCATTACTGCAAGCTCGTGAATATCCACAGCAATTACTTATTGCATGTAATAGATTAGTACTGAATAATAGGTTTGAATATTAAAATATTTGTTATTCGGTCGTCATGTCTATATTTAATAACAAGTACTATCAAATCACACAAAAAACTAATTTATACTCATGAGAAACATTCGATAGATAAAAAAAATCATATTGTGTAATTATTGGAAAGGAGTTATCTCAGACCATTACAGCATGGATACAAGATGAAATTTAAACTTCAACAACAACAACAAAAGCATATCATATTATCAAAATTATACTCACAGTATGATATATATTCAGATATTTAAAGACGTATATTACACACCATGATTGCTTTGATATGTGTCTATTTCATTTTTGATAATAACCTAAACATTAATTTTGGAACGTCAACTCATTAGTGTAGCATTGAATCAAAACTTATTTTAACATTTGTGAATAATAAATATATTAATTCAAATGTAGCAGCTGATACTTACATTTCTTTCAGCAATTGATCAACTCTTATCAACCATACTCAACATACATGATATAAATAATGGTCGTCAAGTCCTAAAGCTTAGCAAAAAAAAGATTATAAATGCCGATTGCACACGACTTAAATATACATTACTTCATGCAAATAAATTGATTGTCCTTTTTGTCTAATTTAAACTGATTATTTATATAGAGAATCAAATAAAGTTGAAGGCTTTGTCGATCAAAGTCTTTGGGAGAAGTATAAAGTTTCGGAATTATCTAACTGACACAATAGTGTAATATATATTCCACCGGAAACGTGTGTTCTTCTAGATGTAACAAACAACAAAAGGCAATGCATCAGCAACCGTTACAAAACATATTTTAAACTTTGGACTAATTGATTCCCCCAACTAATGTAAATCATTAACAAAAGTCTGATAATGATAAGTAGATTATCAATGTATCGCCTTCTGAATCTAATCATCAGATCAAGGTCTAGAGATGAACAGTGTCTGAAATAAACAAGCTTCTATGACTCAATTTTAGTAATTCATCATTTTCTGACGGTTGTGATGTTGTTTCCATTAATATATTCTTTGGAAAGGAAATGTTTCACCGATGCCTTAACCACGAGCCATTAAAAACATTGAACACTAAAATAATATTTAAAGAATGACCTTGTGATTAAATTGTTTACTTGTAGAATGGTTCTTCTTTTTAATTTGCAACTTGCCCTTTCCTGATTGAAAATAGTATAACTGAGAGACTAACATGTCAGAGGCTTTCATTATAAATGCTATGTATTTTTTAATAAATTACAAATGTTCCAGACACATTTTGTCACTCTTTGTCCACTTTGTTACATGAAGAAGATAGTTCGAATTTAAAATAGACATTTGTATTCAGATAGGCAACTTAATTTTTTAATTTAAGATTTATTGTATCGGAAATTTCAAGAGATCTCGAAAAGTAGAAATCTTAAAAAGTATGTCTTCTATGTTTATAACACAAATGTCAATATCAGTGTTTTCTTATCGTGGTTATAGAATGTCTCTGTGTTGAAATCTCGGTGTGAAAAACTGAACACTGTTTTTATCCGACTTTTAAAGTGCCATTAGAGCTTGGTTTACTCTAAATGAAAATGTGTCTCTTAGTTTAATACTCATTTCACCTTTCACGTTATGTCTATACAATTTTTATAAATCACAAAATTAAAAATTTTAAACATGTACTGAACATAAAATAATTAAAAAAGGCACTCCGCACTTCGGAAACCATTAAAGCCACACTACGCGTTATTTTGCAACATTCATCAGGGCCACAAAAAATAGCCATATTTTGTATAAATAGAACACAGGAAAAGTTTAATGATTGATTCAGATGCAGTCTCTTGACACAATTAACTGTCGTAGGTCTATGTTTCACTAACAAATCACTTCCAGTGGGTAAAGTTTGGTTATGGTTCTAAATGAGAATGCGTTCAATTTGCTGCTGAGCTCGCATGTCGGTCCCTACTGGTAACAGTATTTTGGATGACGGAGAGCGTCCCCTTAGACATCGACTCTTTGTCAGGCCTTCATTATATATTACTTTATAATACTATATTTAGGCATATTTTATCTTAAAATTTTTTGGTGATAGTATTCTTACAATTCATTTGTATTACATTTCGTTTTGACAATTGCACCGAACAAATTTTCTAATCAACTCATTTTCTGCAATAAGTGATGCTTTTGGTTCGTATTAAACAATTTTACACTACATTATTTTCGTCTACTGAGGTAACTATATAATAAAGATGTAATATTTAATCTCAAAATCAATACAGTTTTCCACAAAATTTGGTTTTCCAAAAGTGTGTGCGATTTGATATCTTGAAACTTTTGTCATTTAAGTTATGGCACCAAAGAACCTGGCGTATAAACCACATTTAATAACAGGAATCAAGTATGTATAATCCATATTACATTGCGAAAATTCAGAAGCAGTTTTTTAGTATCAAAATGTAAAACAAGAGATCGTTATCAATTTTGGTGTAATTTTTTACATTGAAACTTCTATCTTTGGTTGTCAAGATCCGATCGTTTTAACCATCCATCGAGGCCAAAGTTTCTTACATATCGAAACTCTGAATTCAAAGATTGTATGTATCATACCACACGGGATATTAGTTTTCAATATTTGTACTCCCGGAAATTCTGATTATGTTTGTGTAAAGGGAATATTAAGTAACAAACAGCTCATGTGATAAACCAATTTTAAAAGCACTGATCCTCTTCAAATATGTGCCTAAATCACCCAGTCCCCTCGATGAATTTCAAGGAAGTGGTGCTTTGATAGCGAATATTACAATTGGTTTTGCACACATTTTAATTTCGATAATTGTCAAAGTAACGCTTCATGAATCAGAGGTGGTGTTGCGCATTTTAGATCTAGATAACAAAATTCCTTAACATTCATTGACGTAGGTTAAACATGTATAGATAGGCTTTTAAGTTTTTGAATGGATATCACATTATTTCAATAGTGTTTTCTCCCGAAAAATATTATATGACACGGTGTTCAACATAGTTATATCTCAATATGCACCAGTTCAGTCGACAGTTAAAATAAACATACAGAGTGAATTGTTCGAGCATAATTGAAACTTTACATTTGCATAAGTTAACTACCAAGAGTTTCAACCCTCCAACCTGAATAGTTTGGTAGATTGAGTTATGGTCCAGAGGAAACGTACAAGTGGTTGTTGGCCAGAAACCCGTCTGGGGCAAGGATTTCGCAATGCGCAAAATATAAATTCATGCATGGAACCTTTGAGAGATCAAGTACAGTGGTTGTGTGATATGGAATATGACAGGTACTAAACTATGCACCATAATGCTTTAACCATTTGCTGATGCTTTTTTATGTCTATTCACTTAAAAATATCCGTATATGTACCGTTTCTGCAATCGGTAACAAAGAACTATACTAAAAGTTGATTTTGGATCGTCAAATATTTGTCTAGAACGTTTTCCATCGAAACTTTTTTTACATGTTATTTTTTTTCAATATCGATGTAGTAATAGGAGCGTTTGATTAAGTGTTTGAATTTAAAACGTTTTTAGCTAAATCTCATTTATTGTTGCTGTTTAGTCTAAACGAAACATATGAAATGGGAGTAATGTGTAAAAAAGATTTATAAAAGTAACGTTCGACGCGAGTATATAAATCCTGACCCTATATGAAGGTTGGACTGCTGAGTTGATTTTCAAGAATCTTATTTATTCTTGACTGAACGGAACATGAATGTACATAATTAAATTTAGCTGATAAAACTATACAAATGATTGCCATAATTTCTTTAAAGCTGTTGCACTTTGTTAATTATTAATGAATTTTTTTTATCAAATTTGGCCATATACAGAAAATTAGTTTGTTTTGTTCCTTTAAAAATACTATTTCGAATAATTTAGAAATGACATTTTTTGAAGTTAATATAGAGAAAATCATTCTTAGTCATGTTGGGCAAAGTCTTGGAATAAGGCGTTTATATTTACACCAGCAATCGTTACACAGCATACTCTTTTTTCTTCAAACTAATTTAGATGATGCAATAATCTCGCTCTGTAAAATTTATGATCTGAAGCGAATTGCCGGTAAACAAAGAATAAAAACATGATTCCATTGCTATGCTAGCTCTAATCAAAATATCAAGGTCTAGCTAGGGACAATGTTTAAAATAAACAACATTCCCTGACAAAACATTTAAGTACATTTTTGAGAGCTCACTTTTAGATTCAATGCGGTTGTATTGCATTCTCCTTTTTAATATTTCATTGGTGCTTTAACCTCAAAACATTGAACACAAAATTAGGTAACCGGTATTAGCTTGTTGATGAAATTGTAAACTGGCCGAATGTTCATTTTTAATGTGCATTTGCGTTCGGTCAAAAAGCATAGAGATATTTCGACAGAACATTTCCAGTTTAATATTTCTTGGGCTCCATATTATTTAAGAATACATTACCCTCTTACAAATTTAATGTTCCCGACACTTTTCCGCACCGAATTTCTATTCCGTTACTTAAAGTCGATATTTAAAAAATGAAATCCTTATTCACATCAGAGACTCGCTGTTTTAAATTAATATTCATTGTCTCGGAAGAGGACTCAGAGAGGACTAAGGAAATAATGACAGTACTAATCGAAATTTTCAAGTTTGCTTATGAAATACGTTTTCTCCTATGTTTATAAGCAATTATATTTATTTTTATTATCCTGATTTTAAAATGCATCAGTGTTATTTTTTGTGTTTGTGAGAAATCAATACTGTATTTGTTCTCGATACCCAAATTGTCATTCGAGCTTAATTTACTGTTTATTAAATCAATCATACAGAATAAGAGAGCTTTTATTTATATCTAAATTTAATTTCAGAAAACACAAGTGAAACAGTGCACTGAAAAAAAAGTAAAAACGTCAGATGCAATGCCATTTAGACTTTAAAAATGGCCATGAAATATCACCGATGAAATTTTGGCCAGCTTTAAAAGCGTTGCAAACTATATTCGTCCGCATGTAAAATGAGACCGACTTGAATTTTAAATTAGACATCTTTTGTTTAGAAAGCAGACTGTTCATTTGGGATGCGTGACTGACGCTTCACACAATTAAAAACCCAAGACACTTTAAAAGACATTTTTCATTGATGATATCCGTTTATCAAGAATGCTATCTCTGACCATCTAACATGTAAAACTGTTTAGACTGTAATGTTTTATTCATTATTCATATAACACTGTATGCATATAACATTTATGATAAAAATAAGGCTTCTTTAAAATTAAAATACTACGTAAGCACTACAACAAAATGAATACACTTGTTTCTTTTCCATTGCTTATGGCAGGAAGTTTTGAAGGTTGGCAAACCTGTAGGTCACTAAACATGTAAAATATAGTAAGCTACATTATTGTCTTTAATTAAAGCGCCGAGAGCGCTGAGAGAACAGGATTTTTTTATTATGATGTCGCATTTGTTTTGTTTATCAGAGTAAATGTATAAGCGAGGATCAAATTTTCAAGCGATACAAATAACCCGATGTTATAAACCCACTTTGACCTTGCTTGAACACTGTCATTTAAAAAAGATGAACACACCATTTGTCTCAATGGATTACTAAAAAAAATATGTCACCACTATTACTCTCCCAATTTCTTTTGCCTACAGTTTATAAGATTATATGATTATGTGCAAATCTAAAACAACAAAATTTCTCTTTTTTTTTTCTTTTCTTTTTTTTTTCTTTTATATTTTTTTTTAAATTTCATTTTATATACAGATATATTCAATATAACTAAATTAATGATTTTCAAAATAACAAAAATATGTATGTCTAATATTACAAAAGAAATTAAAAGAAAACTAAAAAAGTGTTCCCTGGCTAGGTTTCTAACCCACACCCATTACAAAACCGTTTGAAGGCGAACAGGTTGTGTTTTTTTCCAACTGCGATAATCGGGCAACTGTTGCATATAGATGAAATATTATTCTTATATTGTTGGTTATCGCTAGAAATTCAATTGTTCAAAATATCTTCGAATGATTTGCGATTTTGTCTCCTGTGTACTTTCTTTTATCATTACATTTTTTATTAAACACGTTATCTTCAGCATCGACTTTCAACACATTTTAACTCAGTTTCGACTTCCATAACACAATCAAACAGAAAAAAACATGTACAGTATCACCATTTTGTGATAAGACTTGACTATTTGAGTTTACTGTTGCTTCGACAGTATTTCAGTCATATAGCGACGTCCAGCTAATTACAGATGGAGGAAGACCCCGAATGCACGGAGGCATCCGGGTAGAACCACCGACCTACCGCAAACCGGCTGGAAGGCTTCCTCACTTAAAAATCCGAATGACCCTGCCGGGATTCAAACACCAAATTAAAGTCAGCGACTTTACCATATTGGCCACGGAGGCCCCTTTAGTGATAAGAGAGTAAGTAAATTTTGGAATGATCCACTGTGTACTAAAAAGGGGGGGATATATAAATATAAATGTCTAAATACAGCCCCATTTTGTTGTCCAATTCATAATATGTGCTACAATAGAACAGCTGTTTAAAAAAATGATGCTTTATGTAATTCATATTGCTATTGCAAAGATGTTCAATTTAAGGTACACCCATCCCTTTAGCCATGTTTCATATCTGTTCACTCGATGGTAATATATCTATGCTCCTTATCTGCCCCAGAAAGTGTGTGTGTGTCGTGGGGGTGTGCACTTTTCTTTTATAATAATTTTATTTTCTATTTTAGTAATTATGAGTTCCTCTGATTTGTTAAGAAAGATGAGAGAGAACGGAAACAATCTGAAACAGTGGGTTTAAAATTTGAACGCCTAATATACTTTCAGCCATCGTTAGCACGCTAACCTTACTAGGATTTTGCATACTATTTAAAGAGAGATGCAATCAGATGATATACTAGGTATGTGAGCAGTATTTCTATGAAAACAGACAATACTATTCTCGATATGTCTGTTAGACGATTTGTCTGGCTGCAGATTCTGGAACACTTGAGAGTGTTAAACAGAAGGTTCATCTTCCAGGAAACACCGCTGAACATACCTCGATAGTTGATACAATTATTTTGAATATGTCTGGAGATATATGGACAGTTTCTATCCTTCACTAACATCCCCGACCAATATTGCTGGTCTACCAAATCATATACTTATGGATGTCAATGGCATAATTCAAACAACACACATTGTGTAATAAAGCACACAAAACGAATATAGCTGTGAAAGACCATGCTCTAACTAACGTTTATCTCCAAATTGCATACATTATGTAATGAAACGAAAATAGATGGTTAACACTTTGTTTTTATTATCGTTAATATCTCAAGCTTTTCTTTAATAACAAATATATTTAAACGATACATATTCCTTGATGGGAATGAATGGCGATGAGGTTTTGCGAGTGAATTTTACAGCCATGATAACTGAGGATATTATCATCGATTGCATAAGAAAGATTACTGTCAACATGATGGCGTTTGTTCCGTTTACAAGACTCCGCGTGTTTGGTCAAGGATCATTTTACCAACAATCAAAAAGACATAAGCATACCATTAAATCCATAAAGATTTCCCTGGATATCGACAATTATAATTTCTACAGAATACTTTCCTTGTCATTATAATGCACAATCTGGCGAGTTTCCTGTTCACAGGTGGCAGTTTACAGTGTCGCAAATGCAGACGAGCCTGTATTAGCAACCACCTGTATTAAGCAGTCAACCTGTATTTAGAGGTCAGTTTTGATATAACCAAACTAGCATTTTGTTATATGTTTAACCTTCATTTAGCGACCGCCTCTGTTAAGCGATCTCTTTATCTTGTTCCCCTGTTAAGACAGGTTTGACTGTAGATTTCTTTTTCAATTGTAAAATTTCCTCGTGCATGATACTGTAAGGCCTCAGTCACTAATTCATTTCTAAAAGCTCACGTGACCAACAACTAACAGTTAATCTGATGCTTAACTTACGCATGCATCGTGTGTTTGTACAGTTACAACTGCCTTGTACAACGCACGGTATAAATGTTCTTATTGCAATTGTTATGTCAGTATATATTTTTGAAAATATATATTTAAAGTTTCTATATGCTTTTTGGTTTTTATATTTTCATCCAGTCTTGCCATCAGACGACGCATACTTTTGTTCCTAATTATGCTTTACATTGCATCGCTTATAAGTTTCCATATTCGAATATCAAATTCAATAGGCTCCTTAGCAGTTTTCCTTACTTTGGTTGGTGTTTTGTTAATTTATAGTTTATCAGAAAATAATTACTTATAATAGTACATAGAACCAGAGGAAGTGCCTAATTGTAATGATGGGAATCCTGTTAATAAACTATTTTTGTATTGTATTGTATTGTTAAGGCAATTCATGCTTTATAATAGAACTAAAACAACTGAGATTGACATATCCCATTCCCCAGTCGCGTGTTTACTCCATAATGTATCACGTCTCTCTGCGGGTGAATGTGAAAGCAATAAATACCACGTGACCAACATGGCGGGATAGTTGGTTTGTTTTCGTTCTCCGGATTTTTTTATGTTAAAGTGTTTTATTGTGAGCATATATGGACTTAAACAGGAAATTAAAGAAATAAGTGCAAAAGCGAACTTAATGTGGTATTTACATAGACATTACAGTCAATTTGACGCTACTTGAACGTTTTTTTTTCATTGGCTCCTGTGAATTTGTATACCTGTGTTCACGGACTTCCCGTGAACAGCCATTAAGCTACATTCCTTCGCTCAAGTCCAAACATAAATGCCGTATACACCAGTATCAAACAAAAGGAATCTTTCCAACAGTAGCACTCCAAGTCCATCTTCTAAAATGTCTCAACAGGCAAAAAAAGCAAAAAATGAAGAGCCAAAAGAGTCACTGTCGACCCCACCCGTTGTAGACAATGAGCATATTATACAATCTGTGATGGCTGAAATAACCGATCAGTTGAAGTCTACGATTTCTGAGCACGTAAATATCAGTGTGACGTCTATGGCTCAGTCCGTAGCCAATATCATAACAGATTCACTCAATGATCGCATGTCTTCGATAGAAGCCGAAAACAAACGTCTCCATGACCAAGTTCAACAACTAACGACTCGTGTCCGGAACTCGAAGTTCATAATCAAAGTATCTCTACTAGCATCGATGCTGCAGAGCAGTACTCACGCAGATCTTGTCTGCGCATATCAGGTGTCACCAAGTCTTCCGAGGAATCGACGGATGAGATAGTGCTCAATATTGCTTGTGACGTCGAGCTAAAGCTGTCCGATATAGACAGGTCTCATAGAATACCTCTGAAGAAACAAAGTTTCTCCGACAGATCTAAACCTTCAGATATATTTGTGAAGTTTGTTTCATATCGTTCACGTGCTGCCCTGTTTGGGGGTAAAACTCGACTTAAAGATAAGTCAAGTTTCAAAGGGGTCTATATAAATGAAGATTTGACTCGACATCGCGCATCCCTGTTACGACATGCAAGAAAACTGGTGAAAGAGGGTAAGTTCAACAGTGCGTGGTCTTATGACGGCCGCATTTTCATTAAGAGCGAAAACGGTTCGAGACACCTCATCAACTCTGAGAGTGACATTGAAAATCTCAAGTAATCTTACAGGCAGCATGTTTACAAACAAATCGTAGTAGATCTACAAATATAAATTAAATCATGAACGAAACCTGTCCACTACTCCTGGGCATTTCATGAATTCCGTGTCAGCTCACATTTCAAGTGCAGTAATTAACATTTCTGAATAATTATTTACCTCATTAAAAATGTATATCAAATATTTGGGGGATAAAACCCTTTAAACTTCATTATACGTGTATACACTATTTTTTACCACTATAATTTGCATTTTATTTCTTTATCGGAGTAACAGAAAAACGTGTAAAATTAAACTTTCTCACAACATATTTTCTCATTTCCTCTTTTTCTCCAATTCTTCTTTTTTCTTTAATTCTTTTCTTTTCTCTCTTTTTATCTTTTTGGATGGGTATTTTTTGGTGATGTGTTTGTTTTTGTTTATTGCAGTTGAATGGTCCGATGTTCATGTTGCCTTGTCTTCCTGTTGTTTTATAATGCCTTATAGGTAATGATGTTGTAGTTGGCGCTGACCATCGGATTGTTTTACTGTAAAATTCGTTGTTTACTTAAACGCTGTTATCTAAGCGTTTCATACTGTAATGTAATTCATACACAAAACCTAAAAACCCTCATCCAGTATCTACTTTCTCTTTTCTTTATCCTATCACTGTATTTCCCCTGTCGATCTATATTCTATGGTATATCTCTTTTTGTTGACATTTTGTTATCAGTACTACATATTGCCATGCTTAATATCGAAATATGTACACTGTAGGGGAGGGCTAAAATTAAGTTTAAGAACTTATAGCCCAACCCAATTGCCATTTGTATCAATCTAGGTTTGGATATATTTTTGTATTTGTTAACATTCTATTTGGCAATAAAATCTGTTATAATAAAAGCAATAAATGAAATGAAAAATAACTTCAAATACTTCACCAACCTTTACTATGTGTCATCATGCAATCTAATCATCAACTATGTGTCATCATGCAATCTAATCATCATTTAAAAAGATGTATGAAATATATGAGAACATTATACACGTTCTATGCTGAACTGCTATGATCTTGTTTCTTGTCCAAAAATACTTAAAAATTCTCAATCGTTTTGATGTGATAGAAAATTTCTCATTTCACTCAGTGCTTCTCCTATGACCGCACCTGAAAGTATAACGGTATTACATAGCATCAATATACACCCCCTCTCAATCAATTTGCTTTACTGCTGTTTTCTCATATTCTAAGCTATGTTTTTAGAGACGATCTTAACTATCCCATCGGGAAATAAAACACGATTTCCAATGTGTTATCGAATGTATACGGAATCTATGGACCAATCACTAGTCATGCGTCCGACGAAATGCACTTAACGATTTCTTTCTTCCGTGAAATAATATGAAACCTAACTTTGTGGATGTAAACCCTCGTAACAGCAACTATACAAGGTGTACTAGGGCGTCTTTAACAATGTTATATCACTCGTTTTATGTCCTCATACCACGATGTTAAAACATTCTGTTAACAAGAAAGACGATAAAACGCGTTTGGAATTAATCCGATGTTACAATCTAGATCTGCATTTTGTTGACTATAAAAAGTAGGTTTGAATGTAATACTGAGTTAATGTACTTTAATATTTTTCACTGAATTTTGATTAGACGTTTGTATGATTTTGGCGCCGAATAAAAACTATGGGAAGCGATAATTATACCAATCGCATTAGATAGTCCGTATAACAGGCATACAATTCCATTTATTCCTCTTTGCATTAAGCAAAATATGGAAAATAGCACGCTATTATGTGATTAAAAAAATTAGAACAGGGATCGAACAAAGTCGTTGCTACGGGGTCTTCGCATATATATCAATGTACATTTATTTCAATTATTTCAATCTTCGAATTTGATATTTCGGTTGTTCAGATTTATAGTCCTTGGCGTCTAGTCAATAAGTAGGATTCCAGAAGATGAAAGCACGGTTTAAGTGCAACGTACGTTGATGAAAAAAAATCAAAAGCTGTAAAGATGCATATTCTAAAATTGTGTTAGCTTGAACCACTCCATATATGTTCCATGCTTCTTCACATCATATATATGTATACCTATTAAACATATATGCATATATTTAGCAAATCAAAATTGGAGAAAATATGCTTTTATTATGTGTCCATTACCTAATTTCGAATAAATATCAATCTGCTGGAACAGGATAGCAATATATTATTTTACCTTGGTATTGCTGCTATAACAATCAGTCTCAAGTTAAAACCATATTGCTGCCTTTCATATCTGATTAGAATTCTTTGTTTGAATAATTGTTGCTACATCATTAATAGATAAGTTTAATGTATTATACAGGTTACTCTAATGCAGATAAATGTTTGTAATGTATTTTTCTGATGCATTTTTTGTTAAAGAATTCCATTACTTTATAGTTATATGTAAACTTATATTTTGTATTGCAAAATGTGCAAGCTGCACAGTATGGCTATTTAATTTTGAAGAGTTAAATTCATTAACCCTATTTTGTTGGTTGGGTAACTCAAACAGACAGATGAGTTGTTTTCACGAAAGCATAGTTCTACGAAACCTCGAAACTCGATGATTAAATCGTTTATTCTGAGTATTATAAGAGGTATTAAAATTACAATACTAATCCACTTTGTAGAAATAATACAGACATGAAAATTTAATTTGATATATGGCGTTTCTAAAGCAATGCACGATGAAATCTTTAACAAACGTATCTGGTATCATATAGTGTAAGCATTGTGTCTAAAGATATGCAAGAAATTAGTATTGACGTACAATGTACTGTTAATAATGGTGTTTTCTAGCCTCTCAAAACCACTACATTTGAATTAATATTTTCATAAGGAAGAATAAGATCCAAATTCTCACAGGGGTTTATATGTTGATCTATTATATGGAATGGGGTAAAGTTATTTACAGTGAATTGTAATGAAAACCGGAATTGCAATAACAATTTTACATAACTGGTTTAGATGCAAAATATATAACATTTTGGTTGTTTACCTGTATTGCAAAATACAAACTTCATTTCCTTTCAGTAATGGTTTTGAAAATTCCTCTTCGACTTTTTATTATAATCGCATTGTTTTGCGAATGTGGGTTTGACGTAGCCATCTTCTTTTAGTTTGCAATAATCTAAGAAAAGGTTAAAAGTATACAGTTTCTTACCATAAAGACAAAGAATGAAAATAAAAACTAGCCATGCTATTTTTCTTTAACTTTGCATGATTATAGAGAAAAACACTAGAAACAAATTTATAGGAAAAACAAACGGGAGTGACCATTCAACTTTTTTAGTTAGGTGCCCCTGAAAGAAAGTGTTGTTTTTTTTTCGCTCTTTTCTGTCATTTTCAAGGGCAGATGACTCAAAATCAAGCCTATCGCTATCTTATTTCACATTATTCTTTGTTGTTTCATTTCCAGTCATTTTGTAGAGTTTAAAACAATAATATACAATATAATTTTTACAATATTTCAGCAATTAAGCATACTGCGTTTTTCTTTAAAAAAAATAGTATATGTCTATATATTCGCGTATGCGACTATAGTATAAAATTTGTTGCATAGAATTTCTAAAGCTTTATACAGTTACAGGGAATATAGTACCAAAAACATCGAGTTCAAATCTAGCCCATAATATTCAGATAACTGCCCTTGAAAATGACAGAAAAGAGCAAAAAACAAAACCAAAAAAAAAAAAAAAAAAAATCCCATCCAGGGGAAGATGACTCAAAAACTCATTTTCCCATAATGTTGTTTGTAGTGTAATTTTCTTTAATCAAGCAGTGTTTAAGAGAATTATCATGGTTTTATTTTTTAATTTTCCTTCTTTCTCTATATAGTTAAAAACTGTGATGGGTGCGCATGCCTTTAAAGCAAGTTTGTAGACTTGGCTATTTAACTTGACTATTTGAGTTTACCGTCGCTTCGACAGTATTTCAGTCATATAGCGACGTCAGCTAATTACAGGTGAAGGAAGATCCCGAATGCACGGAGGCATCCGGGTGAAAACCACCGACCTACCGCAAGCCAGCTGGAAGGATTCTTCATATGAAAATCCAAATGACCCTGACGGGATTCGAACCCACGTGGTGAGAGGCTGGGTGAGTGTTAAAGTCAGCGACTTTACCCTCTCGACCACGGAGGCCCCGCTTAAGTTTGTAACAGTTTCGTTAAAAATAAAAATAGCAAAATAATAGAATAATAGAGCAGTCAAAATCCTTAAATGTAGTCAGTTTCTACACATTTTATTATATTACTACGACTCAATAAAATGTATATGTATACTCATATACATCAATTTTTAGTTTCTGATATTAAGAATATTGTAAGTGTTATTTTCAAAATCAATTGAACTATCGCATTTCTGAAACCATGAAAGAACTTCATCCACAAATTGACTTGAAGGGTATCTATCTCCATGAGCACACATTTAGAAATCAGATAGTTACGACATCATCCATATTCGCAATGCGTAAGACTGATGGGTAACATTTTTCTTTGCGTAGGGCGCCACTACAACATAATAATCCCTTGGGAATACCAATGTCAAACTGCTCTGGTACTTTCGGGTTATTGATAGCTTGACCTGAAAATGTGTTTCTGTTAAGGTTGACTCTTTAGAAAAAAGTTATATATTGTCTTAACCTACAATAATGTTGTATTTTAGAAAACGTCAGAATTTGTCCGCATATTACGATAAGTAATATGATAGTGTCAATAGTCCAATCGACCCTGATCCTTAATCTTCATGGAGATGTTTTTTATTCTTGACTAACGAATAATTGTAGCACCTTTTTAACAAGTTTTAAAACTTTTCACAGGTAAATAAACAAATCAAGCCATCATTTCTATGCATAGACGATAGCGGTAATTAACTGCCGAAAGCAATTACCTGTCGTCTGTTTGTTGTGCTATCAAAAATAAATTCGCTAAACACGAGCCGATTTGCGTTACAATATGTATCGCGGGATTTAAAAAAAACATACGTTATATCCGCTTTTCGTTGTATCCAAATCCCATCTAGCCGTGTGATCGAACATACAAATAAAAAGGGTGAAGGTTGGAGATTTTTTTTTCTTTCGTTATAACCGTGTTCGTTATAAATGAGCTCCACTGTATATATGTATGTTTTTTTAAATATATTTCTTCATTAAAAGAGTCACGTAATCAGTGACAGTATTTTGTTGTTAATTAGAAAGATTTATCAACAGAAGAATTGGGGCAGCATTCAAGAGGAATATCTGTTACGTTACTATTTTTGATATTTAAAAATTAAGTTGCTCGTCAAATCAGGTATGTGTGACACGTTGTTTAAGTAAAAAGATATTGTATAAACTTTCGTGTGACTAAGGATTGCCACTCATCCCGGGAAATGACGGACTCTAAAGATTGGGGGTTGCCACTGACACCAGGGAAGGACGGTCGCTTGACAACTGGACATAGCCTGGTGGATATCAATCAACTCTCCACGACGTGGCTAACATTAGTATATGTCTGAATCATTGAACATATAGATCTTGGTAGCACTGCTTACAAGGAGACCCACGATGAGATTGCAAGTCAAAAGCGCAGAGTTCCGTTGTTCTAGACACACAGGAATTACTATAGGCGCGGAAAATGTGTTTAAATGGTAATTCGTTAGATAATCCTTGTATGGAGAGAGCCTGAGAGATAGTATAATAAATTCAAAGTACATGAGCTGTTTAAAATTCAAACTATTATAGACTTGCCAAATGTAGTTGTCGATGTTTCAAGGATATCGATAATATGGTGCCATAACATTTCACGATGTGTTCTGATACAAAAGCGTTTTGAATGAAAATATTTCGTATTAGTATAATGATGAACCGGTTCCTAAACTAAAAACGAATCAATATTCTGCGTCTATTTTGAATTATTGTATTTTGCAAAGAAATTCGTTAATAAAAATTGTTTAGTAATTAACTCCATTTATATCTTGAACTAATTAAATTTACAAATAAATTAATCAAGTTAATTGTGTATGGTATCATTTCCATAAATGTACATAGTAATGACTAATGTAAAGTTAATTACTTAAAAGCAGAACATGTAGTTATTTTGTTAGCGTGTTTGTTACGATTCTGGTAGATCCAACGTTTCTTAATATTACTAAACGACGTTTAAAGTATATAAATATAAATAAACCGATGAAACTGTTGACACGTAAAGACTGAATTAGATATTGTACAGAGTGCATCACGGAAGGATAGGACCGAAATATATTGGTCCTTAAAAGTTCATTTCTTGTGTAATGATAGGGTACATCAAACAGTGGGATAGCTGGAGCAAGGTAGTGTCTGTTATAATGATAATTAACAAGACAAAACTCCAATATCAAAGTATATTCCCTTGTCTGGTGTCGAAATACAAAATTAATTGTTCACTTACTTACTAGCTGTAACTTTTATATATCCTACATATATCATGATATAAAAAAGCTCAATTTATAAATATACACATTGATTCGTTGCCGTTGTACAGCATCGATACATTGGTTATTAATCAAATTTCCTAACTTATATAACAGTAAGTCAAAATTAGTAAGTTTGACTTTCTTAAACGATCATATTCTCAGTGTAGGCTAATCAAAAGAAAGTTTGTCTTTCTTAAACGATCATATTCTCAGTGTAGGCTAATCAAAAGAAAGTTTGACTTTCTTAAACGATCATATTCTCAGTGTAGGCTAATCAAAAGAAAGTTTGTCTTTCTTAAACGATCATATTCTCAGTGTAGGCTAATCAAAAGAAAGTTTGTCTTTCTTAAACGATCATATTCTCAGTGTAGGCTAATCAAAAGAAAGTTTGTCTTTCTTAAACGATCATATTCTCAGTGTAGGCTAATCAAAAGAAAGTTTGTCTTTCTTAAACGATCATATTCTCAGTGTAGGCTAATCAAAAGAAAGTTTGTCTTTCTTAAACGATCATATTCTCAGTGTAGGCTAATCAAAAGAAATTTTTTAAATCAGTGTAGGCTAATCAAAAGAAAGTTTGCTTTCTTAAACGATCATATTCTCAGTGTAGGCTAATCTAAAGAAAGTAGCACAATGTACAAATGACACCATACCAAACTTCAGGTGGAGAAAAAAAACCTAGTGCCTATAAACAGCCAATAAAGAACATCAAAGCATAATTTATACAAGTAATGCATATACGAAATCATTAATCGGAGCCGTTTTCAAAGAATGATGTCCGGATTTAAACTAACTAAACGTCCAAAATCCAATATCATATATTGTGTATTATAACCACTGTTCTGCAAATAAACTAAATGTTCAGCTTCAATTTCTTTTATAAAAAAATACGGGGAATACCATTCGATGATGATAAACTACCTAACATATTTGATACATGTATGTTTCACATGCAAACGTAAAGAAAAAATCACTAGAACATGTTTTGATGCATACAATATGTAACGCCTTAAGCACTGGTCATTTTTATAACAAAAATAACTTGAAGAAAAAAAACCTAGCTTTTACCATCAACATTTAGCACGTGAACTTTCTATAGACGTGCTGGTATGTAACAACTGTCCCACAGCTGGTTGTCATGACTCATATTGTCATGATCAATGTAAAGGCCTCATTTAATAAAGTGTGTAGTGTTGGAGCACTCAGAATTTAGATTACAAGCTATGAAGCATTAATCCCCTGCATTGCATTTTCTATACATATTTCTATTTCTTCAACAGGCCATTTATTTATGTTTAAAAATATATAAATAGCATACATATATCATTAAGAAAAGAACTTTACTCAGTTGTTTTAAGACAAAACCATTTTGATTTTCCAAATATATATAGACGTATAAAATAGGTAATCCTTCACTAAAACGGCCTTAACATCAAAGCAATCAAAACATAATCTCCGTATGTACGTGTCTATTTATATAATCTGGTATTTTGATGCCAATGAACTTCGAGACTTTATCTCATGGATCGCGCTGTGAAGACGTAGAGATCAGTAATGAGTAAATTATTATTGGATATCATACTAATTCATACGCATTTATTCACTACTTTGTCTATTTACTTTCATTTTTCGGACTGTCAACTTCCACATTGAAGGACCTACATAAGATTCTCTTTCAGACATATATGTTTCTTATATCATTTTTCATAACGGCGCAGTGATCCGATTGTAATTTTCCCGAATATGGATCTGAAGATTGATGATTAGAATTATTCATGACCTTCCCCGACGCAAATACTGGACCAGCCCAGGAACGGTCGAAAGGGATTAATAGAGGCTGCAACCACTTGTTTCCAAAGCGACGTAAACTAAATATGTTTAAACTATGTCTTTTTCACAAACTTAGGTTTAACATGACAATTCTAAAGAAATCAATTTTAGGATTAAACGATAACGATCTCATATGATGTTAACTTTATGGAGCATTGTTTGGAATCGGCGTTAAGATGTCTTTGACTATTCAGTATAATGAAACAAGACACCAATGAAATATCGGCAATTTAAAATGTGAATTATAGTCAGCAACAAATTCTAATAGTATTAACTAAACATGTAATCTAGAAGAGATAACGTCATCAGAACAACCGGATATTATTTTTTATTTTCACCCCTCCCTTTTTTCTAGGAACAGCGTTGCCTTTCCTCACAAATAACGCACTTGCAGGAGGAAAGATCATGAATTGTTATGGTACCGCCGCATCGATATCCTTGGAACATCGACGCTTTCCTTTTGCAGGTCTAAAATGGGTACCGTTTTAAATAGTTTATACCATAAAACACAGGATCTTTGGCTCCGGTCAGAAAACGGATTAATTGAACGCTTGTTTCTCTTGTCTACGTTTTTTCTAACGAAGGCCCCGTGAGTTCGTTGTCAAAGTAAAACAATGGAAATCGGTCAATCTCACCATAATATTCATTAAAAGCCACAGGTTTATAATTCCTACAGACACCAGTGTCAGCAATGTCGTGGAGAATTGATTGATGTCCACTAGGATATTTCAAGTTTCTTAGCGACCGTCCTTCCCGATGTCAATGGCAACCCTCAATCAATTGACAGTGTCTGCAATATCCCAGTACACGAACATCGTGTCACATCGACCTTCCAATAACATACCTGATTGACGGAGTCTTTTTTCACATGTTAAAAACAGTATGGTAACCTATATTCCTCTTGAATTCTATTCGAGTTCTGTTAATAGGACTAGCTTAATTTGTATAGCACTATGCGTTGTTGTATTGTCTCATCTGCTTGGAGATTCAAATGCGTCGGCCAAATTATACATGCAGTTCAATAAAAAATAAATAGTCTTTAATATCAACCGTATATATGTATTACTTTCTACTGTATATTTTTCAATATTAACACAAACATACTTTCAGAGATTCTACGAATCTACAAACACAATAATACAAGGAAATACACACAAGTAAAAGATTCCCTCGGTGTGAATGTTCGGATGTGTTGTGCATATTTTGTTTTATCGTACGGGATAAAAAAAACCCGGCTAGAGTCATACAAAAATGTACCAATAAACCTTAATCAAATTATTAATTGTAAAGAGAATAAAGACATGAGATACTAAAATTATAATTCAAATCAATTTCTAGTATCGGTTCTTCGAAAGAATATCCCTTTAACAGAAACACATTTCGCATCCGGTTATCCGTGGCATGAATTTGCCCTTGGTATACCCTTAAGGCACTGATACAAATGTAAACCGTACTACATAGTGGGATTCTAAAGTGGTGGTAGCACTTATCAAGCATGGTTTTCAGGGAGAGACAAAAATGACTGACTTAAAACTGGCGGATATGTAGGTGCCGTAACTATTTTTGCCCGTCCCGTATCATTACACTGATGCGTTTTTTATGGGTAATCAACATACTTCTCAAACCTATTTATGGACAAAATCTGACAATATTTTACAGAGAGTACTTTGTCCCTGTAAACCTTTTCCGTAACATGGCAGCTTGGTGTAAAGCAGATATTTTGTTTTGAAACGAAAAGAGTAAAACTAATTCTGCAATAAGTTAGTTTTAATTTTTCATTCGTAATTTACTGCCTTTCCGGTTTTAAAGTTCGAAATAACAGATCCACGATACATCCCATTTGAGAATTTTAATTTTTGATTTAAAGTATGCTGATATGTTAAGATATTTCTACAAGCAATAGAACAACGAAGCGAGCGTATCGAGCTTAGGCTTCTATTGTCTGGAGAAATGTCTTATTAGCCCATTTCTTCACCTTGCAAACAACTTTAGATTTTAGTATTTCGTCAGAATATCATAAACACTTTCCGATTAAATGCTCACTTGTGCACTTTTTGATGATACTAAACAGCGCGAGTCTGTTTTCTTTCCTGCTACAGCAGCAGTGTTCTAAGTAGTTGAAGAGGGTTCCGGGTGACCAATACAAATGATTCTCTGACTCTTGATTTTTCCTATAGAATACCTTCACCCACCTTCAAAAAGTATCTTTGAACGGCGAAGAAAAAACTTCCTCACACAAAATAATGGCTGACAGCAAAGAACGTGTAATTAATTTAAGACCAAGTAATTTCCTTCTTTCAATCATTGAGGTTCAATGCTTATAAGATAAAAGACAGTGTATGTGGTTACGAAGTGTTTTAACGCGTGTAACTCTGCAATAGCAACATAAATTATCCTAACTCTGAGCTAAGTTTACCTGTGTGAAAATTTCGAGAGTAACTCACTTCCTTCGTCAGCTCATGTTGCACGTTACGGTTGGTCACGTGGCATAATCAGGTCACATGTCTCGGAGAGGGAGACCCTCATCACTGTTTAATGATAGTTGCCGCTGCTTAATAAAAACAAGCCGCCACTTTCATATTTATTTTGATTAGTTCACTTTCAGTATTTTCTAAGTTAAAGCTATGTCCAATGCTAGCACAATATTAAAAATCTGGCTGAATTGCTACTTGCCACATGATCTTTTAACCAGGTCCCTAGTGTACTGACAGTTTCTTCGACATAACTATCCTTACAAACTCCATAATTATGACCACACCTTTCTTGGGTTTATCAGTATTTCCCCCTCGACTTCGTGTGGCAATGAAAGGCTTTGTGATTTTTTTCTAAAGATACGCTCCAGAACCACTGAAGTACTACACACATAACTATGATATACCAATGTTCACTTTAATTTCTTTTCTTTTTGTTTCCTTAAGTTTTCTTTTTGGGCATATGAAAGAACAATAATTCTAGGTAGTTATATGCTGTTTGTATTTGTTTAATTTCCATTGTCTTATCTTTCTCTGCCGTTGATAGAAAATTTACACTAGATCGGATTTGAAGTTAATGTGTAGGCCAATGGAGGTCAGTTAAAGTGATCTACGTCGTATTCCTAAATCTTCTTCATGGTATCATCGACATACCTGACCCATACTGATGGAAGCGTTTAACCACCTGATCCAATGCCATGCGTTAACAGAATCCCATATACAAATTGGTTAGAATGGGTGAGACAGAAGATGCCATTGCTGAGCCTTGCTTTTGTTGGGGACTTTTAGCCGTGTCCTTCTGTAGAGTTTGGCTACATTTTCATAAATAGGGTAAAGTCTTTTGTAAAATTTATTAGGACTTGATATACTTTTCTTCCACCTCTTCAGTAAATGTATTTGTTTATTTTTCAATGGAACGTATAGTGTAATTCATCTCTATAGGTGTCCTTGTCATTCTCCAATTTATTCATTTTGGACTCATAGTCTGTCCTTTTAAGAACTACTGTAGTTCTGCCCATGTCAGGTGGTAGGATGACGATCTCTCTTTTTCCTTTACCAGGATGTTTAAGGATTTGCGTTCACCATTTGAAATATAACATTTTTTCTATGTTTTTTTACCATTTTGACTAACTCAGCTCTTAGAGTTTTCGCTACTGATTTATTCACAATGTATGTACATGCCGCTTCGGCAGAGGCTTTGTCACTTACACAATCCCAACAGATTATAATGCTGATGAAGTCAATGAGATACTCCCGAAATTTCACACAAAAATATCTTATCATATAATTTTGACATTCTTCTTACGGTGGTTAATCCTGAGCGTGGAAATAACATTATTATGTTTCAATATTTTCATTTATCTCGCATTAAAACACACTGCAGTTAAATTTCATGATCATATATGTACTAGTTTCTTCGGAGGTGCGTTTGGTATCACACGTTCTTACATGTAATCCACATGTATTATTCGGAATTGACTGCATCACGGTGGTAAAAGAAGATTTTCTTCAGATCAGTTTTGTTTAAACTAGGACATCAAATAATGATAAATTATGATTTTTTTGTCATGTTAAGAAACAGCCCCTTTCATTTTCAAAATATATTTTTTTTTTTTGGTTTGTTTGCAATTATCAGTACCTGGATTTGTTGTTGATGTTTCAGATAGAGATTCAATGTGGTGATGTCGGATAAATAATCGACAACACGTGGAAAACTAAATTTTGATATTGATATTGCATCAACGTTTCAGCTAACAAATATGCATTCAGTTGTCATTTCGACATGACAAATAATTGATGCCAGTTCCGAACAGTTTCTTAATCTCAGCTAGGATGCAACAGCTCAATTTCTTTCTGTGACGTTAACAATCATTTAAAGACCCATTATTCTACCAAAAGCTGTGCTATTCGTCGGACCGAAAAGCAAAATGTTTGTTACAGATTTGTTAAAAATGCAACTTGTACATACGCGTTGATGACAACATCTCTACAAGGCATAAATAAGAAAGAATCTATTAATGAAGGTCATTCAATTGTTTACAAAAGGTACGTGATCTTATTCCGCATATCTTCGTCAATTTTCTGACGTCTTCCATACACCTTCCGTATGTCTCCGTTAACTAATCGCGAGTACATAAGTTAATGACGTAAAGATAACCAAATTGTGATTCGGCGATGGATTTTCAAATTTAAATAATTCACGATTACATACGGACATGTACACTCCAATGCAAACAGTAAACAATGAGAGTTTTTGACAACCATACAAAAGTCTAAATTGCAAGATTTGATCATTTTCGATGCGGTTAACTGTTATTTCATAGCAGATATTTGCATATAATTTACCATTTTCGTTAGTCCACGATATGACACTATCATTTTATATTTTCTTTCACATAGACAGCGTATCATTATGAGACTTAATGGGCCCCTATGCAAACAAACACAGGTTGTACGTAATTGCTTACATTAATATCATCTTACACTGTTATTTCATACGTTTCCCTTTTATTCATATATTTGAAAGCCGACAAAATTCTTTATTTTCTTCTTCTTATCATTATTATTTAATTTAATCCAGTCTAACCGCAAAATTTGAAATATAATAATAAGAATAATTTCAAGGTGCCTCATAGGTTGCTAAGGGTAAAGTATTTTAACAGAATAAAACACATCAGTTACAAATTACACCTTGAAAGCCATTACTCCTTATATTATGCATCGTGTTTTTTCCGTGTTTTTTTCCCGTGGTTTTTAGCCCATGTCAAGCGGAGACTAACACTAACTCAAGGTAAACTCAAATAACATATAAAACGCAGTTTTCAATCACTTCAATGCTTATTTTCTTTTTAATCCACTGTTAAAAAAAGAAACAACCGTCACTATTCAGAAATTTAAAACGTATGAAAATTTAGTTAGAAACACGGGAATATTATGAACATTACGTGGCTCACAATTCTGAACTGGAGCAGTTTGGTTAAAACTGAGTACTGATTGTGGAGGTAATCTAGTAAAAATAAAATAACAATTGTCAATTGACGTAATGGCCTCTTTAATGGTGTGAATGAAATAAATCAATTTTCCAGCCATATAGAATTCATGACGTCAACCAGATTCGAAATAAATACACATCCATTTTCTAAAGAAATCCTCGATTCCGTGCTATAAAATTGATTCACCACGCCCTAAACAAAGATCATCATAATCCAAAAAATTATGCTGCCCTTACTTTATATGAAAGTACCCTGATCATCAAGACGCCAAAACATTGTGTAATTAGATAAGACAACTTAAAATATCAAGCCCGAAGTTTGAATAAATTGAAGCAAGAAAACATAAATGAAGAGATACCACAATCTATATATATATATATATATATATATATAGCGTGGTGTTCGATCCCTCGACTACGTTTTTAAGAACAAATAATGGGCTCCGTTCCATATATTCCGCAATATACCGAAGAAACATCGAAATTAAAGGACTACGGAAAGGACTATTTAATGCAATTGATAAATTGAACGCGCCCTGTATCTCTTCTTTGGCGCCGAAGTCTTGCAGTTGTCGAATCAAAATGCAATAAGAATATTGAAGCCATTTAAGTATAATTGGATTCAAGTCTGTATTCAACAAAATGCATACTTGGCCAATCAATCTCGAAAACTTTTTATCGTCTTCCTGCATTTTATCAAAAGGTTTCTACACTGTATTGTGTAGGTATAAAATAAGCAATACAAGTCGACTTGAGTAGAAAATCCTTGTTTAATTGCTACTAAATGGGTTCATTCTTCGGGGGCGCGTTTTAATTTATTGTGCGAAAAATAAATGTAATTCGTCTGCGTAGGGCCTTTTAGTGGTCCATAGCACATGTATCAAGTTGATCGATTATTTACTGGAACCCGTGTTTTAATTCACATTTACACAGTTAAGGTCCTAAAACAATGTTAAGCATATCGAGGACCAGCAAAAGGCAAGATTATATAGAAAAGATTATATTCCTTCATTCATTGCAATAATGTATGTTCTTTTTTGAGTGGTTATAGTATTATTGTCCAATGTTTGGCCGCATATGATGTCTTAAATTATATTTATCACGTTAAAGGAATTGACTTGATATATTCAAAGCTTGATCATGTTCTTTTACAAGCTGGTAATCCATTTCGAGATTCTTGGGTTTATACTTAGCCTTGACAACGTTGTAAAATGCAGAAGTTCCTGGACAATAAAACATTGTTGCGATTCTATATTGATTTTGTATTTGCTAGTGAAAGTGCAGATTCTTTGAAAGTAAATTGCTTACTATCTTTCTTAATGACGATACTAAAATTTCATGATTCCAAACAGTCCATTGTCCAACTGATTCATATATGTACCAGCAGTACTTGAATACAGTTACAGGGAATAACTCTACCATGTTTCATCAATACTCTGGCATTGGTGCTCAAATATATGAATACGGTTTTGATTGGTTATCTTTGCCGTCTGCTTTGATACCGTTTTCTCTATGTCATATGTCATTACTTAATTTTTTATTCACTCTGGTAACAACGAAGAAATCAGCAGGGGAGGTAACCTCGTTTTAAAAATATATATTCGTAATACACTAATATAAGTTACAGATATTCCTTGGGGAAATCATTTATTTTAAATCATTTTTAAACACACTTCAATTCGTCCGTGATTTGTTTTCCAAATGTTCGCCCGTCTTACACAACATCGTAAGTAATTGCTCCGACAGGCAAAGATTAAACAAATGCACGCGAATTAATGAGGAGTGACAACGAATTGCTACCTCTCACAGCATGGTTAATTGGAAAAGATTTCTACTAATTAGTGATAGAGAGTTTTCCTCAGTTAAGAGTGTCAGTGACGGAAGCGAATTTGACGATATAACGGGTTAAAATTACGTCGATTGCTGTTTGTCCCAAGATTATTTGATTGTTGATTGTTGATGTTCGACAGTTCCAGCATATTGGATGTCAGTACATCGAGATTCCACTGTACAGCGGTAGAAAAACCTGCCATTTTTGTTTGTTTCATTCCATCCATTTGCCATAACATTATTGTAGATACAGGATTACATTTGTTTCCCTGGGAATCTTCTCTTGTACTTGAAAAGGATTCTGATCTGATTAACTGTAAATCACATACGACCAACCTAATCAATCAAGTAAGAAAGAAAAAATAAACCATCATTTTCAAGCTAATATACAGTAATTACCCAGTCCCGATGGCATAGATTCGAAGGAAAAATCACAATTTTGTGAATTAGTCATATAATTGTGTGACATCCGACTCAATTATAGATTTCCATTATGGTATGTTACTCCGATTATCAGTACATAAATCAGAAAACAAACAACGCGGAAATATGTCACCGGAACTGCTTACGCCCATTTAATCTCAGATATTACTTTAATATCCGAATAATTCTGCTGCCTCATCTTACTGTGTTTCGTATTAAACTTCGTAATAACACGTTAATTAAAAATTCCGAGTCATTACCTTGCTTGCTTACTGCTGAAAGGAGCTAGTTTGTATATGTTATATAAACAACTCTTTAACTTAGACATCTCTATACATCGTATGCATATGAATAATTTGGTCTTAGAATATCTCTTTCATAACACATCGTGCTTATACTAGAAAACATTAAATGTATACTAAATCTTAACTGAACATCCTATATTACCACAGCGTTAAAACTATAATTGTTTGCAATAGAAACGAATAACATAAATTATGCTTTTTTATCTTAATGGCAGAATATACATAGGAATTAATCGAATTTCTTCTTTTACATGCCAAATTACCTCTAATGTTGAAATCTTTCATATTGCCTGCAACAAATATTGAAAGATAAAGCGTTTTATTAATTAATATTTATTGTTAGGTCTGTCTTACAAAATGTGATTGATTTGCAGTAACTGTCAACTAAGCTGGAAGGTCAATTAGAAAATGGCGAAATACATCCCACCATTTGTTAGCGAGATATTCTATACTCTTTATTCATTTCTATGGACCATTTCACCAGAGGATCGGCAATACAAAGTATAATTCGCTAATTTAAATTGACCAATCAATGACTGGGGAAAATTTCAAATGTATGTTTATTTTCGATTGAAAAAAAAGTGTGAAATTATACATCAGAAGGTAGCTTTGGGTGTTCGGGAAGTGCTCTTTGATATACATAGGTTTACGTCTCATTTTGGAGTGAAATGGTCTATTCAAAAAAGAAAATTTTAATATTTCGACTTCCTCCTTATAATAGATTGAGAACGTAGTGACATTAAGAATGGGGAATATTGGTATTGTATCTAATAGTGATCCATCTGCAACGGAAGTTGTACATGTAGACATGATTTTTGCACCATAACAGTTTTAACAATAACGTTGAGAACAAGTTATATGAAATAAAAAATACTGCTGTACTACACATTTAAATATAACCATTCAACCAGTTTACAACTAATACCGGTAACCTAATTTTAAGATTCGTTTTCACCAATGCAACAGTTCCGTTCCAACAAATATATAAATTGAAAACGGTATATAATGCAAGCTGAATCCAAATGTTGAACCGTGAAGAATGTTATACAAACAGTTTTCATCGTGATTGCTAGCATAGTAGTGAAAACCTGATATTTTTTGTTGACAGATGGTTCACTTCAGAGAAATAGAAATTTTGAAATAGAAATAGGTAGAGTTAATGGAATAGACAGAAAAAATAGACTTTTTAAAATGTGTAATCAAAACAAGATTTGATTTGAATACCATTTTTTTTTTTTTTTTTTTTTTTTGGTTTTGCATTACAAATATAAAGAATTAAGAAATTATTTCAAAATTTTAGCATGGCCTACAATAACGAACTTCGTATATTTATTATCTTCTGATAACCTGATATTAGTAAAATGTATTGCAAGTTTATATATGAGGCAAATCTATTCGGAATGATACTCTTGGTAATTTAACTGTTCCGTTATA
>CM037789.1:34116822-34153304 GCA_021229015.1 Solen grandis
AAATATCATATTTTTATCTGTTCTTGTTAATGTTTTTTGTACTTGTACTTTATTTATTATAAATTTGTACTTGCCTTTCTTTCTGTTATGTATCTTTGTGTTTGGTCAAATGCCGATTCCCCATAAAAAAATGAAACTTGAAACCGAAACTTTTTCAGAAAGGGATTATCAATACTCCTGAACAATACTGTCATATTGTTTGAAGTAAAGGAGTCTTGAGTGAAAAATGGCTGTTTTATGAGTGTTGGCGCAATTGTGAATACAGTGACATAATGACTTATAGCATCATGGCGTACGCTTTATTCCGACGAACCAATATGAACATTTTTGATAATTATCTTATACTGAAGTTTTGTTTTTCTCTCTAACTGGGATAAAGGCAGTCATTGTCAGAAAGAACCTTTTCCGGCAATAAATACAAGTACATTTTATATGCCGAGTGTTTGTAATGAGTCTAAATTATACGTTTAGAAAACTTCAAATTAGTTAATTGCACAATCATCAAATTACCACGAAAACTTTGACACTTTCAGATTGTAGCAAATCATTTACAATTTAGTTATTCATCTCAAATAATTGAACTTAGGTGAAGACAAGTGCGTCCGATACCTTACATGTACGATACCATGATCGTATTAACAAGTTCGAATTGATAGGACGTTTCTGTCTAGTAACGGAAACAGTCATATTTGCATATTTTATGCAAGATGATTGCTTCATCATCTTTAAGATAATGTGTTAAAAAAGGTCATTTTGACACGTGGCAGAGCTCGATTTCTTTAGTTTCATTTCTATCTTTAAAAACGTTCGCGAAGAGGGAGGCAAAACTATTTCCTACAAACATTTAATATATCGGTGGTTCTATGGACATAAATCGCGGCTTATCCTTTGAACTACAGAGGCAATAGTTTGCATAAAAAATATAAAATTCACATATTCACCTTTTTCTCGGTATTTATTGCATTGATTTTGCTTAGTATTGCTACTTTAAAGACTGGCATAATTTGCTATTTGGAGATTTAATAAAAATAATCAAAATCAACATTTAAATCAATATTTCTGGTCAATGACTTCGTGTGTATATTCCAAATCATATATGTCGAATGTGTGATTCTCCAAAAATATATAAAAAAAAATTCTCATCAAATAAAGAAGCATAGTTTTATACAAACAACAAATCTTAAAGAGACATTTCCATAATGCAAACTGTATTTGAATTCAAATTTGATTTTAGCGAACTAATATTTTTCGAACAATTCACTCCGAAAGTTTATTCACACTGTTGACTGCAATGGAACACATTGCGATGTAACTGTGATGAAAATGACATATCGCAGTTAGAGAAGCGGTTTTTTTTTTTTTTTTTTTTGTTTTTTTCGGAAGAACACATCGTCATACTGAAATTAATGATACGCATGATTTAATTGTTTTGAACAATCAAGCTCTGAAATGAAAATAATAGACATTAAGATGAGGTATTTTGTCAAATATCACAAACATAATACAGTAGAACCTCGTTAATCCGAAGTCATAGGGACAGGGCTGAAAACTTCGAAATAATGATAATTCGGATTAAAAATCCAATGATAAATTTCGGTTTTGTGTGCATGCATGTTTGCGTTATCATTACCGGTGAGTATCGTGAAAATCGCTACGTCGTAAAAACAACTACTTGTACGTATAAAATGAAAAACGGATCCTGTACGTAAGAGGATCTACACGGAAATACAAACACATACAAATTTTGATATTGAAATTTCTTTAATACATGTATGCAAATACGTATGGAAATAATAAAAAAACAAAACAGTTCAACAGTAATTTCGTCTTTCGTTTCAACCAAGTTGATCGCGTATTTGGTGGTACCCCAAACTCTTCGGCAATTTGCTCTTTTGGTTTAATTCCCCTCTAGACTTCCTGGATGGCCGCAAACTTCTCTTGATAGGTTTTGGAGTTGTGCCTACGTTTAACTCCCTTCCGTCCTTATGCCGATCCAGATATCCTCCCGGTTTAGTTACTGGCCCCTTCTCTAGATTGCTTGACAGCGGATAGGGTTGAGACAAACCCAGTCATTCCCCCGGACACACCGGGTATTTCATTGGATTGTTCCAACATTGACAATTGTGGAGACAATAATTCTGTCGGACGTAAGTGTGCAGAGACGACAGAGATACAATTGGTGATTGATTGATTGATTGATTGATTGATTGATTAGAGTTTTTGTTTTACCTCGCACCCTGAGCTTGTCATTTTGGCGAGTAGGTGTTAAAAGATGTTTATTTGTGAAATTATTTATCTATATGTGTTATGTATGGAAAGGGGATTAAATTGACATAATAATGATTAAGTCATATATGTATTTTATATACCTTTGTTTATTATTTAATCTTGCTTTTAACAATGAACTCGTTATTATTATTTAAAATTTACATTAGAATACACTAAGTTTATATATTATGTTTTTGTTTTGCAATTATTTACTTGTACTCGTGTATTGTAATTTATCCTGTATTCATAGAGATAAATTACCCTAATGTCCCCAGTAATTTTATAATTAAAGGGGAAGTGTATATATATATAATAATACAATAATGAAGATTATACCTTCAATATATACTTAGTTTCTCTCTCCCCCCCCCCCCCCCCCCCCAGTGTCTAGAGGGGTTTGAGGAGCTATGTCAATTGTCCTGAGTGGGCTGTACTCAAACAGGAATGAAAGAGTACAAGTTTATTTTATAATATAATGCTTTGTATGTTGGTTTAGACCAACAAAATGGTAGGCATGGTTTTTATTTACATATATACAAAAAAAACCTAGGGGGTAAGTAATGAAGTCTATGGTAATGGCGATCAATACAACCCATCTTTGTAAAACATTTATATTTTTAAAATTTGCCACCCCACAGTCAATCGATCCCTTGGACAACAGAATGTTGCCCCAGGGTTTAAAAATAAAACCATGTTTTATTTAAACTTTGAGTGGAGAAAAGACGCCCCTGGAGGACAATTGAATCCTCCTGAAGAGGCTATATAAGAATTAGCTAAAAGATCCGTTATCACCTCAGATCAGATCTGAAGTGAACTGATTGACTATGAGGTGACAAGGGGAATAAATCCAAATTAAAAGTTAAGATTTTGTTTATATATCACAATGTCATCACATTATGATGGATGGGGTGTAGAACTCTATTTTGCCCTCACACCAGGCTCAATGATTATGAAATATTTAATAAAAAAGAAATTATCCACTTCTATGCAAACAAAACGGCCCCATAGGGTGTAAAAACTATATAATAATGCATAGATAAAATAACAATATATGTACAAGAGTACATTATTTACAGTAAAATTATGGCCACGGTGCCGGACAAAAAGAGTTCCCATATAAAGTTTATATGTTTGATCGCCATTTGCTCAAAGGATGACCCTCCTCGTTGTGTGCTGATGCCCAGACTATGCCATCAGCCAGGAGTTCATATCATAATATAATTTTATATCTTGTCTGTCATCTGGCAGTCTACCAGATAGAAAATTGGTGATTAATCTCTGCTGACTTAATTTAAATTCACATAAAAAACAAGTACTCAAGATGTGACACCTGGGTTTATCTGCTGACGCGTGTCTGTTACTCAACCTGTCAGACATCGATTAGAAGTAATCAATAATTTCCGGTCAGACACGTGCTGATAATCCCTACCTGGAAAAAGGTGCGAAAAACTTACTTGAGCCATAATTCCAGTGACGCCGCAAAATAAACTGACCCATGTACGATTGAAGTTAAGGACGATTTGTCTTCGAAAATGTACGAAAAGTTGGAAAAAAAGGTATAAATAGTGAACCCGAAACTGGGATTTAACTTCGAAATAGCGAAAAAATCGATATAGCGAAATCGGATTAAACATTTTATTTTTAGTTAAAATAAGAAGGGGAAAAATCGGGACCGAAAAAAATACTTCGAAATGGTGAGGAATTCGGTTTAACGATGTTCGGTTTGACGAGGTTCTACTGTATATGCAAATACCATTATAATGTTCGCAAACGAAGCACTTCTTTCTTTTGAGCTCACTTAGAGTATTGGGGGATTTAGGCATAATTGCATTTGAACAAAATAAGTGCTTTTGAAATTGGGTTATCACGTGTTGTGTTTGTTATTAAGTGTTCTGTTCCAATAACAATAAATTCAATCGGAATTTACCAAAGTAAGACATGGAAATTTGTAAAGGAATCAGCAGTCCGTTATAATAAACACGCTTATTTGGATGAAAATATCAGTGTCGAAGAAACGCCATCCTCGATCCATAGTTAAATGGGGATGATTTTGACATTCAAAGATGAAACGTTTGGAGTGAAAGTATTCAAGACTTGATAGAAATAGCATTATGACAAATGTAAGCTTTTGTGTTTTCTATAGATAATCTTATTGGGCATGTTATTTCTTTGGAATGTGTCAGTTTTAATATGTAAATATTTTAAGGAAACCGCAACCCTGGGAAAAATGGACTTAATTAGCAGATCACCCTCTGATAATGATATCTGTTAAAGCATATCTCAATAAGTGGTTCCATAACATAGATATTATGCTTATGATTTTAATGACGTCCACTGAAAAATGCCGAAGCGTTAGACAGTAACATGTCACATATCATTCGGATTATCTCGGCTGCTCATGGGCCAGAGATAGCAGAGACTGAGTAACCTTTATTGAAGTAAAAAAATAAACAACAAACATTCGTTATAAAGTATTTAAAACAAAATGAGTAAAATATTACTCATGTAAATAATATGTTTGGAAGATATGACGTATCTTTGATATGTTTTACCGCAAAATATGCGTAATGTAGATATCAAATGCATACCTGTACGTTGACAACTTATAAGAGATAAAATAATTGCGTTTATGTTTTTTTCTACCCGTCAATTTTATAACCGTTCACAATTCAAGATACCGCGGTTACTGTCAAGTGATGTTAATATTAATCTTGATCGAATTCCACCAACAATTCCTAGCGCTAAGTAAAACTTAAATACTTAAGGGTGTATTTCATAAGTCTTATTTATATAATAAAAATACCCAAATGTTTCATTTTTTATCAGTTGTTATTAAGGTAAGAATGTATTTCAACTTAGTCATGTACTTGATATTTCAAAAAGTAGTAATGGTGGAATGTGTTTCTACCTAGTTTAAAACTTCAAGTATTACTTAGCCCTAAGTATTGTTGGTGGAATTCCATCCTGATAGGATTTAACATGTACTTGGCAGTCTAAGTAGCCGACACTTTGTTAAATGAGATTGCACGACAGGGTCATAAACCACGACCATGAAAGTAACACAGCAAGCGACAAAGTTACCATGACAACAGACAAATTGGCGAGCAAATTTATATTTGCTAAATCAGATATGTGTATGCTTGTAGAAATTGTATGATGATTGATAAAAAAAGAAAAGTGCATTGTAAAATCGCAATTATTTTGTTAGTTATTAGATTTACGTTATCCAAACTCCAAATGACCTAAAATTGTTCATGAGCTTTGCGTTATCCAAAGGTGATGGGGTTACATGAAGAAGAGAAAGGCGAAATTCCCTTAATGAGGTTATTTATGTATTTAGCGCAATCTGACTAAAGTACAGATCTTCCTACGGTAATGTAGCGTGGCGTATATATAGGATATGACTTTAGTCAGATTGGTATTTAGCGCCGATGATGATTTTGATATAGACCAGTACTTCGCTAAACATGTATTGATTATGCATTACGATGGTCTCTTAAGTCGTAGATTCCCTGCAATAAATTGGGTATTGGTATGTTACTTCACTAATTATATGCTGTTAGTCGTATATATCATAATAAAAAAAATGCTTGTTTTCAACTATGTTTGGCTAAACTAAGTTTCACTTTCACTATTCAACTCATTTACCCGGGCATGACGTCATTTCGTAATGCAAACGTGTTTATCGTGATAAATACGCAGTCCGGTAAAGTTGTATTTTGTTCTTTTTGTACCAATGAATATTTTGACTTGTTCACAATGCCATACAGTGTGGAAAATGTTTGTTACCATTCAAGATATTTAGTTGTTGGGAATTAAGATTTGCATTATAGATCACCCAGATTTTCAAACCTTAGTTCACACTGATTCCGTTTTGGAAGTAGCATTAATTACATTCTGGCATACAAAGGTCATAGGACAAAGATTCCCGACACTCTCTTACACAAGTAAATATCAGCAAGTTGATTTTTAGTAAATTTTTTTTCAATATAGTTAAATAGTCACAGTGTGCATAGTTTGAAGTGCTTTCGTAAGTCACTACAATACATTCGCGTTCAAGATATCCCAAACAAGCCCAGATGGATTCCACTCGAATGTTTTATTCCAGCTTCGGATCATTCAAATGTACTATCCTAACTTCGCAGTATTTTTCCCTCTGTTGAACGTTCTGGACTTTGATATTGAAACCGAATTTCCCATATCCTGCGCTACTGGTGCAGTTTAATGCTTGACATTTTACCATTTACATGATAGTAAATATAACAGCAATGATATAGAATCACTTTGTTACTTTTATCACTCCAAAGTATCGATTTTTTTTCAAACGTAGCAAAATTGTCATGTTATCGGCGGCATTACGTCCAGGAAATCTCGCGCGGCTCATCTCGCGAGAACAATGTGACGTTACAGTGTCAACATTGATACAAAAATGGGGGCTCCCGTCAAGCGTTCTTTTATTACAGTGTACAATTAAGCTTATTTATGACCACTTGTTCTTAGGGTTGCCGTACACTTTAAGGCATGTAGAATGATAATTTAGTTTAAAATAATAGTACATATGCATGTATTATGGAACAATGAGCAATTTTCTTTTATATATTCCTATAATCATAAAAAAAAACACATTTAGATCAATATTTAGGTGCAAACAAATACAGTAAACATCGGTGAGAGAGAGAGAGAGAAAGAGAATTAAATTGGTCATTTATACCTTTATTTTAACTAAATGTCAGGCCTATAAAAGATCAATTCACATTAATGTGTTTACGTGGGAATCATTCATAGTATAAAGATCTCGAGTGTTAAGGTTGTGCTTATTGATATGGATCACACTGTCTTATGATAGAAACAGGGCGCTATTACAATATACCTAGAGAATACAGAGACTGTCCTTATTGTGAGTGTAATTTGGAGGATGAGTATCATTTTATATGCATCTGTCCATTGTATAAAAATATTCGTTCTATATATATCCCAAACATCTATTATGAGAATCCATTTGTTGAAAAATTCCATAGTCTTATGTCATGTAGAAATGTAAATGTTATTGAAAGATTAGCAATGTATATTTATTATGCAGTTAAATCAAGAAATAATTATCTGTGACATTGTATTCCCAACTTTGTGAAAAACAATTTATTAAATGTATATGCTTATAGGTAAAGATTTACAGATATTGTTCTAATTACATGCATGTGTGCCTAAATATATATTAAAAGTGTATGTATGTATACTTGTCATGACACAATATATGTTTGCATGTTTAAAATATTTATGTAAATATTTTATGTATGGGCTGGAGGCCTCTTTGACTTGACTTGACTTGATATGGATCTGAAGTTCGGGATTTCAATTACTACTTCGAGTGAAATCATTTTCAGTGATCTTCCCTGACAAAAAATGTAAAATATCTGGTTTAACCAAAGAACATCCAAGAGGTATATCAGTAGCCTATAATTATGTAGTTGTATATGTTTGTAGGACCTTCATGACGGAAAAAGTATCATATAATGGATTGATAAAAAAAAATGTTTTCAAGAAAAAATCACAAAGATACCTCAAAAGCGATGATAATATCCCATATGTTTTGAAACATATTTTTCAATTTTCAACCTGTGCATATAAATAACTTACTTTATATTTGCAACGAATGTATTGGCTTCTCATTATTTGGGATAGTCTTTTTATTGAACACTTTGATTTATTTATTTATTAGTTTTATGACTGTGAAAAACTTACAATCTTTATAATATCGCAATAAATCATTTCTACATTTGTTTCGGATATCAGCTATAATTGCAGTGCTTCTGAAAATGTCTTTTATGGGCACATTTTTATTGAGAAGCATATCAATATTTCATCTGATACAACTTAAAAAACTATGGACAAGACATCTTAACAACAGGATAAATTATATGAAACTGTAATGTCAGAACAGCCATACACCTTTAAAGACAGTGATATAACATTGTGTGCCATTTTTTTCCAGAAAAAATAAGAAGGTTACTTTTAAGTTAATTTAAATGACTGTAATCATAATTTTACTTAAATTTCAATTTTCAAAAATATTTGAGGTTGAGGCACTAAAATGATATTAAATGTACTTTACCTTTTAAGCCACTATTTGTTTGACATGATACAAAAAATAAAAAAAAAACACATGGCCTATTCATTATGGTGTTGGGTTAGTGTTGTGGTTTAAAGCTGTCAACAACCCCTAGGAACCACAGTGTAAGTACCATAGTAGCAAATATGGCGGCTTAAAATATATTAATATACACAGTAAATCTACACTTAAATTTGGGCTTCTTAAAAGCAGATGAATTATTTACGATTTAAAGGATCAACGTGTGTTGCTTTATAAGAGGCACATTAACTCATAGAATGATTCCAAGGTGATTGAAACGATTTTTATTTCCCCCATTTTTTCCCTATCTGCTTCCCATTAATTTTCAGCAGCTGTTACCCTTAGCTCTCTTTCTTTGATTCAGATGGAAATATATTAAAATTCAAAAAGTATGATGCAATGTTCTTAAATGAATTTGGCAATGGTGACTCTTGTTGACGGAAAGATAAAAGATAAACTATTTATTCAATTAAATGAAGTGTTAAAACCGTGATACAAAAATATTCCGTTTTATGAGAGAACAGACTAACGATTTTGTAGAAAAAAAGTGATTAAAAGAAACTGATTGATAAGTAGAAAAGACGAGGATTGTATTGATCAACTTTCAAATCAAGATAAGACCTGTTTTATAATAATTTCATATTTCATGCTAAGATGGTATGTTTGGCAAATGGAAATTGTTATCAAGAATTTTAATATAGTGCAGTTCCAAAACTCAATCCTTTGCTGTCTGAATATTTTGTTGTAAAATTTATCCAGTCTTAAAACGGTATGAATATTAAATACTAACAATAAATAAGCCCGTTTCAAACATGAATTGAAGTAAACAATCTTTAGTATATTTTAGCATACACTGTACATACAGTATATATATATCGGTTTCTTTTATTGAAAAAATATTGAGATCACATATTACTCTACCCAAAACAGTCGTCACGTGGCGTGATATTTTCTTTTGTAATACAATATTTTCTTTAATATATGTTTAGCATTAAGCATAACAAAAATACTCTAAATCTGGAGATTTAGATACATATGATTTATAAAAGTTATATCTATGACACTTGCAATAATTTCGAATTCAAATTGAGAGGACCAAACGTGTCGTATTCAGCGGAAGAGAATGCCGAGTGACATTTTTATACTGTTTTTGAAACAAATACTGCCACAAAGATTAAAAAGTATATTAAATAAATATTTTTGCTGAATAATTCATCCTTTTTCTGTAAAAAAAAAAATCAAATTTTAGAATTTTCCCAAGAGAATAGTATTTTTCTTAATAATATTACTGATTATACATTGACTGTACTACATAATAGAGGGTCCGCCGTGGCCGAGCGGTTACAGTCGTGGACTACAAATCTCTCAGCCTCTCACCGCTGTGAGTTCGAATCCTGATTGGGACTTCGGATTTTTTTTATGTGAGGAAGCCTTCCAGCTGGCTTGCGGTAGGTCGGTGATTCTACCCGGGTACCTCTGTGTACTCGGGGTCTTCCTCCACCTGTAATTAGCTGGACGTCGCTATATGATTGAAATACTAGCGCAGCGACGGTAAACCCCAATACAACAACAACAATTACATAATAGAAAAGATGATGCAGGAGAATTTTGATCCTTTGAAATATAATTATGTCTCTACAGTAGCAGGAATCATCTCACAAATTGTCCCCAGAGATGAATTAGCACCGAAAGACCTCGTCTGATGAACCAGCTAATAAAATCATGTCCAAGTTTTAAATTGTTTGTAAAAAATGTATTTGTTTCAATGGAATGAATTGATTGTTTAAACAAGAATGACCTTTGACAAGGGTGATTTGCATAAAGGAATTTTCAAACATTGTTCCGTGCAATATGTACTATGCACAAGGTGTTCAAAAATACAGCCAAGCGAACACAATTGCAGACAATGCTGTTGGTTTCCAGTGTTAGAATGACCCTTTTCTCAATTCTCATTCAAATGCGGAAACAACGCAATGAATTATGTTTTGAGATTAGACTTCACGTACTAGATCAATGCCCTCACACACGTTCATATATCGCCAGTAATGACATGTACTTACTAAGGAATATCCCCAAGAAAGTTCTTAAGACGTATACAGATTGATCTGTAGGTCCAAAGTAACTGTTAAATACCAGTTTTCCGTTCGGATTTTCTCCAACAAAACACGCTTAACATATTACCGCCAATTTTGCCAGGATAACATCTTTATTCAATAAAGGGCTAGCCACTGGTAGCAATACGGGATCTTTCATCAGATAACTAAACCAATATTGAAATAAGCAACCACATATAAGTACTTTTTCACAAAGCATCATTTAATGGAAACTGCAAGATGAAATGTCGAGATTAAATCCGCATTATATTGCCTAACTCTGATGTTGAGGTTCATATGTCTGTGAATCTCTGAGAAAAAAAAGAACGAAAATAATAATAACAAGAAATATCTTTAAAAAAGATATTCGGCGTAGGATGAAAGAAAAACGAGATTTTTATTCATGCATAAATATACTTTAATTAAGAAACTTATAAATGGAAATATATGCAAAACACATTTCAAAGACTCTAATGTTATGATAAGTTATAAAAGCATTGTTGTAAATAATTGTAAAAAACATGTCTAATTTTGGTAGTGAACAATGATGAATGGTTTATTTTGCAAATAAGAAAATAGTAAAATGATTAAAATCAGAATATGAAATGATTTGATATAACAAATATTTCAGAGTACCTCCAAATGTTCTTATTTAAAAGCAGTGTAATGTTATAAATTATCCTATGAACTATAAAAAAATCTATGATAATCCGCTGCATAAAACCTAATTTAGTTCCAGGCTGATCATGTAATGAGCAGTTATCTGCTCGTTGTAGTTAGGACATACAATTTTTTCTTCACCTTTATTTTATTTCTTACTGACAAAAGCTTGTTCAGGTCTGATTTTATCAGTTGTAAACTGTATCAAAATAGTTTATACAGGCATATACATTAATGATCAGCACCTTAAAGCATAGATTCATTGATAAAGGACTTCTAGAATATTCCGAGGAAAAGCGCGCGAAAGACCGACGCACAACAAATTTAGTACGCTCTAGAAATAGTTCAGTATTTTTTCTATGAAATATACTTATTTATAGACGGTAATACAAAAAATTATATCTGTAAATAGGCTTGTTTGATATTTGTTCATATCATTATTGCATATGACAATTATGATATTAAAGCGTTATTAGTTGTTTTGGTTTTGACGAATTAATTTTCAATGAGAGCATCTCGGCAGGCTGGAAGAATTCAATATACATAGTAATTAAGGGGTTTCGTGTCATAACACGGTGGATTCTTTTTTGTTGTTTTAAATCATTTTCACAAAGTAGCATTCCTCAATTGATGGAAAAGGATTGTATTTAACTTACTGAAATCACTTTCATGTTTACATCAAAAAGAAAAGTAATAACACCAAGCTGAATGATATATACAAGCTGCACCCCTTATTTACAGTAATTTTATAGTCCATAACGATGCGTTAACCAATAACAGGAGTCCTTTTATTCAGCTTAGAATTATTTACCGCTGTTAGCGTACATTTGATTGGTTTAAGATGCGAGTTGAAATCGAAATTATACAGCTACGCCGAAAAAATGATTAAATATAGACAATACATGGAAATATCTTTAATTGACATTAAAGTCTGTATGTTATTCTGTTGTTGTGAAAATGGGCGATTCTATTTATTTCTTCTTTTAAGGAATAAGTTTTTTTCCCTAACTGATGGAACAATGGTCAATTTGAGTATCTAAGACGAGACGGAACACAATCATTATCATCAGATAATCCGAACTGCCATTCGGACAGTGTCCGTAGATAAGAGAACATATTGTATTCTAGAAATGTTAAACAAGCAGATAGCGGTCAAAGATCTTACACCTTGTTTTTAATTTTTGAAAAACAAAATATGTCACAGGGTGTGACGAATGCCCCTGAAATGCATATTCGCAGTTTTTGCGAAAAAAATCCCCGACATTTCATTTGACTTTTCCCTTGCATTTTAACAGTGAAAGCACTACAGCATCATGCATGTACAAAATACACACTAGCTAAGAATCATGTGCATAATCGAACCATATGTCCTCTACCGGTCGTACATATTTTGATTATTTCCATTACCATAGCAACCAGTATTGTTATAAAAAAAATATCAAAGTGAGGTGCCTAATCTCCATATTGCCATCATATACCATTTTTTTTAGTTGAGCTAGCCTATAAAATGGTTTTAAAGTTATCACAGCATCCCAATTTCTGGACAGCCAGGCGATGGGTTAACCAGATCACTATCAGGACTTATGACACTTGACCTCTTAGTGTGACCATGGCCTTTCAGTTGTAAAGCTGAGTATTGTAAATAACACATTGTATCATTACGGTCCACGTGTATGTAAAAAAAATCAAAATCCGTTGAGGAGTGACAAAGATATACAGCGGACACGAATAACAAATTCTCTGAACTCTAAGTGGGACCTTGACCTTGAAGCTACAGACCTGGTATTGCGAGACATATTGTTTTATGATAGTGAACATTTCTGCATGTAGTTCAAAAAGCCATATCAAAGAATGACAAAGTTTTGGGAAAGACATGAAAAATGTTTACATTTGAGCTCAGAGTGTTACCTTTATTGGAGCTGCAGATCTTGGAATTGCGTGCGATACATGGTCTCATTATGATGAAAATTTCTGCCAGTAATTTAAAAATCCATCAAGGATTATCAGAGTTATGGAGCGGAAACAAAACCCGACACATTGACTCAAGGTAATGAACATTTCTGCCAAGTTATTTCATAATCCATCGAGGAATGTCAGAGTTATGGAGCGGAAACGAAAACATAAATCCATGTTTTGACCTTTGATCTCTAATTGTGATCCTGACATTGGAGCTACAGGCCTGAGGATTATGTTCGGTATATTGTCTCATGATGGTGAACATTTATTTCAAAATCCATTAAGGAATGTCAGAGTTATGGAGCGGAAACGAAAAATAAACTCCATTCTTAACACTTAGTGCGACCCTATGTTAAAGCTACAAACTACGGGACTGCGCGCGAAACATCGTTCTCATGATGGTGAACATTCCTGTCAAGTAATTTCAAAGTCCATCAAGAAATCCATCAAGGAATGTCAGATGTATGGAGCGGAAACGAAAAACAGAGCCCCATTTCTGACATTTGAACTCTAAGTGTGCCCCTGACCTTGGAGCTTCAGACCTGGGGATTGCACGCGACACATCGTTTCATGATGGTGAACATTTCTACCAAGTACTTTCAAAATCCATCAAGGAATGTCAGAGTTACGGAGCAGAAACAAAAATCCAGATTGACAGACTGACGGACGGTGCGGTTATTATGTGCCAACTCTCGGGGGCATAAAAAACTGCGATACTTTGTTGAAGTCATTGTTTCTTTTGAGGACTCATTCGTTCAAAGAACTTTTATTCAAATATTCATTGGAGGTTATTAGAGTATTACGTTTAATAGGGATTTGGGTTTGGTATACAGTAAAGGTCAATTATAACGAACTCTGATAAAACAAAAAAAAACGCCTAATACAATAAAAATAATTCCTCAACTACTTCTTTTATTATTTCTTTTGACTCCCACCTGCTTCATATAAAATAGGATACAATGAAAAATCGGCCAAGACAAAATACTTTGTAGATCCCTATACGTGTACTTAAGTTTACCTGTAAAATGGTTTGGTGAAAACAAAATTGCTCGTCATTATCACAGTTTGACAAAGTGTTCACAAACGCAGCGTTTTTTTGTTGACCTCGAGTGGTAAACAGCACCCGACTATATGTACACCGTTACGTAAGTATGTTATTGATATTAGTTTATGCCAGTGATAAAGGCATGGCGATCACATACATGTATTATATTCAAATTATCATAACCTACACTAAAATCGTGTTGCATTTAAAATGCTCACGTCCTTGATATTGCCCAGACCATATCAGAATGGATCGTCCGTCGAGAGGGGTAAAATGCAAAACATTCTTTAAACACGGGCTACAAACCAAATTAAGATCAGTGATTTTGTAAAAGTTCTTCATAGATACATACAAGATTATATGTATTGAATATGGATATAGGTTTCAATGAATAATAAACAGGGAAATTTTGTATATGTTTTTATTTCATAAGTTATCTTATTTTGTTACCATTCATTTATACTTGGGAGAATTAATCAAAATAACATGGATTTCTGTGTCTTTTTACATTAATTCCTAATATATATTTTTTGTAGCAAGAATCGGGAGTATAACGAAATTCCGCTATATGCAAACATTTATAACGGATTTCGTTATACGGATAATACGAAATTCGGGATTGAAGAAATAATTTGCAAGATCCCCATCATTGTAAGTGATTTCGTTGTAAGTGAGCTTTACTGTATGTATTTTTGTATCTGAATATTTAAGACAATTTTGTTCAAATTATAAATATGATAAAGGAATCTTATTTTGATGATATTAATATCTATTATGATAATAGAACTAATAAAAAAAAACACAAAGTAATTGTTTTAATATTTCCATTTGAGTAAGTTATCTAGAACAAACAAGTAGTGAGGTCTCAATCCATGAAATGTGATATACGTGTATATGTCGCTTTTGACATTTCGTTTCGAGGCTTAAAAGAAAATGAGCGAAAATTTGATTACATTACATTCAGATCAAAACCATACCATGCTTGGATAACTTACACTTCTTGATATGATTCTTTTTTAAGAAGTTGACAGAAAACTGTGTGTTATCAGATTTCTAATTTGTTGAAATGCAGATATATAAAAAATGCAGGACGTTTAAATAGTTCAACTCGTGTATGCTTTCTCACAGCGTGGTGTGCCCCTCTTGTGACACGAGGCAAAACAAAAAATGAAGCGAGATAAGAAGGATACCTCTGTAAAGAATAATGACAAAATAAACTAATAAACACTGGTTATCTCGACTTTACAAAATTATTTTGAAATAAATACCAATTACTGTATAATCATAATTTTCTTGGATTTTTTTCACGAGTATTAATATCCATAAACGTTTTATTTAATAGACGACATTTCTTTTGATATGGATCCACGGATATATATATGTTACGGGGACATTAGTCCACGTTATGCACATGTATTTGTTTCATATGTATCATGTCATCTTTATTATTCATCTTTGCATCTACCTTCGCTCATCGTTATTTATGACTAACTATTTGGTGTAGGGTTACCTTTCACGTGCGAACCTTAATTGTTCGCGCCACGCATGCGCACTTCCATAAATACAGAATCGTTTGCCGAGAGGCTACACGTATATTGTCTTCTTTATTTTTGGTCAATGTGTCGCATTTGGGATTTATTTCCAGTAATTCTTTTATACACATGATTGTTAGCCATCATTCTCTCGTTCATTTATATTCTCATATTTATTATTTGTCATTATGCTCTTTTTTCATTCACGACTTCCATAAATACGGAATCGTTTGCCGAGAGGCTACACGTATATTGTCTTCTTTATTTTTGGTCAATGTGTCGCATTTGGGATTTATTTCCAGACCCATGGGCAGCACCCTTCTGAGAACCCAACGGTAACATTTGGTGGCCAGTGTGGGGGAGGATGTGCTTTCCAGATTGCCTTTCAAGTCCAATTCTATTGTCTTTGGGGATGTTGTCAAAGCTCTCTTTTAGAGTTCTTTGGTCTCTTCTAGAGAATTACCTGCTTTTGAGTCTCTTTCTTTCAGTCAGAAGGTGTTGGATGAGAATGTCTCTGACAGTACAGATCCTGGGTGTCCTCTTGGTAACATTGACTGGAAGCTTGAGCAGGCCAATGACTTGTCCATTTCGAGAGTATGTCAGCTAGTAAAGGCTGGTCATAGGTTGACGGATAGGCAGCGCTCGTTGGAAACACCGCAAGTCCGTCAGTTCCTTAGGGAGTGGCCTAAGCTGTTCATGCAAAATGGTATTTTGTACCGGAAAGGTTCTGTCAGTGGGCATTCTGTGACACAGTTTGTATTGCCTGAGGTTTTCAGGGAGGTTGTGTTTACAGGGCTTCACGATGATGCAGGACATCAATGGAGAGATAGAACTGTCAGTCTAATCAAGTCACGATTTTTCTGGCCTGGCGTTGATGAATTTGTCGACCGTCACATTAAATCTTGCCTTCGTTGTGTTCAACGTAAAACACATTGTATTAAGTCTGCTCCTTTAGTCCCTTTGCAATCGTCCTTTCCTCTTGAATTGGTTTGTTTAGATTTTCTGTCCCTTGAAATTTCCTCTGGAGGCTATGAAAATATCTTGATCATAACAGATCATTTTACCCGTTTTGCACAAGCAATACCTACCAGAAATCAGACAGCCCATACAACTGATAAAGTTTTGTTTGACAATTACATCTGTCATTATAGGTTGCACAGTGACCAGGGCAGAAATTTTGACGGGAGTGTCATCAAGGAGTTGTGTCGCATTACGGGTATTAGCAAATCACGCACTACTCCATAGCACCCCCAAGGGAATGGGATGCCCGAAAGATTTAACAGAACATAGTTAAATATGCTTGGCACCTTGGGAGAAGAACAGAAAAAAGACTGGAAGTCCTATGTTCCATCCTTGGTCCATGCATATAACTGAGTCATGAGTCCACTGGCATTACCCCCCATTTCCTGATGTTTGGCCGACACCAACGTTTGGCCATTGATACTTTTCTTGGCATTGATCAAGATCAAGCCATAGCAGCAAAGTCAAAGGCAGACTACATGGAAAGTCTTAAAAAATACTCAAATATGCCTACAAAGTAGCCAGTCGCGAGTCTCACAGGCAAGCACGTAGACACAAGAAAATATATGATTTGCGTGTGAGAAACGTTGAGTTGCGCCCAGGTGACCGAGTTCTCATTCGGAATGTTGGGCTTAAAGGCAAGACAAAGCTAGCAGATGTTTGGGACAAGGACATATTTGTGGTTGTGTCTCAGCCAAATGATTCGATCCCTGTGTACCAGGTTAAGAGAGAACACGGAAAAGGCGGGACAAAAATGCTGCACAGAAACCTTTTGTTACCTTTCATGGGTCTTCAAGTTCAGAAACCCCCTTCATCGACCCCAGATTTCTTCTCTGCTGACTCTTTGTCGCCTTCCATCATGGTGTCACCCCCTATCTCTACTTCTCCATTATCTTCTTTGAGTCCAAAGTTGGCAAACCCAAAATTGACAGGTAGCGTGACTAGGTCAAGAAAGTTATTCTCTGATCAACATGACACTGGTTCCACTCAGTCATTGGTAGGTAACCCTTCTTCCAAAGCAAGCTCTGGTCTTGAGAAATATGTAATACCCCAACGACGAAAGCAACAACTCAATCCAAACGCAGAGGTTTCTACTAGAATCAAAAGGAAACCATATTGGCTTCGAACAGAGTACAAACCAAATTAGATTCTAGTAGTACATAGTGAGCTAAAGTGTCTCACAATGTTTTTTTTTAACAAAAACATTTGTAACAGCCTTGCTTTAATATTTGTGTAAAGATATTCCTAAGGTTGTGGCAACCCCGTTTTAATATTTGTGTATCATGGTTGTGGCAGCCCTGTTTTCATTTGGTTTAGAGATGTCGCATAACTGTGGCAGCACTGCCTTTTATGTACCTTTTTTGTGTGGCAATCTTGTATATATCCTTGTGGATTGGTATTGTTATCAATTAATTGCATAGTGTTTTTTTTTCTTCTCTAGAATGCATAGTTAACAAATCCCTTGGACTTGGTTCAGTTTGTGTACTGATATTTTTGCAGAATTTAAATATTCTGTGTCGTACACTTATATTGTATAATATTGTTTGTGATAACTGGTATTGATATATAGTGGTACCATAAAAACTCAAGCAACAAAGTAAAGTGTGAGTGCCAAAAATAACTATTTGGTACTCCTTATTTGCATTTACATTTACATAAACTGTAACTTGTAATATGTTCTCTTTCAGTATGACCGAATGGAACATGTCGTATGCATTTGTTAGTTCAGGTTATACTAGTTAATGCCTGAAATATCTTAATCCCTAAATAATTGAATCATTTTTGTACTAGCGTATAAATATGTTATGCTCATTTGGAAACGTTTGATACATATTGATCGACATCAAGGTCCTATCCGTACTAATTTGGATAGTTATAGTGTAATTAGTTGCATGCAAGAGTGATAGTAGTATTCTTACAGGTAGGTAAGATGAAGTGTTTGAAATGTCGGGGCGACATTTTCTAAAAGTGGGGGAGGATGTTACGGGGACATTAGTCAATGTTATGCACATGTATTTGTTTCATATGTATCATGTCATCTTTATTATTCATCTTTGCATCTACCTTCGCTCATCGTTATTTATGACTAACTATTTGGTGTAGGGTTACCTTTCACGTGTGAACCTTATTTTTTCGCGCCACGCATGCGCACTTCCATAAATACAGAATCGTTTGCCGAGAGGCTAAACGTATATTGTCTTCTTTATTTTTGGTCAATGTGTCGCATTTGGGATTTATTTCCAGGTAATTCTTTTAAACATATTGTTAGCCATCATCTCTCGTTCATTTATATTCTCATGTTTATATTTGTCATTATGCTTTCATTTACGACTTCCATAAATACAGAATCGTTTGCCGAGAGGCTACACGTATATTGTCTTCTTTATTTTTGGTCAATGTGTCGCATTTGGGATTTATTTCCAGACCCATGGGCAGCACCCTTCTGAGAACCCAACGGTAACACATATATACACATCACAGACTTTATTGCCGATTCAACGAAAGTTACTGAGAACTAAAACTAGTGATTCTACAGTTAACAAAACATACGTAAAACAAACACATGGTCATGACATTTTTGTCAGTTTTGTCAGATTTCTATCTCTGTCTGGCATACGATTCAAGCGGTTGAAATTGTATTACGAATACAATCGCTATTTTCTGTCAGCGGCAGAATTAGATGCCTGAAAATGACAGCCTTTGGCATTTTTTTGCCAGAATGGGGGTTAATTATGATAATAAATTGCGTAGGTTTCTTGTGATGTTTACAAAAAAAACCAAGAAAAAAAAACAACCTTTAAGCTATTGAACTCTCCTTATTGTGCACTAAACGTCGTCCAATTACGTTTCCATGCAACACACGTGTAGAGTAGAATTGGTATGGTGATATTAGCAATTATTAACGCAGATTTGTTAACTTTAATTTTCGTCTTCATGATTTCAAAAATCAATTGGATTAGCATAGGGTGTATAATATGCATACATCTAAATTTCCCATAGTGTAAGTACGTATATATTGGATTCGATAAAGATCCATAGTCGTTCACGGTGCTGATATAGATCTCGTGTGTTTTGCCTTCAGTGTAGGTGAAGTTCCATGACGTATTGGACAGGTGGAATGAAAATGTGACTTGATGTGTTATCATTCCACTTCTTTGATTCAACAAAATATTGGAAATCTGTCAATGGAACGTAAAATCTAACAACATATACCTTTCGGTGGTCGAATAATTGATTTATTATTTTATTCATTTGACAATAAATTGTAGGGATTCTGTGAAACCATTCTATACATTCTGCTGAATTTGCTAATTTCTCGGTGCTTGTGTACTACAATAGTTTCTATCAGTAATTCAGTTAAAACAATACACCCTCTGTTTATTACGAGACCCTGTATGAATATCACGAAGATAATTTACAAAGCGAGAAGAAAAATTCTTGCGAAATCTTCATGTGCGTTTTTCTCTTTTGTTTATGTACCGACAATTGAACTGACATATAATAAATATTCTCCAGGAAACAAGATGCAAAACAATAATTATACAAATATCAGTTCATGTTTTAAGAGTACAACGGGTATGTTTTCGAGCAATGCTACCGAACATTTTTGTTTACCAAGTAAATGCATGATGTGGAATCCGGTGTTAATTATATCTTGAAAATATTGAATACTACTACATACAAAGAATTTATTTAAATAATTCCATGGCAATTTATTAAAGATTCCGATATTAAGATAGTGTAGTGTGAACCGTCATGAATTTTAAAGACAATGCTACCGTAAATAGATACACAAAACATTCAGTACAAAAAAAATGATGTAGTTCATGCACGGTGTTTTTTCGTTTCAAAGGTTAATAGAACCATAAGTGTTAGTCCCATTCATGTATGTAACAAAACAGCTATACATTAATCGATCGATCTATAATGCATGCAATTTGTTTTTAAAAAGGTTATAAGTAACAACCACTAAAACAACAATTGATCAAGCTCTGCAGCATGGGTGTCATGTATTCCTTATAGGTTGGTTTTCTGAATATGAAGATGAGCAAATCCCATGGGAAGTAAAATGATGTTTACTTTTGATTTTACAGAAGTCGCTATTTAAAAAAAAACATTTAGGCATGAAACCAGAAATGATTCTGCTTCAAATACCTAAGGTTCACACATTTGTCTTACAAATACATCGAGTTTGTAATAATAGAAAAAAAGATCTTGAAGGAATATCGTCAACATAAGCCTGGTCACATACAGAAATGTTTGTTTCATTTGTTCCATTACAGAATGCATGTCGAAAATTCCTAGAGTTGGACAGCAAAAACTGATATTTTGTCCAATTTGCTTCGTTTAATTTTTATGCTAATGTATTTTAATAAAAAAGACATCTTTACTTGGAAATCTCCTTTTATGAATACTTTGTATGATTATTTGTATATCTATATACATGTTTGCTTGTATGTATGTTATATCCTTCTTATAGTTTAAACGAAATATTAGACGTAAACTAGAAAAAAAATATCGCAAATCAATATTGTCTTGATATTCCAAATATATATCTAAACAACACATTTTCAATGCTGTAAAAAACATCTTGTTTTCAAGAAGATGAGACAAGGAGATGCTTTGATTCACCTATGCCAAATCGTTACCTCTAGTAATAGCCTCAGTTTTATGTCTATGGTCGCCGAATATTACATTAAAAATCTTTTAAATTTCCTTGTGGTTATATTCATTTCCTTCTTTATTTCAGTTATACCGGGAACATGCGTTGCAATTGTAGGGCGATTTATCATTTTAGAAATGTTTACACTCTGCTTAAAATAAACACATGTTAAGATAAGTTTCGAATTTAATCAGACCATTCGGTATCTGAATTTTGAATGGGACAATCTAAAAGCAATGTTCGCTATTTTTCAAGGTTAACAGAATCTCAAGAATTACCAATATCAATTAAAACAGAGCGATTCTTTTGTGTATACAATCATTCCAAGATACCAGATTCTGACAATGTAATATTAATCACAATCCATATTGATACAAATTAATACCAACGAACATATTATATCTTAGTCATGTTTCAACTGTCAACATATATTTTGCAGGATCAGCAAAATTAGCCAGGAAGCTTATTGGGGACATTGACAATGCTAAAAAAACTACAGAGGGATAACTTTGATTTATATCATTGCAAAAGTATACTCACAAGTCCTACTCAATCGACTTACAAAATGGTCAATAAACATGAAAAAAATCATTGATAACCAGTTCGGCTTTCAGAAAGGAAAGTCAACGGTAGATTTTATTTTCATTCTAAATTCTATTATTGCTTAAACTCTATATTCTCGTAAAAAATTGTATTGCGCTTTCATTGACTTCGAGAAGTGTTTCGATTAACATGAAAGAACTTGAAACTTGAAAGAACTTTCATTTTCCAAAAACTTTTAAAAGAACATGTCAGTACAAGATTCGTGAGGGCTCTTCGAAATATGTATGGCAATGTTAAATCTGCAATTAGATTTAATAACGATATTTCTTCATTTTTTAGTTCAAATACCGGAGCGAAGCAGGGCGATCCTAGCTCTACTCTTCTATTTTTATATTTTGTAAATGATATCTTGGAAAATATCAACTCTGAAATAGATGGTCTTTTCACACTTGATGATATTGAATTATATATTTTACTTTTTGCAGATGACGCTGTGCTTTTTGCACACACCCCTGAAGCCTTACAGTCATTACTAAACGACCTTTGTGATTATTGCAATTCATGGAACTTAAAATTAAATACCAATAAAACCAAAGTTATGATATTTGAACTAGGACGTTCCACTTCACACGATTTTTACATAAACGATACAATTTTAGATATTGTAACATCCTTTAAATATCTTGGAATACACTTATTCAAAAATGGCCACTTCTTAAGATCCCAAAATAGATTAGCCCACCATTCTTTGTTCTACATAACTTATTCATTGTATTTAACCAATTAGATTTGTCTATAAATGAAAAATGTAGACTATTTGACACTCTCGTAAGCCCAATTCTAAATTATGGCGCCGAAGTAACGGGTATATATCTATCAAAAAAACATAGAAAAAGTTCACTTTAAATTTTTAAGAAAAGTTCTTAATGTTAAAAAATCAACAAATGTAGATTGCCTTTACGGAGAATTCGGACGATTCTGGAAAAATCTTCTTAAAACGTCATGTCCCCAATAAGCTTCCTGGCTTATTTTGCTGATCTAGCAAAATATATGTTGACAGTTGAAACATGACTAAGATATAATATGTTCGATGGTATTAATTTGTATCAATATGAATTGTGATTAATATTACATTGTCAGAATCTGGTATCTTGGAATAATTGTATACACGAAAGAATCGGTTGTTGTTTTACACCAAAATCACGCCGTATATAATTAAACATTCTCTTGGTCTGTCAAGTTTATTCATTAGAATATTTGATTTAGTCAATTTTGGCATCAAACATGTGGCAGTTGTGTAGAGCATTTTGAATTTAATGATTAGTTGCTTAACGTCGTAAAAGCAAACATTATCTCCGGAATCCGTGTAGAATTCCACCGCCGGACAGAAATATTAGCAATGAAATCGTCGGGACTAGATCAGTTATTTAATTTACAGAAAGTCAATATAATGACAGATATCGTTGCATATAACGATAACTTCGGAACGTTTCGGTGAGAAAGTCACAATACTTCAGAAGCGACATCTTAATCTCAGAGGGAATAACGTCTGTTATCTAAATCAAGCTATACAGCACATCACTGCTTGGAATAATGAGGCTTGATATTTGATAAAATTGTCCACTTATTCTTAATTACAAACTTTTGAGATTGAACATTTTAGTTTTTGCATATCAAGATTTGAAAAAAAAAACTTTTCATCGTTCATCTTAAATAGACAATTTTGATACAGTGTCATCGTTCTACTGGCATTACAGTGTTTGTACTTGGCCAGCTCTCTTTTTCCCATACTCAATATGACTTGCAAACGTTTTATGCTGCGTTACCTGCAGATCAATGTAAGCAATCTCATCAAGTGAAATTTCCTCTGTTCCATGCAATCCATATACCATGCAAATCTCATACGTGTGTCATTTCTTTTTAAGCAAAAGCACAAATCTGCAAAATATGTAGACTGATATTTTTTTATCTTGGTGAAATGAATAATTGTTAAAATTCGACTTCGGTTCCCTACATAGAAATACTAAGTCTAAAATCATTACTTGTGTGGCATACAATTTATTGTTTAAAACTATATTTGTATCTTATTTATGGGCCATATATAGGATTCTTTAGAATTAAGAAGCAAAATTTATCATTAAATTATTATACATATATTTAATATTCTTGTAACACTTTTCAACTATTTTAGTAATATTAATCCATGTCCAACTACGGCACAAAATTACAATTTTCTTTTAAAAACTACACTTCAAAAATGGTTTCAAAGTATGTCAGTACAAATAAGAAATAACTTGTTATAAGGTAGATATCTAGATATATAAATAACTAAGGATAGTACAGGGTATGGCACCCGTAAAACAGATGGCAATATTTCATTCATTTTTAAAGGTTTTTACATTCACTGAAAGAAATTCCACCATTGGCTTTTAATATTTATTTGCATTTCCAAATGGATCTACTTTTTTTTTTCATTTTCTATTTTTTTACTCATATATTTTAGAAAAATCTGTTCTTTTTAACCCGATATTTTCTTTTCAGAAAAAATGTGTATTCTAATTGTTTCATTGACATGTTGTTTTGCAAACATGATCTTGCATCTTGAAGTCGACGTCACGTAATCAGATTGGCAAAATAATATAACAGTGAAAGGATCGAATGAATGCTTGCTTCAGGATTTTATAATCTAAAGTATCGTTAAACATAGGCTTCGATCTCGCTCTGTTTTAATTAATATTGGTAATTCTTGAGATTCTGTTAACCTTGAAAAATAGCGAACATTGCTTTTAGTTGTTCCATTCAAAATTCAGATACCGAATGGTCTGCGTAAATTCGAAACTTATCTTAACATGTTTTTATTTTAAGCAGAGTGTAAACATTGTTACAAAATGATAAATCGCCCTACAATTGCAACACATGTTCCCGGTATAACTAAAATAAAGAAAGAAATGAATATAACCACAAGGAAATTTAAAAGATGTTTAATGTAATATTCGGCGACCATAGACATAAAACTGAGGCTATTACTATAGGTAACGATTTGGCATAGGTGAATCAAAGCATCTCCTTGTCTCATCTTCTTGAAAACAAGATGTTTTTTACAGCACTGAAAATGTGTTGTTTAGATATACATTTGGAATATCAAGACAATATTGATTTGCGATATTTTTTTTCTAGTTTACGTCTAATATTTCGTATAAACTATAAGAAGGATATAACATACATACAAGCAAACATGTATATAGATATACAAATAATCATAAAAAATATTCATAAAAGGAGATTTCCAAGTAAAGATGTCTTTTTTATTAAAATACATTAGCATAAAAATTAAACGAAGCAAATTGGACAAAATATCAGTTCTTGCTGTCAAACTCTAGGAATTTTCGACATGCATTCTGTAATGGAACAAATGAAACAAACATTTCTGTATGTGACCAGGCTTATGTTGACGATATTCCTTCAAGAACTTTTTTACTATTATTACAAATTATTTAAACGGTGTTTTCATTTTCCTAGGTGTGGAAAAACCAACTGCAACAGAAGGATATATGTCAGCATGGGAGCGGTCCATTTGTTCTGAAAAGTTTGCAAGTTCGTATACATATATGAATTCTATATATTTAAGATTGTGATATGATCCTCATTGATATACATTATGTGAGGAATTGAATATAACATGAAGGATTAAAAACAACTTCTTCTCAAATAATGTTAAAGAGATAGTTAAAGTTTAGTGGAAGTAGTGTACACATCTGGAAGTTTCCTAGCATCTTGTCTAGCTCGGATCCCCATCAATTCCGAGATTAAGTGGCTTTAATTTTCAGCTTCTTACGGTCAATATTAAAAATGTGCCAATTGTTGTTTCTAGTCGTAACTATTTCATGTAAATTGATTTCATGGAGGTTGATTTATAACAATAGAATTAAAGTTAATAGATTCAGAGACATGATACTGTTTTAAAGGACATTTCTTTTTAAACGATGCCTTATTCGCAATAAAGAATCAAGACATCTTGCACAAAATTTGCCAAGATTGTTAAAACTTAAGTTTTTCTCTCTCTGTTTTAATGTTTTCCGGATTGAATTTTTAGTATTTATGTTTTGTTATTTTATTTGCGCATATTGATTTCATCTGATTCCAGATGAAACAGACATTCCCTTTTAAATTCCTTAAGCTATTCAGCTGTTTTTCTTCCGACTTTATTTAGAGCAATCAAGAATGATGTTTGTTGGTGACCCGAAAGCCCCTACAAAAAATATGGTCTCCCTACTGTAAACCTATTCTAGACATGTACGACCAGGTTGAATTTTCTCTTCTGAACTTCTAATAAAAGGGCATTTCTTTCTATTTGTTCTGGGAATATATTTCCTTTCATTGAATTGATTAAATATTCTGCAATTCATTTATGCAAATTTCACTATAACGTTCTTAAAGAAACTGGCCGTTTCATTTACTCAGCTATTCGATAGCTTCCGTGGTTCTAAGGAAATAATAAGGAAATGGTTTGTTAAGATAGTTCATTCAGGTTTTAGGAAGGGTGTATTTGTTATACGTAATTCACCATAGGTCCATATTGTCCTCGTGACAAAACCCTTGTTGTTAAGCAAATACTTGTATGACACTGGTTTTCCTGAAACAATTGTAGCTTTGCCAATAAACACTGTTTCATGAGAAGTGAGTTTGTGTCTGATGTTATAAGTGACACCATTCGTGTTATGCATAATATAACAAATTATAAAGTTTGTGTAAAATGTTATTTGCATATATCACAATTAGAATTTCTCGCAGGACAATCTAATTGATATAAAGAAACGTATTTGATTGGATACAAAAGCAAATACCTAAGACAAAACCATTTTGAAATGTTTAAATATCCATTGTTAAATTAAATGTTGTTATCAATTCTTTACCCCAAGGCTGTAAAGTACATGTCTCCAAATCATGTATTTCATTCAAAGGCCAGATGTGTGCGTTTGAGAAACAAATTGAAAAATCACTACATATTCGTTGCATGTGGTGGTTTTGTGCCTCATGTAGTCTTTTGTTTAACCCTTTCCCTCATAGAGGACACCATGAAAAGACCTATGCGAACAGCATAAAACCAGATCAGCCTACTCGCAGGCTGATCAGGTTTTATGCTGTTCGCTATTCCTCAGTGGTCTGGAAATGAGGATTTTGTAATTAAATTTGGTAAGGTTTAACTGTGGTTTTCTGCAGTCTGCAGACCAGGCTTTATGTGGTACCTACTGAGGGAAAGGGTTAAAAATTTAATTGAAATATCGGATGAGACATATTTGTTAATGTATATGATTTGTATATGATTTTGATAACGTACAAAACACGATATACTAGACGTCGATAAAAATCTGACTTATCTCTAAGATTGACATCATTTGCTTGTTATTAAAAAATGTGACATTTGTGATCAGACATCCGTACTCTTCCACAATATAACTTTTATGTTTTAGGGAAAACGGCCGAACACTGACCAATATTTTGGCCCGTGACATGTTGGATAGTTTGAGGCGTTTCTTACACTTAAAACATCTTTTTTAGAGTAATCGTGTGGAAATTTAAGAAAAACGACTAAATTGAATTTGGTATGGGTCTAATGTAAACACTAAGGGACCAGATATTATTATTTACTGCAATCAAATTATTAGATTGATACAGTACAATATTGCTATATATTATACTGAAATTAAAAAGATATTCGACACGAAAATGTTTAAGATGGTAAAAATGTTGTTTTATGATATGAGTAGAAAGATAGTCTTATGACGCCTTCATATTTTTTTCTAGATTGGACACATATCTGATATTTCATCCACATGAAACGTTATACATTATGCTTTCTATGTGTTTGTGTGTTTCATATAGCGTATTAATCCATAGCAACGCAAAGATATCCATTTCCAAAAAATTAACCATTTTTTTAAATTTAATGCCGTCTATTAATCAATTTTAAAAAAATTGTAATCTGTAATCACATTTTCACAAAACATTTTAGGTATACTAAAATTACCACAATACTATCATCAAAATGTCCTTGCATAGAATAAAACTGGGCAATTTTATGTATTAGAGTGTTGCGTAGAATAACACCCCATTTGTCTTATCTTTAATATAAATGGACGAAACGAACACTATAAAACAGTCAGGCCAATGATCCATTACTGTTGACGGATGGCTCTTCGACAATTGGAGAGGGTCCACACGTCTGTACTTTGCACTTTGCACGTCATAATTTGGAGGAGAGCGTTTCAAATGCTTATACGCTATAATAAAAAATTGAAGACAAGAAAATACTTTGAGGTTGTCGAGGTGGATTGGTGATGGTATCGTGAAACAAGTGATGGAGCAAAAGGGTGACTAATAAAGAAAAAGAAAAGAAGGACAAACATAGTCATAGTCGTAGACCTTTGAAAAAGTGGTTGGTAGTTTTATTTATTTGAAGTTTACTGTTTTATTTCAAACGTCATAAATGCTATGGTGAAAAAAGTTTATTTGTTATCATGGAAAATAACATGCCCTTTTTTGGTAACTTGCATACTTTGGAATCTCTATTGCGAAGTAGCAGTGGATCTTCAGAATGAAAACTATGTTGCTTTTCCGTTTCATAAATAACATGGGTATTTTGTATTTGGAAGCGTATAAAATAAATATATCCAGTGCAAATAAAATGTAATATATTATACTACTTAACATAGCACATCAACAGCGATAAGCTGCTGATATTGTTAAATGTCTTCGATACACCCCGCCGTATTCCCAAACAAAAAATTGCATCGAATGGGTACGCTTCTAGACACGTAGTGGTAGGAGGTTCCTATCTTTGAATACACTAAGGCTTACGCCAACGTTTTGAAAATTTGATAAACGAGTATAGCGCTTACATGTATAGTACCTATCTAAATAATCTATTAAACTTAAAACAAACTAACAGAAGTCTATCAATTTTCCCGAAACAATTCTTAATTTGTCATTCATACAATCAGAATATTCTAGAATTTATAACAATGAATAAAATCCTAAATGTTATCAGTTTAATTTAAATCACTTAAAAATTACGATTTAATTACTTGTTCAGAATAGGGGCGATTTGTTTAAGGCTTGAATTCTAATAATAGCGTTGGGGAAAATGTTAAGTGCATTGGTTTATAAAAGTCTCTAGACATGATGCATATTCAGGAGTACCTAAAAGGCATTTAGATGATAAAATAATCATAGTTATGGTGGTGCACTTCGTTTGTAAATAGAAAATCACAGAGTGAAATGTCAGTGTTAATATTCGTTCTCTTATTCTATTCCCTTGTTTGGTTTTCCACCACCGACTTTATCTATATTTTCTTGCAACATATACAGAACGAAGAGTTATTAAGAAATTAATGTTTTACATTACACAAAATAGCCTATACAATATTTCATGAACACATTCAGACAGACAATGTTTTATATTATATGCTGCCAGCAGAGCCATGGAAAGTGATTAATAAAAAGTGTGATAATTTGTTTCGTAATCGATTTAAAATAAAGTTTAGACTTTAAATTTGCGCTTGACCACAAACAAACACAAACATACATAAACGGTAGTACTTACTAACACAATAAATTTACTAGAATGTTTCAAACAATCTTTTTTGAATGGAATATAAGTTATTACAAAACAAATATAAATATAAAACTCAGACTTGAATCACACGGGGTTGTCAAATGTGTATGTGCTGAATCAAGAATGAACATTGTTAAAATAAACTTGATACATGCAGATCATTCATTGCCATGACAACAACATAACTTTATTTAAAGAAATCCTATTAACCAAATGGTCAAAGTCAAAATTAATTTCATTTGCCACAAATCTTATAGCCCTCTATGATGATTGCTAAAATGAAGATGATCCTCGAGTAAAATTTCCTTATATATTATATATCGATAATTTCGGAACTCTTTTGTAAAAGAAAATTCTAACTCATGGCCATAAAAACATTTTGACATTTTTTTTTTACAACTTCGGGAAAGTGTTTATCTTAATTTAAACAGCGAATGAGATTCTAGATGTGTTTCTAACTTCAATATTGGGAGAAATATACAAACCAACAACGCAACGATTGAGTTATTTATACTGCATTCCTAAGCCATTTGAAAGACTAAATGACTACAGACATAAATGAGCAGAGGTTTGACTTATATTATTTGTATTGAATACTTACTTTCCTTAGTATAGGTGTTTATTTAATGAGCACACAGTGAATACCATTTCAATTATATAACTTTGCATTCAGTTTTGTTCTTAGTTATCCCTCTTCACTCATGAGCGTAGATTTAAAAGAAGAATAAAATAGAATTATATTCACTTATGCATGATACACACTTCATCAAAAAGATGGTATAAACTAAACATAAAACAAGATCAAATGACCTATAAACATACATAGTAATGCAGTATCAAATATCTATTTGATACTTAACTTAGTTTATGTTTAAATTAAGGAAAACACTTATTTGGAGATTTGACTTAACACAAAAGGCAAATCAAAAGCTTTTCTGCATGGATAAACGACAAAGAAGAATATGTTATTAGGCCTTGTTAGACATTATGATTATTACAACTTTACATCTCGTTACTTCACTAAAATGCATAACTTTTTAATTCTTTTGAAAACCTCAACAATATGCTTAGGTGTTAAGAATTTTACATTTTTTATTTTTACTTCCCAAGTATTTAGAAAAATTGGCATATGAAAATGAAAACAAATATACTTAAGAAAATATAAACTATTAAGAATTGGCATAGACTGAATGTACGAGTGCCATGTTCTTATAAAAACACTTAATAATCTTTGTTTGAAAGAAGGAATATATGTTTTGATCATATAATTGTTGTTACGCCATACCATACTGAAAATCCCTACTCGTCTAATATTGTTTTAAAAACATATACAAATTTTAAAGCGTTCACTCATGACCTTACTGAAAAAAATCTTGAAGTATTTAGCTATGTGTACTCCATTAGCAAATGCCACCTAAAGATACATCATTTAAAACAGAGTCCTAAAACCGCTTGGACCTAACTAATCAGAGTGTCATTTACGACACGCCCTCCCCCCCCCCCCCCTCAACTTAATAAGACAATATCTAATGTTTTATTCGTGCCGAAATTCAATTCTGAATTTTCAACAAGTATTGGTAATAGCTAGGTGGACTTAGATGGATAGAAAAATCGGAATCTCTAACTTAGTTATCATCTTACTGTGAGATGCAATCATATTTCACGTTTTCACAGTTCCTTTGTCAAATAAGCTTCTTATTCTATCATTTCTGTTTGAACACTGTTCCAAATGGTTGTATCCAATGAAAATATTCTTTTATAGCAGGTATGGTTTATCAGACATACTGTTTATGTTTTATATAAGCGCAACCATTGTTGCTATTTATTTAATAAAATGACCCATGATGTGAATTCGAATCCAAACATTGGTAACTAATACACTTTAATATATATCATTTCCATAAAAAGACCTGTGTTAACAATAAGTGTGTCACATTTCGTTCATGACCACGCCATCAAATTTACAAGTCAAGTTTAAGAAGACAAATATATACATTTAAGATGGGGAACTAAGGTTATCTCTCTTTAGAGTTGGTGAAATATTTGAAAATACACATTTCTAGTGTACTAATCTGTGACAGAGTATGGTACTTAGAGTGCAAAGGCAAACGGGACTCCTTTGCAGCATGGGGTTCATTTATCAAATTATTTATACAGCTTAATATAAAATTTCAACGTCCTATTTTCTGATCATATCACAAAAAAGGAACGTCTCATACTTAAATCATTTTATTGACCTCTTCTGAACACCGTTAAGAAAAATAAGAATAGTTTGATTTTCTTTTAGATCCAGCAAATAAGTAAAACATATCATCAGAATATCACATCTGCTACCCTTTCCCTTTAGGCAATAAACTGTTTATCATCTTAGATATAGTATGTTGATAAAACGGGTAACTTTCGTTATATCAGCGACATGGCTGCCAAACTCTCCTGCAGCAATTAATTTGTAATAAACAATATGAAACATCATCGCTACTTTAGGAATTTACAACCGTTCAAAGTTCTTAAAATTAAATGAAAACTAAAACATAATACAATTGTCATACTATAACGAAAAAAAAAAAATAATAATACAGTAGGCCTAATATAGCTGATACATGCAAGAAAGCGCTACGGAGTGGAATATCAATCAGACTGTATAATATTTTTATTAAATTTACTGAGTGTTGGGATACAATTAATTTCTAGAGAAGTTCATCAAAATTTAAATCCAAAAGCTTCTACACCACAAGGGAAAACCTTAGTTATATCGCTAGTGATTATCATAATGATTGAGAATTTTTCTAATACATTAATTTCCGATTCAACGGGTTAAAATCGTATGTGGAAATCATCCATTAAATTGTTCATTCTTCGACAGCGGTTATTTGACAGCTACAAATGAAGCATGGTTCCAACTAGGTTAGATGTTATCTCTTTCTTTGAATCATATCTTGAAGTGGAAATGTTTCATTAGTTATTTTACAGTAAATCTTTGAAAACTACAAAGCAGGAAATTGGCGAACAGGAACAGGTAATTTTTCAACTTGAAATCTGGTGTAAACTGAAAACATAGTTAATTTTCTTCGTTGTACTTGCCAGATACATTTATTCCGATTAGTAGCTGAGGCATTTAGATCATTTCGAAAGAAGATTCATTAAAGGTTGGCATGAAGTATTTTGCGTTGTTTTATTGAAACAACCAAAATATGTTTCCTGATAACCGAAATATATTTTTCTTTCCATCTTATTACGAACAAGAGCTTTATAAACATATCAGATTTGGTAAAAGGCATTTCTATGTTTATTAAATAAATTTTAGCTTAGAATAAACAGTATAAATGTTTCCAAGTTATCGAGTTTTGCAGTCGAGTTGTTTTTGCAAAAGTAAAACGTCGCGGATCACTACGTATATTGTTATAAAGGGCGAAAATAAGTTGTCGTATAATTACTGGTATGTCTGTGTATGTGTGTGTTATTTGTCCAAAAGAAACCGCTACATTACATTGAGGTGTCAGTGGATTTTCTTTTCTTTTTTTACGATTCATTTAAGCACATAAAGAAATACAAATGGCATAAGGATAAAAAAAAAAGAGGGACAGTGCAAACTTTTAACTAAACGTATACGAGCTACCACGGACACCCTTATCTGTCATACAAATCAATTAATGAAGACATCAGTTGAACAGCAAAATATCCAATTTGCAGAGATTTGCGCATGATTTCTCCAACTCAGTAGCTGATATTTGCTCCGAGTTTGAAATGGTGAAAGTGGGACTTAAACAACTGATGTAGAGCTTTTAAAATGTATCAATATATGGTTTATAAACAATTGGATTGGTGACGGTGGGACTATAACTAAATGTATTTGAATGTAAATTGAAAGTGTTACAAAATGTAGGCGACATTATTATGTAGACAGTGAAATTAAACAGTTAACAAAAGTATGTGCTGATACACATTCAAATAAATTCGTTCAGTGTCCTATTGCCACATTGGTTAATCTTGAATTTTAAAACTGTAACCGAAATTAAAAAAAGAAACAGCAAGCATAAAATTTACTCAAACTGTTCAAATTATTCACTCATAGACCGTGACAACCGATCTGAAGAGATACCGTTAGGGTTATTGTAATTCCGTGACATGATATTCAAAGTATACATTTTATTCTTAGCTCTTTTTTTTTTGTGGGATTTGCGGTGTCCACACATCCGCAAAAGTATTTTGCCGCGAATTTGCATGGGTGCATAAAAACCGAAAGTTTCTTGACGCGACATTTTCCTGGTTTACAGGACACGCGTTTTAGTTTAAATTATTGTATTTAGCTGTTAAACCAACCTAACTAATTAACCCCATGCTACAAAGCAACCCGGTCTTTCTCCTTCGATTCTAAGTAGGATACGCTGTCACAGAATGGCACACTAGAAACGTATGTTTTGAAAAATTTTAACCAACATGAGGAAGGATAATTGTAATTTAATCTGAAACAGATACAAATGTCTTCGGAAAATTTGACATAGACCTCAAAATCTTAGATTGCTAAACAAAATATAGAATAAAAATAACAAATTCCCCTTTCAATATATGATATTTACTTGCATTCGAAGCCCCAACTCTCAATGATAATGCAAATTAAGCAATTTTAGCATTTTTTCGATATTTAATTCGAGGTAGAGTATTAGAATTGTAAACGCTTAAATACATACAATGTCATATATATCGAAAATGGTAGACACTGTGAACTCACGAAGCCTTGTTAAACTCTTGTACTAAGGCAAAGGTTTTCCATTCTCATAAGTGTGTCTATCTTTAATCCCTGTAAGTCATTGGACACTTTTATTTATTTTCAAAGAGTGGCTAAGAAATTGCTTAAATATAAGCCAGCCGTTACATTGTTATTTCATATTACACCAAATATTAAACTTAGGAGGATAAAAAACATTAGATATCTAGTTTTCTTTTTTTCACTTTTACAAGATGATGAAATACTGACTAAACGCATTTACGGTAAAAGCATCTAAATATCTATCCAGAATTCGACAATGACAAATAAATGACGGATTGTAAGTGTAAGTCTTCTTCTCTTATCAACTGATATCACAAATATCAACGTCATTGTAAATAAAGTCTGTCTTACACGTTAAAACGCGCGCTTATGATATTAAAACAGTCATAATTGTCTTATAAGAGGCATTTAGCGGTAACGCATGACGTGAACTAAATTCGATGGAAAATTTGATGAAGAGATTAAATTAAGAAATAAATTGTTGATAATTATGACAAAATACCCGAATGCATGAGAGAAATATTACTTTATGGTTGTTTCCAGCAAATTACACCAACCTCAAATGATGTCAGATATACAGAATATCCAGGTTTTGCCATAGTTTTAAATCGAATGCAATGATTGAAACTTTCTGTTTTTGTCTATCGGAAAGTGATTGAGGATTATCAAAACGTGTAGCATTTTCTTTTTGTATTTTAAGTGATTTGTACAAATGAATTGTAGAAATCTAATTCATCAGTGAGAAGCAGGAGATACCGTTTTACAAGAACCAGGTTCATTGCACGGCTGAATGTTAGATCGCGATAAGTACCGTTGCGTAACAGCCCCAGTGAGGCGATTTTCACGCTGTTTCTATCCTTTTATGAACATAATTTAAATATTGTGAAATTTATTTTCTAATATCATTTATGATCTTTTGCAGCTTCGTATTTAATAGCCTATGTCTTTCAGTGAAGTCAGCGTAATGCCGTCTTGGGAACATTCATGAAAGTGTTAAAACCAAGCATCTGTAACTGTAAACACAATTACGCGGGTAAAACATTTGATAATATAAGGTGTATTATACATCAGAAAAGAATTATAGCTGACATATATATATCATTTTTATAGATTTTTTATACTTGTATAATTGTCATTTACGTTTCTGTTTTATAGTGTGTCAGTATAAGATAGTGTTTCTAAGAATTTTTTAATATTAGCAAAAATAAAATCTATAACCTCGTCAGTTATTTTATTACAAATGGATGTTTTTAGATTTTTTTGTAGGGATTTATAGTTTGTTTATTTCTGCTGATTGAAATTAAATTCCATGACGTCATTTAAGCAATTGTAATTGAGTGCCATGACGTTAAAATTTAATTCTGACATTGATGATTGATTTAAAATTGTTCTGTATAAGAGATGTTAAGAAAATAACTGAACCATAGGGTTCTCATTTATTCAAGGATCAACTTCATTTTCGCAATTATGACAGATGGATATAAGGTGACCGTTAGTGCAAAATTAAATTTAATTCTGACCATTGCTTTTAGAGAGGAAATTTTCTTTAATAATTGCATATTAGTTGTAATGGCAACCACTGTTCTGCAAGGGCCAATATGCAACTTTTGTGAAGGACCAACCACCAAAATTCATTCATACCAAATATCATCAGTTTGTACCGATTGACTTGTACGGGATATTGTGTATGGCAAATATTTGTTTGTTTGTTAGGTTTAACGTCCCATCGACAGTATTTCAGTCACTATGAGACGATGTCTACTTGAGACAGATATAGAACTTCCCCACTGCAGTATAACGTCGTAGATATGTGGCATGATACCACACCCAGTCACATTATCCTGACACCGGGCCAACCAGTCTTGCAACTACCTTTATATGCTGAGCGCCAAGCAAAGGAGCTATAACAGTACCATTTTTTTACGACTTTGGTATGTCGCGGACGGGGATCGAACCCATGACCTCCCGCACCCGATGCGGACGCTCTAACCACTCGGCTACCGGGGACGGTACGGCAAATATTTGACGACTGACGTAGAAGCAGGGTAATTAGAAAAAAAACTCACCTTAATCACGATGCCCGTTGATGAGCTACTAAAACCACACAAAATCAATGAAACTTGAACCAATACAATGTCAATATAGTTTTATTTATTTTTATCGTTTTGACTTCATCATCAATATCATCTATT
>CM037789.1:34153404-34203404 GCA_021229015.1 Solen grandis
AATTTTTTCTTTAACATCCTATTTTCATCCTTATTTTGTTAGCATAGTTCTTTCAACTAACATTAACAACTAAAATATAATTACCCTGTTAAAATACAAATGTAACGTGAATAATTGCAGAAATTCATACAAATCAGCAACGGTAATTTAACGGCCTAATGCCAATAGGTATAGTAATAAGGGCGTCATGTTGCAATGAACTATTAACATTTCTGAGTTAACATTTACATTGTAACAATATGCTCTCATCGTACCTGATTTTACTGTGCAAACTGCAGCGTGTGAAAACGAATAACAGTAGCTATCGCTAAAACAAACAATTACTATCGCGATCGCATGAAAATATATGCGCAAACGATGCCTACGATAATTTCACGCAGTACTTAATGCTATAATAAGCGACCGCGTCATACGCAAAAGCTCCTGTATGCAAACGCTGCGGTTAATGTGTACGAATATGTTATGTTTTTCGAAGAAGTTGTCGCGCGGTAACTATCACGTTATAAAGATCTTTCCATTGTCTCTTTTGTGCTACCGTACACATTTAAGTTCGAAGAAAAAACACTGAGACAGTACTTTATATTTGTAGAGAAATAACAACAGATGCCGATTTGGAACCTGTGGGAAGTTAGTGTGAAATCTTACAATTCTTATCATTACATGAATAATTCATTTTTATAGTATTTTACAGTCAGTAAAATAAACCAGTTTATCCCAGCCGGTGATATACTGATTATCAATTTATTGATTAAGATATATTGTTGTTGTTGTTGTATTGGGGTTTACCTCGCTGCGATAGTATTTCAATCATATAGCGACGTCCAACTAATTACAGGTGGAGGAAGACCCCGAGTACACAGAGGTACCCGGGTAGAACCACCGACCTACCGCAAGCCAGCTGGAAGGCTTCCTCACATGAAAAATCCGAAGTCCCCATCACGAACTCATATACTTGTAGCATGTACTAATATAGTCTAAATATTATACAGGCTATCAAATAACTACGTAGGGACAACCTGAAGTCAAAGCTTTTTTTCTGGTTCACACAAAGAACACTGCAATGTTGTTTGTGATTAGTTGAGACTGGACCCCTTCATTATAAACATCAATAGTTGACGGTAACTGCTTTATTTTACTCAATAATTGTGATTTCTTGTATCTGCCTCGGAATGAGTTCATTCTTAATATATATCTGTCTTCGTTTTTGATATTTTTATTGTAACAGTAGTGTGTCAAGTGCAAACATTAAAAGTTAAGCCACCCATCATTGGCACTTTGGAATAAATTATTTTCATACATAATATCATATTTATGGCCCCACCCCAAAATTAGAATAAACTGTTCCGTGTTTTTTGTAACAGCCCTTCGAAACCAACCCTTGTTTTCGTATGTTTCTGTATAGTTTAATGGATGAGATATATAATTGCAGGGTCAATTGTAGATAATAACTAATACACAAATTGTAAAGAAATGAAATTATGTTGATTCCATATACCCAAGAATAAATTTTTTATTTAAAACTACAATGAACATAATTAAAGACGGTCTTGTTCACAAAAGATACACTATCAGAATACTGAAACCTTCATGTTTTTCACAGAACCAAATTTTAGTAATAAAACACGATGAAATATTAGGTAATCATGCATTTTGGGGGGAAAGATTTATTAATATCCTTTACCTCATAACATTTTATATGCTAAAATCTTGTACATTTTACACTTAAATGTATAAAACATTTAAGTAACTATTGTATCACAAGGACACAATTACATTTTCTCAGTATCACTGTTAAATTTGTCAGAGTCGACGGTAAAAGAATAAGTAAAACTACTATACAGTAATCTAGCAGCGTTTCATTCATGGTAATACAAGGTTAACCATTTCTGAACACGAAAGCTATTTAATGAATAAAACCTTGTATGGTCTGCTCTTCGACTATGTCCGCTTTCTATGGTATATTCGAGCTTATAATCTATGGACCGAAAATAGTTTTTACGCTTTTCATACAAAAATCTCAAATGTTCGACTTTTTCATACAAAAATCTCAAATTTCCCCTATATCTAAATGGATTATTTGTAAATAAATATATTTTGAAAAAAATTAGCGTAAAAAATATTACGTCGATGACAGTAAAATACGAATAAGAGCTTGTCTTTGACGGAACGTACCGATATTTATTGATATTGTATGGTCTTATAATAGACTGGTTAACTTAAACACATTATTTAGGCAATAGCAAAGGAATTAAGACATCAAAAATATTTGCTTTTAAACATTTAACTCTATCAGCTGAATTCATACCTGTTATCTCTATTCGAATCTAGTTGGACCCCTGACCTTCAGTATCGTATGAACTTCTGACATCAAAATAGAGGTGATAATATTAATAATGTTCAGGAACCAGCGACGGAAAGTTTGTCATCGTTAATATTTCGCATGGTCTTATATGGTCTTCTTTCCTATCCTTAATTCCTGACATTTGCTCATGGCAGTGTACATATCTGGTGTCATATATCTCAATTTTACACCACCTATTTGTAATCATAAAAATAAAAGCACACAGGAAACTTTCTTTTTAATACATATGATAAGTATTTATCATGTATGATATTACCTATATATGTGTGTTAAATAAGATAAGGAAATAAAAAAGCGAAAAACATTCCGGTTAAAAATTTGAATCGCATTTTCTGTATCTGAAATGCATTTTAACTTGATCTAACATGAATTTTACATTGTTGTAATAGCCAGTAATCTATTAAGAAGCAGTTTAGTGAAATGTCAGATTTTATTTCACACTCTACAAATCGCAGAGATAATGAATTTCGTGATTAAGACAGTATTTCTGAAAAGTATTGCCAAAATTATTTTCACTGCAGCAGTTACACAAAAAGCTCTCTGTGCGAAAGCTGTAAAAATATCAGCACTCAAGGAAGTCCGTATTGATCCTCAGACGTACTCACTTACATGTTCGTATAGTTATATTATTTAATATCATTTTATGTGACTTTTGCTTGATTTATCTTGTTAGCATCTTCTATTAATTTCTTGTAAAAGTGTAATATCCTATATATATATTGTGAGTTTGTGAAGAGAAAGTTTGCTCCTCCTTCTAAAGGTTTTGAGAAAATATTCCTCTATTATTTTAGAATTGGTCATAGCTTCCAGAAAACAATTTCCAATTTCAATCATAATTTCAATCCTGATAGTGCCGCAGAACAGTACCTTGCAATTATGAATGAAGGAATGTGACAGAGATTAAAGACAAGATATTTGTTTTTAAAGATGTCGATGACTAATATCAAATACTGTATTTATTAAGACTCTTTAAATGTCTCCACACATCTTTGTAGATGAGAGAGTTGTAAAAGAAAGCAGATGATTGTCAAAATGAACAAGACAACCCATAGTTTACAATTACCTCCCACGCTTTGTGTGTGTTGAAAACGACTGTACTGGACATATTTCTGTGAATAAATTATGACAACCTCAAGAGATGACTGCACGGATTGAAAAAGCATTGAATGTGTTTCTAAAGGTAGACCCACAATCTTTGTCCATTGAAAAAATACTGTATCTTCTTAATATCATTGCAAGATACGTATTCGATACCACCCTCAGTCTTTAATAAAATATTAATTTCAAATATATAAAATCAACCCTGACGTTGATCCAAAATGTATCTCTTATGGTACAAATCACTTCAGACTTATGAGCGGAAACTTTGGAATTCTATAATACTTTGACGTTTACTAGTTTCATTAATCCTTTCCTCAGTCTAAAGATGATATTATATTGCCAAATGTATTATGATATGAATACACTGCCTTTTCTTTTCAACACTATTATAAGTATGTGCATATGTCCAACTTGTCGCTGATTCTTTGATTAACAGCGAAAAAAAGTTGGATTTGGTATTCAGACAGATGCATGTACGACATTTAATCAATCAGCGTTACTTGATTTATAGTTTTTTGATAAAGCTTTCCCAACCTCAATAATTCAAGCTTTTAGAGAGTTTTAAACATCAAAATGATTTGTCCACAGCAATCCATTCCTAGTAATGTGGCGACACTTGCTGGATGTTGCTTATATCTGTACGGATCAGTACCCCCCCCCCCCCCCTCCCTTAGTCCCTGCCTCTTCTGCTTCATAGATCATATACTTTCTCGAGCCTGAATCTGTAAGTCTGCCTGGTTCTTGGTTTAATTAAAATTGAATATTGAATAACAGACAGTGGGTTTCAGACATCTTGACGAGTCTCAATACGAACGACGATGTTAGACATCACGACCCTGGCGCTTTTAACACATTGAAACGTTACTTTCTAATGATCATTTACCTTCTTCTTCATAACATATGTTACTTGAGTTAAGCTTTCGGCAATGGCAGGAAAAGACACGATTTAGAAGATGGTACAAACTTCAAATATTTGTATGTTTCATAATGGCCATTCAGGCTGGGTTACAAATCATCATATTTTATGGCCAATATGATGTGTACAGTTTTGCTCGAAAGTTTTATTTTAGCGTAATATTCGCTTTTTCGAATGAATTGATGTATTAAATTTACAATAGCTTGAGTAAACAGAGTTTTTTCATCAAGCTTATATTAGAACCTTTGGATTATTTAAGTCATTTAGCTACCGCTCCATTTTTATTGACTGATGATAGCATAAAGACAATTATCGGTAGGTCCTCGAATCTAGTGTAACGACTAATTGGCAGTGGTACTGTGTTTTTTCTATGTTGGGCGCCATATTTCATCATTCATGTTTGGGCTACATTTGAATTTTACAAGTTAGTATTCGAAGTAATAAAGTTAAAACTAACAACAAGAGAACTATAGTGACATGCATCGTTCAACTGAGTAACATAAGCCTAATCAAAATGATTCAAATTTGACCACCTAATTTGGATTATGTAAATTATCATATTTGACCAGTTCTACTTGGAATTCTCACAAAACAAGTAATAATTGTAACAGCGAACTGTTACTAAGTCTCCCAAACGAAGTTTAAGAAATAACCCAGTCATAAGTAAAAGTTAGGAGGCGGGGCCTGACCCCTTAGTGAAACATTTGAACATCAAAAAAGTACCATTCAATCCATCTGATCATGAGGATCAAGAAAATATATGGTTTATGGGTGGGGATCTCAATTGTTTTTGAAATAAATGTCAGAAGTTAAACTGACAGGGTGGGGCCAGACCCCCTGGCGACACTAAAGAAGTAACATTCAATCTGTCTCATCATGAGAAACAAGAATATAAATGCTTTAGGGGTGGGGATCTGAACGGTTTGTGAGATATAGGGTCATAAGTAAAATTGAGTGGGTGTGGCCTGACCCCTTGGTGACCCATGTAACATAAAAAGTAGCATCCAATCTGTCTCACCATGAGGAACAAAAATATATATGGCTTAGGGGTGGGGATTTAAGCATTTTTTGAAATATAAGGTAATAGGTAAATTTGAGGGGGGGGGAGGGGGTTGCCCCTGGGTAACTTCGGGGGACACCAAAGTAGTACTATTCAATATTCCCATTTTAGGACCAAAATGAAAATGATTCAGGGTTGGAAATTTGAAATTTTTAACCAAAATACATTTTTTTATGCAAAAATTCATCTTTTAGGGGGCGGGGCCTGACTCCCAGGGACCCCTCATTTACAAAATTCAGGGAGGCCCCACTACTCATTAAGGACTATAAATGTGTGAATGTTTGTAAAGGTAGGTCGAGCGGCCTCTGAGATATGGCCCGTACAAAGTTGCCGGCTCGATAAAAAAGAATAATTATAAGAAGAAACGGAAAAATAACAATAAGACTCCATACTTCGTTTGGGAAACTTAAATATTTCAGCAATAAATGCAAATTTACAGTTTTATATTTACACATAATTGGCCAAAGGAAATATGATTTCACTGTAGATAACTAATATGATATAACATAGAATATTTGTCAATGTTCATTTCAAAGGAAATAATGGAAAAATATTTCAACTACGTTATTGTGGAAGAGAAAGCTACTGGACACTTTAAAAGTTTATGATGATAAAATATTGAACAAACAGTTGCATTGAGGCAAATATTTGAGCATACTCCGTAATAAAATAATTTAAAAAAATTCTTCAACGTATTTTTTGCAAAATAGGAATAGTGGAATAGGTCATGTCCTTGAGTATTTAAAACTTCATTTGTGTGAGGTTTGTGTTTCTAAATAAGTTTGGTAAAGAAATTGTGATATATATAAAATATTGGTTAACCAATTGGTCCATATAAAGTTTGAAAGAACATAATAAAGGGACTAAATTGATGAGAGACACAAACTACAATATCGCATTAATAAATGTAATCAGTAGCTGCTAAGTCGTGAGTATAGCGTATTGCAATCCTCTGAAAGATAATAAGCTGTAGTTCTAATAATGTACATTTTCACTAAAGCAATAAACAATTTCAAAACTGCATTGTCTAATTTCGGTAGGATGGCTACGTGAACATTTAGTATACAGATTTCCAAGAAATGTGATTTATTTGACTCGAGATTACGTAGACGTATATTTTCCAGAACAATGAAGGTAGAAGCGAAACGTGTTATAGCTTCTCCCATGGAGAAACGCGCCATTGAGTTTAACTTTCAGTTCTTTATTTATCAGAGACAATGGTCCTATATTTCTTATTTATTGCGCATCAAGGCCAAAGAATGACAGGTCCTACATGTATTAGCCTGTGCAGATTCCAATGGCTATAATTCAAGCCGATACTGTCTACAGACTGTAGATTTCAAAATGAATATTTCTACTGATATTCACTTCAACTTGTGTCAATATTTCCTCCAATCTATATTCAACATTTCAAGTAAGTAACATTTTTCTGGCGCTATAGACTCGGTCTGCTAATTGTGGTGGTACTTGCGAAGCATTTCTTTAATAAATCTATTGCGACCAATTAGGGTAAACTTTATTAAAATCCCCTTAAAAAAACTTAAAATACATGAATATCTCAAGCTTTAAGTTTAGGATACACTTTTATATGGTATTTGCATAGGAGTACAATTTAATTTACGAGTTTGCTTATAAAGAACCCCCAGGAGTCTCGCAAACAAATCCCGAGAAGTTTCGAAATAGAAATTTAGCCAGACACGTTTTTGAAATTTACATTCGGAATGATTATTTTATTTTCTCGTCGTGTGTATTCAATATATAACCTTATTTAATTTCTTTCAAATCTTTGAAAAATATCAAGTCCCATGTCTTTATAAGAGCATGTAATTCAGTCTAGATGCTCTGATTCGCATTAGAAAAAAATAGCTTTGCATCTATACTTAGATTGAATTTAGTTTGATTTTTTTTTTTGTAGATTGAAATACAAATATATTATCATACATTTTGTGTTTTCAAGGAACTTCAATTTAAGGCAAATGGCCTTATATACTTGCATAAAACATCTAACCGCACTGCATATTTTATTTGCTTATATACTGATTGGTAAGACATGGCATGCATGCATATCGTCAACAATTGATGGATAAACACATGAAAGTTCATTTACTGGATATCTGGATCAGAGGATGGCTAATTCTTAATGGCAGTCTGTTTTTAAGTTAGTGCTCGTTCACCCGACTTTACATGTTTAGCCTCGGGTCATTGGGTATATTCGTTAATATCGTATGAACTGCTGAGAAATATTACTCTAGGAAGCAATATTTATGACCCGAATAACCCTCGTAGGTACAAACTAGAAATCGTGTTCGTAGAAAACTGATGTCTCCCCCACCTCCCTTTCCTCTGTCACACACACGCAAACACTGAGTCACACAGTGACATATGCACAAGAGTCATCTCATCAATATCTTTCTATAACTGAAATTTTCTTTCTATAGCTTAAGTAGAACAGGAGTTACCTTGGGGTCAAGAAAATTGTGAAAAGGGGGAATAACTTCAAAAATTCTGAGGCCAGAGTTATGAACCTTGTGCAAGACACTTTCTCTCATTACTTTCTTTCCATAAGCGAAAATTAATTTCAATAGCACTGGTCGAACAGGAGTTATCTTAAGGACACGAAATTGTATAAGAAGAGAAAAACTCCATCTAGAAACCTTGGGAATGAATTATGTTCTTGTGTACGGCAATTCTCATTCATAACGTCTACCCACTATGCAGTGTCAAGGTTATATGTCTCATAGTGAATTTGCTTTGCTCCGGACAATTGAATATGAAATTAAATGACGGGCAATAACTCCAAAAGTATGACTTGCAAAGTTCTTATGCACTGCATTTTTCTCTGAAAGGTCTATCCACCTATGAAGTTTCAAGGTTATATGTCTCATAGTGCATGAGTAATGCTCTCGACAAAAATAAAAATGCATTTTAACAAAGGGCAATAACTAAAAAAAGGATTTGCAGAGTTACAGATTTTGTGCCTAAACTTCTCCATCATGAGGCCTATCCAAGTTTCAAGTTTATAGCTTTGATACTTTTTAGTTATGCTCCGGACAAAAATTTAATATGAAATTTAACAAAGGAAATAACTCCAAAAAACATGATGCGTAGAGTTACAGTTCTTGTGCATGACACTTCTCCCCTATGTGATCAATCAAGCTGTGAAGTTTAAATTAATAGCTTGATACTTTTCGAGTAGCTCGGGCAAAAGGTGTGACAGACAGACAGAAAGACAAACGGACGGACGGACAAACAGACAGACAACTCTGACAAAAAATATACCTTCCTTATATAAATATGGAGGAAGACATAATTTGTAAACCTGGATAATAATAACCCGACCAAGAATCAAACTACAGAACCCATATCCGGAGCCGTAAGTCAAATTGGCTGTAGATAATATAGCAGTAATTTGAAAACGAATTTGAGTCATCATTTTGTTTGCGGGCAGTAAAACCTGGACAGCGACCACTAACACTTTCGTCATGGACAGTATGAGAGAACACTCGCGCTCACGCGCGTACTTGTCAGAAATGACCACTCTGACCTGATTGAGCACTGACCGCAAGTCTAACAGAATTTCTGAAGATGTTAAGGTATCTGATTTTATACTTATTTATATGTTGTTATGGCCGACCCGCTGGTCCTACATTTTCATTAATATATGCGATTTATAGCGTCCTTGGTTGTTCATTATGCAAATTCTGAGAATGTGTTTCTAATCATAAAACTACCCACTTTATTCGTGTATAAAAAAGGTAATTTTGACATAAACTCGATTTCTTCATTTCGGCGTATTTCCATTGAAGCACAAAGATGACATCATTAAACAGTGCTCAAATACAGAATTACTAATGCGGCCTAAGCATAGGGAACTCAAATATAGAACAGACAGTCGAAATACACAAAACGTCTCTTATATTTGTCAAATAAAAATACTTCTTTGAAGATCTGTCCATACATGTACAATATACGAGTACAAAGAAATGTATACTTGGCGAACTGTTTTTGTATTCATATAGTACATTTTTTTCTGTTTATTTGTGTTGTGCTATTTTCTTGAATATTTAATCTTTGGATTATAAAATAAGGCTGTCATTTCCATTTTTATGTTAATCAGATTTCAATAAAGACAGTTCTATGCAGATTCTCAAAAATTACATTAATGGATCTTGATTTGAACCTATATATGAGGCAAACCAAAGAACTCGAAAGTTAGACAGTAAACTCACATATTCCTAAATAAGACACACATATCAATGGTACTATAGTATTTGTGGTATTATTAGTAGAAGAAAATGACGATGAAAAGTTTGTTTATTTCATTTATCGTCTCACCGACAGTATTCCAGAATTTAGGAAAATATGACTACTCGAAACAGATATAGTGCCGTCACACTGCAGTATCACGCTGTAGACATGTGACATGATACGATATCCAGTCACAATATCTTAACAACGGGCTAACCAGTCTTTGATCTACCTTTATATGTTGAGCGTCAAGGATACGTGCTATACATGTACCAGTACCATTATTTACGATAATGGTAGCCGGAGATTGAACCCATGACCACTGGCTCCCAACTACTTGGCCAACGAGGATAGTGTACGTTTAAGTGATGAGTATATAAACGTATTTGTAGGATATGTTGTAAAAAGTATAGTATAATTACCTATAGACCTAGCTATTATAAGAGAAGTACTTATTGAAGTAGAAATATTAGTAACAGTAGTGTTGCTACTTCTTGATGTATCACTAATACAGGAGAAATGGTGGAAAAGGAAGAAAACAAATAGAAACGGATGTCGTCGTAGTAGATAGAATTATATTTTTTAATTGTTTACCGACTTTATAAAGTGTTTCCCTAATATACTTAGGTATATAAAATCATTGTGGATTAAATCATTTAGAAATGTAATGAGACATATTACAGTGACCGTTTTGTGCATCTTTTATAATGTATGTATCAAGTAAAAAACGGCAAAATGACATGAAACACATGACACGTTTTTGAAGTCCTCGAATATATCTAACGTTATAGAAATGTTTACTTGTCAGAGAGTGTATCGTGAAAAAAATTAAACAGTTGAGATATACATAATTGTACATGTTAATTAACAAAACTTTCCGCAGCAACCTGGTTTGATTAGCATGGTAGTTAAGCCGAGGCGGCTGGTTTGCGAAGGGCAATTGAAAGATAACGTATACAAATTTTAAAAACAAAGCTGGAAATTGATTTGGTTCCTAGACAAAGTACCCGTTGACATGTTAGCTAAACATTTGAATGGGCAAAATGAAAAGAACATAAGCGAACGTTCTAACTCTCCGTTAGATTTGTAAAGAACAAAATACAGAACATTATGTATTTTAGTCGTAACTCAGTGATTTTTGCTGAACTCGTATAAATTGATTTCGGCGTTTCATTCAGATATATGCTTTTTTGCCGCATATGCATAACTTTCTTACGATTTTATTTCATCCGGCGACGTAGTTCTTGCTGAACACCTATTCAAAATTAGGTTATTACTTTTGGATATTTTATATCTTGTCACGAAATATTTTTTTGAAAATTAGAAAATAAGAATTTGTTTAGACGGAACAAGAAATTCTGGGAACAAGATCAATTTTGACAAACTGGGTGTCAGATGTTCGTTGCCTAGTTTGCCAGGGTAATTCTGTATGTGATTATATAATTGTACCCCCGTTCCTCGTGCTTTTAATTAAAGAATCACTTATACGCCCAATGAACATGCAAAAATGATTTGAAAGTCAACAAACAATATCGGATATTTGTAATTAGGTGTATTCACCTTTTTGTTGTTGTTGATAATGATGATTTCCTTTTAGAGTAAATAACTATGCAAAGGGTCTCAGAATTAGCCTTTTGCAGACCGAATACAAGCCATGTTAACATCCTATTTTTTTTTAACTAACTGTGGAGGGGAAACATTTGTAGAAACAGGAAACATTGGTAGAATGACCCTTATCTCTTCCCCAACCTTTCCAATCCCACGGCACGTGACAAGGAAAATATTTATCTTTAGAGTTTGAAATGCACTCAATAAAAATTAAGGATAATCGGAACAAATTCTATCTGATAAATATTAACAACAGAATCATGATTAAAATCAGCAGTTATTGCATATAATATCGAGTAAATACGTGTAATACAAAGCAAGTACCTATAAGGTTCAAAAGCAGATAAAAATACAGACACGTTGCTTGTGAAACAGACACGTTGTGTGTAACAAAATATGTGTTGTACCATGTCTGGGTTTCAACATGCAACACGCGTACTCCGTCCCGAGATGATAGCGAAAGTGCCTTCAAAATAATGGTCAACAAATTGGAACTGTCAAATTGATCTCTGTTTAAAAAGACATTAAATTATTTGTGCACAAACTATGTTTTTTTTTCAAGTACGCATTAAGACAATTTGAAAGCGTTTATTGTGATTTAATATCTACCATGTCTATAAACGCATAACTTGTGTTCAAACACCATTCTTGAGCAACAAAGATCATTTCATATCACAGCAATGGCAGCTCCAAATATCCTGAAAATGAAGGAAATATCATGTCTGCATTTTATCGTTAATTTGGAGCTCAGCATAAGAGGCACTTCAGTCATATGGCGACCGTCAGTTTAGAATATATTGAGGAAAAATCCCGGATGAACAGAGGCACGAATGCACGAATATATACTGCAAACCATTCGTTCTATTCTTTCTTTCAATCCCACATAAACCGTCTAGAAATAAACTTATTCTTTTTGTATATCTCATTTATACCAAACCTATGATGTCGCGGGATGCAATGAACTGATAATTAAAACAAATTTGGACGATTTTTCCATCTTGTTTTATTAACAATTACTGTTAAATAGCATAAACTATTATTATTTTGAAAATATATTTAAAAAAAAATCCTATTTTAAATCTCCATCCGTATTTCATAGCGGAACAAATAATTATTTCAGGATATATCTGATTCACCGTATATAGTATTTTTTTTTCATTTTTGGGATCTAGAAAGCGATGTTAGGAGATTACGCAATGTCTTTTTAGTATCTTTTCAATTAGTTTATCTACAAGTACCTGACTGTGAATTATCTTAGGTACAAGGATGCTGAAGGTCTGGGCCTTCCCAATGCTTAGAAATAATTCCTTGTTATCGATTTTTTTATTTATTTTTTTGCATTTATGTATTTTTTGCTACCTTAATTCAATCTCAGATTGAATGTTTTATTTGCATTTAGAACAAAAACCATTTTCAAGCTTCCCATGGAAAATAAAAGTTAGTAAACATCAACTTATTATCAAATATCTCAGAGAGGAACTTTTAATAAAATGTCCAGTGTTTTCTGAAAAGAAGAAATACAGTTTCTCTTTCTTAAGGTGTGTGGTGTGTGGTGGGGTCATACCGCTTAGCCAAAAATGACCGCTCAATACCCATTAGTCTATGTTTTCTGCCATAAAAGCCATGGACGTTTTATTGTCTCGTAGGCCTGAAAGCATTGGGGTTTTTTTTACACTGAGCTGACATCGAAAAATAATCAATGTCAATTTTTAGACTTGTAGCCATACTTACCAGTGGTATTGGAAAAACTGCAAAATAATCAGACAGCTGTGTTAAAACTCGGCCAATCCATATTATATACTTTTACTGAGTTACTGCGTAATTTCGTCAATCTAGCAACCGTAAATTAGGATAAACAAATTTACTAAAATAATAAACAGCAACCAATTGAACACAAACACTGAGTAGATCCAGCAAATACAATATAATTCCACTATACAACAACTAATAAGTTAATCTCAATGACGTCAACGGTGTCAGTAAGTAGTAGAAATCTTATGTTGTTCCGAAGTACAACCTTAGAAGTTCATGACAGCTGTGATTAAAATGTGTGTAATTAGTTTAAATCCATTTACGTTACGTCGAGTGAGCTTACACTAATTTGTCCCGACGGTCCTTGTTTTGGACGAGTATTTTGTGCCTGAGAATGTCATGACAGCGTCTTTGCAATTAACAAACAGTCTCTTAAAGATTAAAACGTAGCTTTAGTGAAAAAGTAAACGTGTATCAATTTTTTCGATGATTAAGTTTTCTATACCTTTTTAATAAAAGACAAACAGTATTTACTTTTTGCTAACTGCTAATAGGCTTGGTTTTGTATATTCAAACCTGTCCTTACACTGAAGAATCCATGTGAATGCTTTCCATTTAAATAATTCAAAGAGAGACAACTAGTTAGTACTGGAATGTTACATATCCATATGCATACCCTTTATAAATATTGAAGTAGTTCAGAACTATAGCATTAACATTATAGCATTAATAACTTGGGTGGTTTATTTTCTCTCATTGATAGAACATAGTATTCCATAATATAACGTTATTAAACAAAAATATTATATTATGGAGGGCGTCGTTGTGGTCAGATGTTTGTTTCTAATAACAGATGGTAAATTCGATAACCGAAAGTTTCAAGGTCATTAAAATCCGCCGATAGAGATAAGAAAACTACTTGGTACCCAATCGATGTTAAAGATAATATGAACATATCTTTTGAACAGAACCAGATCGGAAACAAGATCTCAGAACCGAATTATTTATCATATTCAGTGTTACAAATATGCCATGTTTCTAATCTCAATGAAGATTAATTCATAATGGCTTAAAATAAAGATAGAAATCAAGCAATAAAGATATCGAATTCAACAAGAAACTGCATTTATTTATCACTCGGTGTTTAAGAGCAATAACGCACACAGAATGTCGTATCAGTTTTCTATAAAGGTTATAAGAAACTTCGCATTGCACGTATTTGGCAAATATAGAACACTTTGATACTGATTTTATAATGAATACCATATTAGTATCGCAAAACGAAATGTAATGTAATGAAAAAAAAAAAATATATATATATATAATATTGCGGAAAGATTTTCCACACTACGGGAATGGAATAGGCAAATATAAGTGACGACAAGCATCGTTTACAAGTTTATTTTTCCTCGACCGGTTTCATAAAGTAAATCTTCATGAGGTACACAGGCATAACAATAAACAAAATGCTTAGTAACAACGTCTTGATGACGTTACATCAATTTGTGTATAATAGGGGCGTCATCTAGAGTGTACCTTTACTTTATGAAACCGGTCGAGGAAAAATAAACTTCTAAACGAGGCTTGTCGTCACTTATATTTGCCTATATATATATATATTAACATCAAATATACACAAGACATAAACGCATACTGAAAGCATAATACATTACAGCGTATTACAAGTATTACAATGATCTTAGATATACAAAATCTGTGAATAATCTACCTCTGCGTCCTGCGTCCTAGACGCATAAAAATTGCTTGGGACGCATAGTTTTCAAAGATATGCGTCCCTGTGGACGCATTATTCTATGGGCGATTGGCCCATAATTTGTGCGATGGATTTTCTCTGTTTATTGATGCGAGGTCGTTCCATTCTGCGTCCGATCACCAAGCCTCCACTCTCGGCATCCTTTGATTTTACCGACAGCCTCTGTGTTGTGTGAGAGAGTTACACAGAAATAGTCACACAGTGTAGCCGGTGTCAATCATCTGGCATGTCCCAAGATTAGCAGTCGGGTGATCTAGTATCATCATTATTACATGGATGTGCAGATATTTTAGCACTTAAAAGTCATTTTAACTGAATTTACTGCGAAGGTAATTATACCTGAGAAAACCGCGCATTCTGTCAGCTTAGAATTGCAAATGACGAAAACATGCCCCCTATTCAATCCATTAGATTCCGATAAATAACGAACTTTTAAGGCTTATTCTCTCCAAAAATTTAACCTATTCAAGTGAAAACCAGAGTAAACGTTTCAACAGTCGACCAAAGTACCGGTAGTCTTTCGTAGACGGATGAAAAAAAGTGACTGACGAATATCCAATTTTCCGAAAATATCAACCACTGAAATGGCCTGATAGAATAATGTCATTTCTGTTAATCATTAATGTTTGTCTGTTTCTAAAAGATTTTCCACGTGAAAATCATGTTTTATTTTGTATCTGTGTTTACTAAAATTACTTCCGGTATTTTCGGAGAAAATAATGGAAAAACATTCACTGATCTATCTTATTTACAGCCATCAGAAAAACGCCAAAAATGTTTTAAAACATGAATGTTTGAAATAAGAAAATGTAAATACAGATTTTCACATCATTTTTGAAATAAAGACTGGCTTTTAACTTACAATAGTTATGATCGTAGGGTATAGTAAAGTGGGTGGGGTAAAGTTAAGCTGATTTAACTTATTATATTAAAAAAAAAACTAAAAAAAAAATCATTTTGAATAATCATTAATATTTATTTTAGAGGTTAGCATTAATGTTCTTAGTTTTCATTGATGTAAAAGTCTGGTAAAGATTCTAAAGTCTGATTAAACAATATGTAAACTTTTAATATTGGTGTAATATATTTTAAACAGGTATGGATGTTTACTAAATACAAATGAAATCATTGAGGGATTTTTAATGATTGAAGCATCATTATTGATTGTGTAATATGTGAGATTTCTTAAGTTTATTGTTACATGTTACTGTTCATGAAGATATAATCTTTTTTTATTTTCACAAAGGATGTGATTGTTTTATATAATATATAGTGTCATTGTTCACAAAAGCCTATGTTTTTAACAATAAATAGAACAAGCACTAGCTTTTATCGTGGTTAACTTTGTATATCAAACACCCATACATACATTACCTAAAAACTGTTTAACTAATTTGTGAAATGTATACAGGTGTTCAATTCTTACTGAAATCGTGGGACCCATTCATTTTGGCTTGGGACCCATAGTTTTCAAAGTAATGAGTCCCGAGGACCCATGTTTTCAATTTCTAGATTATTCGCTGCAAAAATGCATTCTGACAGTCTCCTTTTAATTAAAGTATTTTGGTAGCAATAACAAAATTCGATTTTTTTTGAAATTATGCTTTTAAAAGCCCACGTTCAAAACAATATGACTTTGTATCGTTGTTTTGTGGCAAAGGGGGTGTTGGGATAGCTAAAGTAACAAAAAAAAGTTAGCTGCTAAATTAAGATCATGATGCGTTTCAAATACACGAGATTATGGATAAAGGAAATAACGGAATTAAAGGAAACATGAATATATTATCAACTTTTAATCAAGTAAATGTCATGTTATTTTAAGCTTGAATATGAAAGATATGAAAAATCAATAGTTCAAACAATTTCAGTATAGTAAAGGGATCATTGTAACCATGCGAGTTTTCTTGTTTAAATGCATTGGAACGGTCAGAAGAATATAAATCGTGCACATAAGAGTCGCTCACATTCTTTTAAGTCTAACGACAAAACAATACCATGTCCATTTATGTTATTCCTTTCATCTGTATTATATATCGTGCTTATTTTCACCAAATTGAAATAATCGGTTTTAATGGCTACTGTAAAACATGTATTTGTAAATGTATTCATTTGATTTTTCCGTGTTGGATTCCGTGTCTAATTCAGTCTTATGTGTATATATATATTTGTTTTTCAATTCCCTAATTAAGTTCTGAAGTGAAATGAAATATATAGTATTAAAATATGATATAAAATGAAAAATTAAGGAATAATGTACCACATAGAAGTTGTGTATTAAAATCGTAAATATGTTTTAAAATGGTGAATACTATGACGTAAAGAAAGAAAATCCTAACAATGCAAAAATGCTTATATTGAATTCCCCCCTTCTCTTCAAGAATCATCCTTATTCTAGGCCTACACTTGGAATCTAATATTTTCCCTTTTTCTTTTATAGCCTTTGTCTATTTTTTTTTAAAATTTGTGAATTGAATGTATATTTCATTTTGTGTCTACTTCATAACTTTATTTTACAGACATGTTTTAATTAAATTGCATTCCTCACCGAATGCAATTAAACAAATTGTCTGCAATAGACTTATCAGATAACTGTCGATGTAACAGAAAATGGTGTCTTTCTTTCAAGAATGTTTTCCTCCAAGAACGTTTAGAAATATTGCTCCGTACTCTAGAAATGATACGCATCCAATCAGTCTCCTTATTATATAGAACGTGTAAATAAAAGTTTTAAATACGTATCATCAATTTCAGATAAGAGTAACTTTTCTTTCTGTGCGGTCGTGTAATGGCCATATGTAAGGGCTCTTTGTTTTCATTCTTCAGCAGGTCAAGATACATAACAGCAACTTTTCGATTCATATCAAGCGGTTGCCATATAAAATTCAAATGCTCAGATCATCAAACCCATCAGTGAGGAGTGTTTCGCCCTTGGTAACCTAAGACACTCTAGAACGGTGGAGCCACAGCATCGGTCGTGCGATTCCGGTTGATGACTAGCACCAGAGCTTGATTTTTTTACGGAGACAAATTCAACTTAATTCCATCCATGTGGTCAAAATTATAATTAAACATAATTCAGGGATACCATAAAATCTTGACTTCAGTTTTCTTAGTTTAAATCATATTCAGGAAGATTGTCGATATTTACTAATGTTCAGAAACTGCCCCCACAGCTTTTAGGGATTCAGTCAGCAGACGCAACATACCAAAGTCAAAAACCAAAGTCGTTGAAATGATTTTGATAATGATATCTGAATAAATAAATTTTGTCATAACACTTCAAGATTTGTTTAAAAATAACATTTACAAATTACAAATGCACTTCTAAGTATCCTAAAACCAGGATTACCGCCAACATGCATGGTACTTTAAAATCGTTTATTTCAGTTGAAATTACAAGTGCAGAAACTGATATCATATTACTGATAGAACTCGAACGGTTCATATTTGGGTGAACAAGCGTCATCTATAATCTCAGATAATAGTCCGTCTGAAACGGCTGGGTAAACATTTAGGCTTCAGTGATATTTGATGTAATCATCTCCCAGCGGCTTTATGTTGAGAAATATATCGTGTTTAACATTGATAAGCATCCACTGAAGAGGACATGTTTTCTAAAAAAAAACGTATGAAGCAATTGTTTTAATCTCTTTCCACAGTTCCCAAGTTGGATTTAAACTAGGTGTACCAAGAATACATAATATAATTATGCTACATCATTTTGAAAGATATAAATGCTTAATTTGATTTTGTCTCTCATATTGAATGAAAATGTTATGATTTACGAAAGAAAAATACTTGAAACGTTTCATGACCTATTTTATGAGAAAAACGAGCATACCATCGTCCATATGTTAATAACTGTTCTAGACTATTCCATTGTACTTGTTCGTTGAATTGGGGGTTAATTTGGGTAACAAATAAATGCATACAACCTACATTATAATCGTCAATGAATGCTTTGATCACGGAAACACTAAAGTTAGGTCTATTACTTTCTAATTTGTGAATACAAATAGAGTCCTTTCAAGTGCAACCATTATCTTATCCGAACGAATAAATTAAGGAACACGATTCAATGAACAAACTGTCTGCAAAGGAAATATTACAAAAAAATATCGATGCAATATTAAAATTTTTAAAAAATATGAAATTTAATAAAAAAACTTTGATTTTGTCTCTCATATTGAATGAAAATGTTATGATTTACGAAAGAAAAATACTTGAAACGTTTCATGACCTATTTTATGAGAAAAACGAGCATACCATCGTCCATATGTTAATAACTGTGCTAGACTATTCCATTGTACTTGTTCGTTAGAATTGGGGGGTTAATTTGGGTAACAAATAAATGCATACAACCTACATTATAATCGTCAATGAATGCTTTGATCACGGAAACACTAAAGTTAGGTCTATTACTTACTAATTTGTGAATACAAATAGAGTCCTTTCAAGTGCAACCATTATCTTATCCGAACGAATAAATTAAGGAACACGATTCAATGAACAAACTGTCTGCAAAGGAAATATTTAAAAAAAATATCGATGCAATAGTTAAGATATCTAACTTGTTTATCGATAATCTAAGGCAGGTGTTCCTTTTTATGTCCTGTCGTATAAGGGAACATTTTAAATGAAAATAACTGCAATTAATATCATAATAAAAAAACTTGACCACTTCGCTCCTCAGAAGTTAGCTTTATATACTCATTAGTTGTTTAATCCAACCGATTACCAGCAAATGACAACTAAATAAAAACACAAACTAGATACAAAACCATAGAGGCAACACTTATATAATCATGTAACTTGAAACAAACACCATTGTGGTAACAATTATTTACATGTACCCTGGATATGATGCTAGTGTCCAGTGATAGTACACTACAGATACATTGCAACATTCGAAATCCGAACACCTGTGGGACCGGCCAAAAAGTTCGGATTTTGGAAGTTTCCGGAATTCAGAAGTCTGGAATGAACTGGACCATTTAATAAGTACTGATGTTTCTTAATGGTTATGAATAGTGTCATTATTGTTCATATGTGGAACAGTGTTTATAACAGTTTATTGTTTGCTATATGTAATTATCATCAAATATTTTGAAGCTTTACCTTATATATATATATTTATATTTTGTTTGCAAAACGGTTATGTTAATGTGATTTCCCATAATCAATTACATGTATCTTACTTCTCTTTCTCTCTCCCTCCTTCCTCTTTCTTCTTCTCTCTCTCTTTCTCTCTCTCTCTACTTGCCTGTTATTTCCCTCTCTCTTTCTCTATTATGTTAATGTTGATTCCGAGCTTTATTTGTCTTTTTTTCTTTCTTTCTCTCACCTTTAATCTTTCAAACAAGAAGTAAATGAAGACATTGTAGCCTAATTAATTACGCTTCTAACAATACCGCAATTACACTTAAACTGTTTAAGATGTTTGTTGCAAAAAATACCAATAACTTCACTTATCACCACTTTAATAATTTACAATGTGTAAATTTCTAATTACCTATGTATTCGCCAGCGCAAAAACGGAGGCGCAGACCTGTTGTGATTCTTACATGTGTCAAATTAATAGACATATTGAGATTCTATCGCGTTTTTAAAATAATGATCACTGCTTATTAATAAACAATCGGTCATGGAGAAAATGAGGGGACAAATTGCCGCAGGGCTTACGGTTTCCGTTCTGATTACCCGTCAAGCTAGTAGCACTGTCCGGATTTCAGAGGTAAAATAGCGTTGGTATAATCTTATACATACGAAATAATTTTACGGAATTCAAAATTTAGAGGTTCCAGAATTCAGAAGTATTATTTACATATAAACAGAAGGGAAAATTTCGGGACCAATAAAGTCGTCCGGGTTTTAGAAGTTTCCTGATTTTAGAGGGTCCGGACTTTGGAGGTTACACTGCATTACACTATATTTTGCTAGTGTCCGTGAATATTGCAGTCTAACCAATTATCTTCAGTAATATCAATCACAAGTTTAAATAAAATAATAAAATGTACTAATAAAACCTGTTGTGGTATCAGCGATCATTTCATGGAAAATGCCTGTAAGACAAAATAGGTTGCAGCCTTCTGGTTTACTTCATAAATGTGATTTAGTAACTCACCTAGTTTGGTATATAATCGGAAATGCGTCAATTGACCGGCATCCGATGAAAAACAAATGTGCATGTCTATATATAGTGAACTCTTCAAATCACCAACCACATCAGTTGGGTTTCCGTACAGATACGGGTGTTTCGCCCTTGGTAACCAAAAACACTCTAGTATGATAGGGCTACTATGTTGGTCTTTGAGAACTAGCAAAATTTCTTCTCATATTTATGGAGGTGAATCCAAAGCCATTTTGATGTCTCGTAAGAAATCAAATATATCAGCAAACATTATTCAGGGACAGAATGAAAAAACTCTGACTATGTTTCCTTATTTAAAATCAAAATCAAGAAAATAACCATATTATACGAATGTTCAAAGCCTGTCCCGCAGGTTTTGAAGGTTCTATCAGCAAACGCTACATACCAACGTCGCTGAATTGATATTTGATTATGTTATCAGATTAAATAAATTCTGTCATATCATTTTGTTTTAAAATTTGTTTTAAGACAACAAATTACAAATAAACTGTCAATTATCCCTAAACAAATTGATTAACATCAACGTGCATGTTACTCAAAGTAATTCATTTCACTTGCAAATACATGTCCAGAAACTGATATATGATGGATATAAAAGAGAAACGTTCAAATTTAGGTGAACTAGCGTCGTCATATAACGTCAGAAAATCTCTTTCTGGAACGACTGGGTAAAAATTTAGGATTCAGTAATAATAAATAAAATCATCTCCAAGTGGCTTTATGTTAAGAAACATACCGTGTCTAATTTTGATAAGCATCTACTAAAGAGGGCATGTTTTCTGAGTCACAGAAGGAACAGTTGTTTTAATCTCTCTTCCCAGTTCACAGGTTGCTCCTTAAGTTAGCGTCACGAGAAGGTAGATAAGTAACTATTGCCCTGTTCAATGATGTTACTTTAATTCTGAAGAAAACAATGTTAAATTTGACATTGCCACTAATGTTAAATGATAACATCACGTTTTATGAAAGAGAAAAAAAATGTTTAAATTGCTGATTCGTAATTTTCTCAGTTTGAAGAAAAACGGGATACCATTATCTTATCCGAACGAATAACTTTAGGAACATGATTCTTTTTCCTTACATCACAGTTCATTTTGATTAATCACTAAGTGAGGTTGATTTCATAATTTATAAAAGGGCATTTGTTTGTTTGACAATAAGATATCGCAAGACAATTTGATATTTGAAGAATGTCTAATCGAAGCAAGAGGTGATAGTGCTTGACCTTGCTTTATTTATTCACTTAATGCAAGCACATATAATATACGAGGGTCATCTGAAAATGAATGAGAGTTACTTTGTAACTTTTGATTCAAAAAACATAAAGCCAAAACACTTGACACGTAACTAATTTAACTCTTTAATGCTAATAAGCATCGTGACGTTACGTCAATTTTATGACGTCATATCAAACAACGCAATGGCGGACGATGCGTTCGCACTGACGCGAGAAGAAATTTATGCGTAAATCAAGATAGAGAATAGGCGCGGAAAGAAAGCGACTGAAATATTTAATGCACTCTAGGAGGTTGACCCGACATTTGCAGTTGAATTTAGCACTATTTGTAGATGGGTGAAGGATTTCAATAATGGACAGCAAAGGTCTTACAAGAAGCTTTCCTCCGGTAGGCATGTGATAAATACAGACGCCGATAACACCGAAATTGTTGCTCAACTTCTCAACTCTGATAGACGATTTACATGCGAGGAAATTATGTATGAAATTGGGGATACGTTAGAGTTCGTTCATGTTATTCTGACTCAGAATGTAGGCATAAGAAAGATCGCCACACGGTGGGTGCCGCACGCACTCTCAAAAACTGAAAAAGACAAACGTGTTCAAATTTGCACCGAATTGTTAATTAGATATTCAGAGGAAGGTGAAATGATGCTGGATAGTGGTTGCTATCGACGAAACATGGATCCGGTCATTTGAGCCAGAATTGAAACGCCAAAGCTCTGAATGGCATACTCCAAACTCGCCAAGACCTGTGAAATATCGCCGCAGTATGATCGGTCCATAGATGTTAATTGATATTCGCTTACGATATTTACGGCGTTTTGACAACACACAGAGTTCCACATGGAAGCACGGTTAAAAAGTGTACTATGATTGGTATTTGACTAAACTTCTTCGACCAGCGATACGCCGCAAACGACCGGAACTTTTACAGGTGACGCCATTAATTTTGCTTGATATCGCTACGCCGCACAAGTCTGGCGTTGATAGGGACGTGTTCGAGCAGTACCACTGAGAAGTTCTTAATCACCCGCCATATTCTCCAGACTTAAGTCCCCCGACTACGACCTGTTTCCAAAACTTAAAGAACCACTACGAGGAGTCCGATATGACGATTTGAATGAACTATATGTCGCCGTGAACGCGGTCTTTAGGGACATCAACAAAGGTTGCCTAACGGGAGTTAGGGATCTGCCAAAAAGATGGGAGTCGGCCATAGCATCCGCGGGAGATTGTATTGAGGGACTATAAGAGATTTTGTGAGTAACACTTGTAGTTTTTACGTAATTAAGCAACTCTCATTTATTTCTGAATGACCCTCGTACATTAATATAACAGATATATTATAATGGACTGGTAAAACAAGTTTTTATAAACTTATATAAATTTATTTCCATGTCTGATGAATAATTACAGCAAATAAATTTACACGACGATGGGAACGAATTAGATGATGCATCAAAATCAGTACGATATATCCAATACATGTATAAAATTAACAGATAATAAGTATAGGAGAAGGATTAAGAACGATGTTTAAGTAATATTTTGATTTTGAACTAGCTTGAAATTGAGATCAAAGAAAAAAAAACGTTAATAAAACACGAAAATAAAACACAACGACTTATAGTATTTGCCTCAGTGGAAGGTCATTGAAAATTTCTACACTAGAAACGTTGTCCTTGATATCATAACGCATGCAAAAACATTTCATAACACCCAGTCACATTATCTTGACCCATGAATATCCAATCCTCGAAATACATGATTATATTGAATGTCAAGCAATGCTGCATTGCTGATACTAAACTTGACTTTCACATCAGGTATGGCTCCACGTGGTTATTAGTTTTACAGATTAATTAGCTGCAACATTGATTATATTGACGTAAATAACATGTGTAAAGAAGTAGAAGTATTTTTTGCCCCAAAATGACAAAATATATCAATTCATGTTATGATATTATAGACCATTTCGGATAAGAAATTATAAATTATCTTACGTGATGTTTATAGTTTCTAATCTGCTATTTACACTTGTCTATATTCTCTCTCTCTCTCTCTTTCTCTCTCTCTGTCTTATGATGTTTTAACAATAAAAAGGAACCTGAATTTAGAATATAATGTGTCCGTGTTACTTATTTCAGCAAATCATGAACATAGTTTGATGGAAAATTAGGTTCCATAACGAAAGAAACATAAAATCATTACGTTTACCAACCTACTTGATCCGCTATTGTTAGTTAAGGAAATATTTCTTCAAACAAGTAATTGAATTCCAATTAGTTTAATTTCAAAAATGATAAATTATTGTCTGCTGTAAAATGTTTCGATTCAGGAATTAAGATTGTATTGTAAACCCAAAGATGAAAACAGAAAATAACCCTTAAATGAGGATATAAAACAATGTTAAACATAAATTTCCATTGGGGCTTCCCAGACATGTTATTTAGAAAAAACAAAATTTTCGTATTACGTACAAAAAAGTTGAAAAATGAAATGACAAAATAATTTATTTGTACCAAATGTCACCATATTAATTAAGTATTAGTATGGATAACTATAACTTATTCTAAAGCATAACTATTAATCTAATCAATCACTAGATAATTTAACAACTATGAGCCAAAATAAGGAGTGAAACTTGATTAATTTCAGTTTGCCTGACCCTAATCAGTAAAGCCTAGTGTTGCTATGAGTCTATCAGACTCTAAGTGTAGATATATCTTACATGTTACATCTTTTCCTCCTATAGCTGTAGACAAATGATTAGTATTTATGTATTAGAAATATCTTGCTCAACATGCACCATGTATGAACTTATAAGATAAATTTATAATTAAGGAAACACATTAAGGGCTTATCAGAATTCCGATGTATATTTAAGGTGATTAAACTCCAGACGGAGGTGCAGGAAAAAATAAAATGGATCGTAAAATACACGGAGAAAGGACAGTTAATAGAATATAGATATACCAACAGTAACCGCCGTGTCTACTGTCTAGTGTTAAGTTTAAACTGAACACTTAGAACTTAGACCAATATATACGTATTACATTAAGGTTGTCACAACAACGTTCGCTTCCATTGAGCAGTTGCATGATTGACCAATCCTTGCTTCGCACTTTCTGTCGTTTTTCCATACACATTGTTCGAAAAAAATATGAACGTTCACTCCCAGTATCAGAGTGTCAATATTAACGTTGTCTACATGTAACTGTACAAGCGTAACTGTTGCAGTGATTTAATTACACATCGGGACTAGGTATTAGAGGTTTAGTTTTGAATCAGTAAAGAAAAGTAACTAATTGATTAGGTTCTTGATTACTGTTATGCTGTTATTTTGTTTATCATCGAACAAAAAGTGAATATGAATATTACTATTTTGAGTTTCATTTTTACAATGACTTCTGCTAGCATTTAGAAAGAAGGCATTCACAAGCGGCTACGAAATTCCAGATATTAGCACTAAATGTCCAAAAGGTTGGTGGATAAATAATATATCAAGATAAATAACTTTTTCCATAACAACGTTATGCCCATTCTATCATTACATCTTCCATATAAAAAATACACATTTTTGGGCTTTTAATGGAATATCCTAAACAGCGATTCATATCTAAACAGTTCTTGCCTGTACATCAGGCGTATGCGGCGCAATTTAGAAAAATGTCAAAATATTGTTTCAATCGCGATCATAAAAACATTGGTTTGAAATATGGTACCATTGAATATATTTTTCAATCTGCTACCCCTATAAGTGAACTTAATTTCGTTCAACACATTTACATTTAAAGGTAAAATCAAGAAGAAAGAAGGGATTTATACACGATATGTAAGCATAAAAAAAAATGAAGATACCTGGAGGACGTGTTGCATCCAAATATGTTGTCCCCTTTCTAACTCTGACGAAGGTGAACAGATCTTTACTGAACTTTGTTTAAATGTGAATATGCACAATATTTCGGTCCATTTCATAACCAGTCAGATTTTATTCGAATTTTCCAGTGTAACGGCGCTTGAGTTAATTGAAATCGCAGAATTATTAGTGCTCGTGCTCCTGATCTTCGTCATAATGGGAACTGGCACAATATTCAGACCCTTTTCGAAGTAGCCAGAATGTCCCGAAACTTCATCATGATAGCCGTTAAATTGATAATACTGCAGGACGAGTGTATTTGGGGATGAGTAGTGCTCTTAAATTGATTATGATAATTGCTATGCTGACTTTGAAAATGATGGTGATGGCATTCATAATGATTGTGAAATATTCTTTCGTTCATATTACAGAAGTTGAAATTTAAAAGCAGGGGAACTGAACGCCAGTTGCTTAGGCATATTGATACATAAGCTCCATTGGAACACTAACTCTTTACGGCTCTTATCGGTGATCTTTTTGCGGTGCTAAAACGTTAAAATCTAGATAACAGTAAATAATGTTGTATTTGTATCAGAAGCGCTGTAATCCTACGAGAAAATTTGAAACGTTTTCATTTTGGTATATGTATTTTATGTTTTTTATTTTGAATATGCATGAAAGAGTTTTGCATAAGACATGACTTGGACGATGTTAACTATATTTTTCAGCATCTGATGACATACGCAGTAGCATTATTTAATTTTAAATTTCAGCATCTTTTCTTCCAAAAGTAATCTGATGTTTATATCGAAAATCAGGTTTTGATTTTTGGATCTCAGCAAATTGTACTATTTATCTTTTCTTTGCATGATATAAAACAGTCCAATTTAATTTACTTTTATTTTCGTCTGGTATACAAATGTAGCCCTACTTAACTGCTCATTGAAACGAAATGGTTATACAAACAATCCTTGCATCAGGTTCTTCTGTGAATGGTGTGACGCAGATGACACTGACTTATTTACGATTTGTAAAACTCATTGTAAAGGTACTCTCAAAATTTCGAAGGCTTGAAAACGAACGTTTACACAATTCAAATGAAGCTGTCTTAGTGGTAACCTATAGAAGCGGTAAACTTGCATAAGCGGTCAGTTTAGATTTGTGATTTGTAACACTTCAATTACTGAATGAAAAGCAATAAATCAGATCTTCTCTATGTGTCAGTATCATATATACAAATGAAATATGCATTCACATAATTACCTTATATCAAAACAGTATTATGACATATTCGCCATGTAAATATAACATATTCTCATTTTTAAATGAATTCTTGTCACGTACAATTAATTGACGAGTATAAAAGCATATTTAAAATATTATTTACATAATAATTCCTTGATCGTTACAAAACTTATTGCGTTATTCTCAACGTTTGTTAATGTTTTCTTCAGAATAAAGAAAATAAGCGACCCTTTCTTATAAGTATGAACATATGCCAGTCACTAGATGTGAACATATAACAGAACTTAAGATAAAAAATCTGAGCAGTGGCAAAATATAAAGAAATGATATTTTGTGTAAAACATTGCACTAACTATCTGTAAATATAAGACATTTTTTATACCCCATGTTTACGTATTTGACAATATAACATAACAGAGTTTTGCTGAAAACACAATTCTTCACATATTCAAGTATAAATAACATATAAAACACACAAAGCAATACATTATGAATCTGGGATTTTTTTTTTTCGATTGAACTAATCTCTTTTTATATCAATAAACTGCTCTATTATTCGTCTTTCTTATATAATAAAACTCAAGTTATTGCTTGGAGAAGTGAATACGATCCAAACTGTCTTAAGCTGTCAGTCAATGGAAAAGAAAAAGTGACTGCTTGACAGAGGTGGATGCTAAATAAAGATTAAGCGCATACAAAACTGCTAGTTTGGTAAATCTAAATTGACCGCTTATACGGGTGACCGCTAACACATTTTCAACTGGTTTTAAATACTTTGATCAAATTAATCGAACTAATTATAAAGTAAAGATCTTGAGAAGTTTTCAGCTACAACCGGCTTGTCTGAGAACCCTTTACATCATACAGACTCATTCACATTAGACACAAGTAAGACAGCCCTTCCAGCACCTCTCTGATTAGGGTCTCCTCTGTTGGCTCATACAATTTTGTAGATCAGATTCTACACAGTGAGCAGGCCAAAAAAAAAACTCTGTCATTTACTATCTAAAGGTTTGTTAATTGATAATTTTGAACGCTTATATTCATGAGAGAAAGGAACAAAAAAATGATAATATATCTTTTCGACGTGTCTCGATAGATGAGTGATTATTGCGTCCACATTTTTATTCGCACAAATGTAGTGAAACAAAGAAACAAGTGTCACCGTCTTTAAGTTTCTAATATTTCCTTTCTTCTTAAATATTTTTGTTTCGTTAGCATGACTTTTATCCTTAATTTCCAATTTTCCCTGTTGAAAAAAATATTTGCAGAATATTGCGCGTTGAAGCAGTAATTGATTTACCTAAAAGCCGACTTTTGTCTGTATCTATCGATTCACTTCTTAAGTATGAACATGTTACATATACAACTCTTCTACATGTGCCTTAAGCTGATATCTCTTCCGATTACCCTAATGAACCTTTTTAACAGGATACCATATAAGATGTCAGAAACATTCAGATTCTTATTATCCTAGTTTAGTTACTAAATATAGCATGCGGTTACCGTTTATATGACAGATACTGATTTATTTAATTCTCTTCGGTGGATTATATTGAAATTTCAGTGAATTAGAAATGGTAATTTCACTTTCAAACAGTGAATATTACTATTTTATAATTTCACTGTTTTGTAATGGGACTACTAAAAGAAACTATCCTATTTTTCAAGACATTTCAATATTGATTTCTACATTTTAATAAAACTTCTTAAAGAAATATCTGAAAGAAATTTTGATTATACGCTTTCTTTGTGTTAATTTTTAGACTATGTTTAGACCGAATAACGATTTATGCGACTTCGGGAATTTGGAGCTCTCCACGGGGTAAAATTTATGATGAACATAGTAGCAATGTGTAAAGATTAAATAAAAAGAAAGAATGTTAGTTACAGCTGAATATTATTTTAATTCATTTCGTGAGGAGGAAATCAAATTAAATATGATATTCCACTGAAACCAACAATTATCCTTTATTTCTTTCCATTTCCTTTTACACTTAATGATTATATATGTATAAACATGGATATTTTCAAACGTTTAAGAAATTTAATTTTATCTGTAAACTGATGTTTGAGTTTAAGTAAATGAGAAAATCTTAAACATAATGATCAGAACTTAGAATCACAATAGCATAGTTTAACTTATCAGGCAAATGTTAACAGTCAAGTAAAAGTAGATTATCTCTAGATTACATTTGTATCATAGTCTTAAAATCAAAATGTACAAAACATTATCGCCATTAACTACTGTTTATATTGTTCGTACCTTTAACGAAGGGTACTTTTGCAAACATCGTTTCAGACACAGTAACATATAGAAATACATAAACGATAAATATGATATTAATTTTGATTTGCTTTATTAAAAATTAAGATTAATAAATTTTATTTATCTTAATGCTTCATTGATAAATAATTGTAGTAAAAATGTATCGCGAAATAAAATCGGATTTCTGTGTAATTTAAGTCAACAACAACAACAAATTTTATTGAATTAAACATACAGCATGTTAAAGCAAAATAAATACAAGAGCAAAGGTGGACAATATTACAGAGAAATAAAGAAGTTATGAATGTTTTTAACAGCAGTATTGATGATTATGATGGCGATTTTATGTACAAAAGACAAGGAAGGCCAAGTGGTTTGATATAATCTCCTTTAAAGCACTTTTTCCACATAGCTATTTAACCAGTATTTTCTCATATTAAAAGAAAACGACAAACTATAAGACCAAATGAATAGTTGACTAATTGTCATTGATAGAAAACACCAATAATCAGGGAAAAATACGCACAATTGTTTGTTGAGATGACGATTAGATGATATATATGCGTCGTGTTCACGAAATTTTAATAAAATATCCAGAATGATTTACAGAGTCTTTGATAAATACATAGTTGTTTTATCAACTTCATCTTTAAATAACTACTTTTAGACTCACATTGAGGCCTGAATTAGGACGAACATTATGATTATCACCAGTATCGAAACGTATCATTTAGTCTATTTTATTGTACCCTTAAGTCTGTAAGGTAACAGTCCCTGCTTCATTACACTTATAATGTAAAATGCCTGAGTTCGGTTGACGGGACTCTTTTTCGTATGCATATTTTCATTTTCCTGAATCAAACGCTTTACAGATAATAATTCGTACATAATTGTTATAGATTTTCCATGATTTTACACACGCCGCATAACTTTTTAAGACATTTGTTTATTTCTAAATGCTATAGTAACAGAGACACAGAAATACAACTACGAAGTTACAAATATATTCTTGAATTCCCGAATGGCGTCGTGAATGTTTATCATCTTTGCAATCTTTGAGAAATATTTCAAAAAAAGATCAACAGTTTGTTCTAATTTCCCCATTTATACGGTTCAAAATTCATTTTTATTGTCTATATTTAAATGTGTATAGGGAACTATGACTCTGCCTGTAACTAGGCAACAATGGTCCCACTGCAACTTAATATTTGAAAGCATTCATTGCCTAATACTTTGCCATTGTATGTACATGTGTGTGTTCCATAATATTTGTTCAAACATGAGTGGACCATGGATTCGATCCCCTTACGCGAAATACCAAAATCGGAAAAATGGAAATCGTTCACCTCCTTTATATGACGCTCAAGATAAATATACATGGTAGTTCAGGGACTAGTTGGCTCGGTATCAGGTTAATGTGACAGGGTGTGGTATTATGCAACATGTTTACAGTGTGATACTGCAGTGTGGCTACACTTTATCTATGCCAAGAAGACATATCCAAATGATTGAAATACTGTCGGCAAAATGTTTTACCCAAACAAAGGGGGTGTTGAATTTGGGGGGTGACATGATAATTTGAATGATCATGTTTAATATTTTGGATGTCATGAATCAGTAGAAAAGAGAAAAAATAACTAGTTCAGTATTATAACCAAGCGAAGATTATGACAAATTTCAGGATAAAATGAATTTATAAATACACAGATAAATATAAATACCGATAATTAGCCTAACTAAACAATAGGAAGAAAAATACATTTCTCAAACCAATTCAAAGGAGCACTTGATAGCGCAAAAATGTTTACTACATATTATGTTGCTCTATACTAATAATTCTAAAAGTCCTAAAATCTGTACACATAAATAGTCTCATATATCAACATTTTTACAGTCACATAGATTTAACACTTGTGAAAAATCTTACAGCGACTTTCCTCTCTGGAGTGCACCTAATGTTCTTTGGGAGAGCATTCCACCAATACCAACACACGAAAGAGAAAGATGGCTACTGTTGTCCTTGCTTTTTGAACAGTTGAGAACCTTATTTTGTATTTTCCACTCGTTTATATTTTAGCATGCTTATATGATGTAAAGGTGCAGTTCCATGCAGAACTCTGAACACCAGAAAGGGGATTTAAGATATAGTTCTTGTTTGCTTGCATAGGTAAAGAGTACAATGATTTCAGTACTTGTCCATCCGAGCATTCATGACAACCCGAGCTGCGCGATTTTGAACTTTTTATAGTCTTTTAATTTAACATGCTGGTATTTCCGCGATGAACCCTTTGCAAGAATTAATATGTAAGTGAACAAGATCATGAAAAAATATATCTTATGATTTTTTGAAAATATAGTTTCGAAAGCTTTTAAAAATCTCATCTGTACGATTGCTATCTTGGATTTCTGTCTGATGCGGCTATCATATCTAATATTATTTTCATTAACACACCAACGTTTCTTAATTTATCAACTCATGTTACTTCAGTTTATACTTGACATATTTACTTTTATGAACTGTTAAACTGCTCCGTTTATGATAATACCAGTCCTAGAATTGTTTCTTTCGGTGTTGTGTCATCCAATTAATGAGACATTTAGGCTTCAAGAACAGTTTCACTTGTATCATTGCCAGCTTGTAAAATTATAGCGATATTGTGGTCAAATACATACCCATAAACTAAACCCTGGATACTTTGAGACGTCTCTTCTTGATGCAACAATATAGAGGATTAAGATCAACTGTGAAGCAGACGGGCCTTGAGGAACACCATATTTTAATGTCTTTCATCTCGGAACAGTTGTTGCTGATCGCCTCTTTCATTGTTGTATTTGATCAATCTGATTGAAAATGATTCATAAATGCGATTCATGACACTTATCCAACACATTTATAATCAACTTATTTACTGAGAAGTGTCACTATGAAACAAAAGTCATAAATAAAATATAATAAATAATAAGTTTTTCAAGAAACATAGTAAAAGAAACAACAAACGAACTAAAATATATCTTTCTTCAACGGAAAATCCTATCACGTCCTTGTAAGAAATATTCTAAATGTAGTACATGAGGAAAAAAGCTGACCCCACTCCCCCTATGAACTTATTTTTCAAGATATTAACTATATTTAAGCAATTATGATAAAGGGTAACGAGGTGACCACCTGTGTCATTAAAATTAAATTCTGACCACTGGGTTTATAGAAGAAGAATTTCAATACAGAGTGTATAACAAAATTTCCTGACTCCTAGGGGACTGATTATTGGCAATAAATTTCATTTTAGCAATTATTCTAAAGCGCCATAAGGCGACCATTTGTGCTAAATGAAATTAAATTCTGACCATTTTACAAAGCGGGTAAGTTTTAAACGAGTCATATATTTTTAACAATTTATGTACAGTACTGCGACTAGACAAATATATATTTAAATTAGCTGAAGGTGAGACAAATGCTTTTAGCGACTCAAGAAAAATTGGAAACTTGTATGGTGTGTCAAAATAAAAAAGAATTGACGTGAGTTTTGCATATTTCCCTTTTCAGTTTGGCATATCACTAGCATGAATAATGAATTTCTGCGTTAGAATTTGTTAGGCTACGAAAGACAGTATATTGCTGGGAGCTGAAACGGTTCTCCTCCTAATATATTCTGTAGCTTTAAACACCAAATGGTTGAAAATTTTGTGTCTGAAGGCAATAAACCGGATCAATTTCGAAACTCCCGGTTTCTAAATGGGCATATTTTCAAAACTTTGCAAAACATCTGAAATTCCAATTTCAATTTAGATGATTTATAATAAATTGTTTTACATGTGACCTGTGTGTTAATCAGTGTTGCAAATATTCACAATATTATGCCAGGAAAGGAAAGTATCATGGATATGTTCTGTGTATTGCATAACCCAGATAGCAATCTATATTGAACCCATATCGGTCATATATGGGCACCCGCATGGTTCCCATATGAGCTGCCCAAATGGGACCCATATGGGGAGTGCAACCAAGTTCCGCATGGGTTCCATATAGGCTGTCCCATATACATGAAATATGGGACTCATATTGGTCCCACATGGGCAGCCCTGTTACACAATATGCGTCCCTCATGTGCAGCCTAGATATTTCCTTATTAGGTAGATCTTGCATTTTTATCTAAATCCATTTGCACTTATTTGAATTTAAGGTTTCTGCACTTTCAATCAACAACCACTTGTCAGAAACGGATACAAATATGCCAACATCTTAAATGTTCCATTTTAATGTATTCAACTCTTTACTTTTTTTCCTGGAAAACAGGTTCATTAAGGAGCAAAGGACTATATTATAGCATCATGCACGAATGGAAAGAAAAACTATATGCTTAAACACTAAAACTTTATTATGTAATCTTATACACGGTGTTCATAATCAGAATATGAACTAAATGAAAATTCAACTCAAAAACAATATATTTGAAGAGAAATGTCTATGTAAACTACATGCCATGTATTTAAAATAATATATAATAATACAAATCCTTAAGACTCATTACTAAAATCAAAAGACATCACTACGATAGCCAATATTACTCACTACGTCTTGTATGTAAATTAAAATGGTCAACAAGGGAACATTTGTTTTGATACTAATGTCAATTAACTAAATAAACATAAACTGTTAACTGATAAATTAAACTGTTTTTGTAAATCCACAGAATTTATTTTGACAAACACAGTTTTGAATTAAGATTTTCTTTAGTTTTGCTTTAGTACACAAAAGTAACAATAAACAATAAAATGAAGTATGTTTTGTCTAGGATTCGCACCTTTCTTTCCGTCACCTTGCAGTCTTGCACCCACACTGTCCACTTGGATACTTCAAATTCTATGTCCTTCCTTGTAGCATTCCTGGTTGGCCCAATGTTTTGTACATACGCTAGAAAAAAGCACTTTTGATATTTAACAATGATATAAATTACCAGGCACACTATTTCTATGTCCTGTGAAAGGTTAAACATAAATTTGTTGTTTGTTTATGACAATTACTGATCTATAAGCAAGACCCCAAGTTGCTTTATAGTATGGGGATGACATGAAAACAGTTATCGTGAAACCATGACATCATTAGCGGCTTCATATATTACCCACTTAAAAGCGCAATATCTTTGTAATTATCTTTGACTAAAGTCACCTATGGTAATATTTTCTTTGCATTGTACATTTAAAAAGAATAAAACAAACAAGAGCTGTCCATTAGACAGCACGTTTGATTATTTCATGTAAAAAAGCAATATTGTCTAATGTAAAGATAACAGAATCATTACACAAATACAGATAATTATGTTTCTCAGCATTTAAGCCAATGTATATGGTGTCAGGAATGAAGTCTTAGACAAGCTTAATTCTTAACCTCATATGCACTGGCCAAATTTGTCTCCTGATTGAATGATTGAATAACTTAAAAAGATTCACATAAATGACTTACACTATGCTATGGGGGATCCCTTAGGAGCTGCAGCGGCTGTCATATGATGCTGATCTGGTCAACAACTGTTGCAGCATTTCCTTCATCATACGATTCTACTCCTGCAAGACTATGAAACCATAACAGTACCTGAAAAACTATGTCAAAAGTGTATTTATTAAAAAATATCAGTGATAATGGTAATTTCATAAATTCCTATGTCACATTTCTGAACCGTTCATTGTTAGATTTTGTTATAAGCTGAACAAACAGAATAGGAAGTGATACAGACACATATGGGTCCCATATGGGTTGTAAAATATTCGATATATACTTTTTTTAGATAAAATAATCGCAGTTTATTACAAGGTAGTCACACTCTAACTAAAAGTAAATAATTTTTAAATAAATAAATGAAAAATAATTGTTTTTCGTAAAGGTTCTTTAATATGGGGCCCATCTGGGACCCTTATGGGCAAACCCATATGGGCTTGCCCATAAACGTCCCATATTGGTCCCACATGGGCAAACCCATATGGGCTTGCCCAGATATAGCCTACATGGGACCCATATTGGTATGTTTACTGGGAAAGTGCGAAAAAAAATAGTTATATAAACAATGCAGACTTTAATTATACTGCAGGAATATAATTTTACCCTTCTTTTTCTAATTTTATTATTTTCAAAAAAAAACAAAACAAAAAATAGGTCTATTCGACTGGACTTTCTATTAAGAACAAAAAGTAGGCGGAGTAAGATGCACAAAAAAAAGAAAGAAAAATAATACGTTACTCAACGAAACATCGCCGTTAGAATAGATATTTGCAATGATATCGCCTATATTATGTGAAACATATAACGACGTGAATTGAGATTGTTTTCACCTTGTCCATAGCGATTATTTATTAGTTTCTCGGTTACAGGGAACCCAACTTATCAACCTAAAATGATAAAAAAGGTTATGTATACAATATGTTTCAATACACGTGATATTATTTTATCTTATTTTATCTACATAGAATGTTTCAAAGTTCTCCTTGAACGGAGGATACTTATTAGTTTATTTAGAAATTATAGAGTTCTGTTTAGCTAAAATAAGAAAAGTTGTATGAATAAGTATATTTCTTTTCAGATATCTCTTATGGGTAGTACTTTTAATTCTGAAAATCATTTTGAGATTAACACGGTATTCTCTTTCCTCAGGCTAGGATTTTTTTGTGGTGTTCTCGGGACTCTATTTTATATCCCTAATTATTTTTCATATATGTCAATGATACGTCTGGTGCTGTGAAAAATAAGTCATCATTATATGCATATGATTCAGCTCTGCTGATTTTTAAGAAATTAAGTCAATATTGAGTTTAGAAATGGATATTCTTAGTCAAAAGTTAATTTGTAACAAGTTATCACTGCATTCAGGTAAAACCGAGTCTGTATTGTTTGGTTCTAAACAAGGGTTAATCAAATGAAGCAAATGACTCTGTCAATATCTTGGGGCCACTCTGGATCAGAGTCTCACTTTTGATTGCGTGGCAAGGTCAATCATCATGAAGACAAACTCTAGATTTATTTTTTTGTATAGGAAAAACAATTTTCAAAATGTCTACTCTAAAAGGTTATAAGCAATGTATCCCAATCAGTGTCATTTTGATTATGGTTCTACAATTTGGTAGAATAGCTCGTCTGAGGAACTCAAAACCAAGCTCCAGGTCACACAGAATAAGATAATAAGACCCGAATTATGTATGGATCCAATGCATCATATTAACCATAGTCTTTTAGTCAAGTTGAATTGGTTACTGGTTTCAAAAAGGGTTGATTAAATAATTTTGTATCATGTTTTCAAAATACCAGGTTACCTCAAAGAGTAGTTTATTTCACCAGTGAAACATTTACAGACACTGGAAGATTTTGTCTTCCAAAGGTCAAAGGTTTTGATATGTAAGAGGTCATTTGCATATCATGGTTGATCTTTATAGAATGAAATGTCACAGTATATAAGACATACTAGGAATATACCCCCCCCCCTTATTTTGGTCCCTTGCCAAAGCCCAACTCTTAGTTAGGGTCGGAGGACTACTTCTTTTCTCATTATTATTTTTAGTTAATCTAATCAGTACAACTTTATGTACCATTGGTGCCACAGTTTTGCTATGATAAAATGAATTCCATCTGTGACATTAATGTGTTCAAAAGTTAATTTTGTCAATGTCTTTCATTTAAGCATCTGTAGTACAAGCCAAATGTACTTATGTCATGCATTTAATAAATTGTGATCTATTGTTTGCTATGCTTACAATTATAGGATGGTTGCAATTAAAAATATAAATATGTATTGCTCCGGTATTTTCACGATCGACTGACTTTGCTGATTTCCTTGACACGAAGGTCATGTTAAAAAAAGCTACTGACACACAGCTTTATTATTAGCTCACGCTAGCGGTTTGATGATTGACAACGCTTCAAACTGAATGCATTTTAATTTGAAATTCCGGGAGAATATTTTTCATTTGGGAGGCGAAGGAATATTCCGGCTTCAAATAATCATCCAGGTAGTACCACTGTAAGCAAGCTGTACGATTTATTCACAAACATGCACAAGTAAACAGACTGTAATTAGTAGTAGTCAAAAGTAGTAAAGTAAATAAACGTCATTTAGCATCTACGACCTCATTGTTTCGGAGACCATGTTTTATATACTATATACTGTTTTATATTCTATACTAGATGCATTTAGACATGGATTTCTTAATTTTCTATCTGGAATCATTCAACGTTGAATTCATTTTATGAATGTTCTAATTTGTGAGGTAAAGGCTTCATACTGTAAATTTAAATAAAGTTCGTGAAATCTGTGATAAAAGATTCGTGGATTTATATTTTTGAAATGTGTAGTATAACAAATAAACAATTTTCTATGGATTTATATTTGTGAATAAAGCCGTCTTCGTAATCGACGAAAATTAGTACTCCACGAAAATTAATGTATGTGTCGGGGAATAAGCCATTAAGGGCACTGACTTCAGTTTTGTTCTTCCGATAGAATTTCACATATTTTATGAAACATACGTGCCGAATAAGAAATTCGAAGAAAAAAGGATAGGTCATGCTGAGATAGTATTTCCATAGTATTTCGTAGATAGTAACAGAAGTATGTAAATAACAAAACATATTCTCTTTATATAACCCATTAATACTAACCTCATCCAGATGCATCATTTCGTAGCTGGATTCAATTTGCATATATTTCAGAAAAAAAAGTGATATTATTATATCTTGCATTATCGCTTTATTACCGTCTGTTATCACATTCCTCTTGCGGAAATATATAAGTTTATTTGTTTGTTGACTTAAATGTTCGCCCGACAGTATAATAGACACTTGGAGACTACATCTACTTGAGACAGAGTGCTGCTACACTGCAGTGGACATGTGACAGGATATCGCACATTGTCACATTACCCTGGCGCGGGGCCAACAAGTCCTGGAAATGCCATATATATATGCTCAGCCTCAAGCAGGGGGATACTAGTATCATTCTTTATGGCTTTATGTCACTGTCTTAGATCTCATAGATAAGCCTTTCCAGTGTTATAAGATAACCGTTTAAAATGAATTCCACGGTGATTTTAAATAGGTTAAATGCAGTTGATGAAATACTCCTTGACTACCACTTATCTGGTTCAGGCACATCTGTGCTCATGATGTAAATCTTAAGGATTGGTTTTAACGTTTCAGTCGATAGAAATTGATTCCTCCACCTTTTCTCAACACTTTCTTATTTACTATGTCTCGGCCATAAGTAGATACATTGGCCTACTAGCGAGCCGCGTTTACCGTCAGAGGTTTATTAATTTTAATGCATTTCTAAGTCACTTAGTCATCTTAATGGCTGTTCTTTGTAAAGCAAACTGCAACCATCGGTAAGATTGCAAATTATTAGAATATTCATTAGATTGCCTGCCATATATTTAATATTTTGTCGACATCACGTAGCCTCTAGTATCTACAGATAATTGGTTTATTATATTGAATAAGAAAACGCAGTTTTGTTAGATAATCATCTCTTCAACTTCTACAAGAACACTCCGAAAGCAAGCACAAGTTACATTTCTATTGTGCACTTAGCACACATATTATATCTGTGACTATCTATAAAATATCGATAAAGCATCATAATAATCATGGTTGATGTTAGCTATTCTTGGGTTTAGCTTTATCCTCACCGTCATTAACTACATATTAGTCAGTTGTATTCACATTTAACTCTATTTTTCATGTTTTTAACGTACATTAAGTTATTTTGATACTTGATATCGTTGACGCGTCTGTCGTTCCTTATTTTTTATCGTTTTTGTATCTTGTGTTTTCTGAATTATATTAAAAAAATAAAACATTAAAAAAATAAATAAATAAAAACGTGAGAAAAATGAAATTCCTGATAAAGTATTTTCATCATTAACTTTTATCTTTCAGCAAATTAACATTTCTCGTTCTTTAAATTGCTTCATGTTTGAATGTAATATTTGTCTTCAATTCAATAATAAAACTGATATAAAGCATTAGACACTATCAACGGATATCAATAATCGTATTATGCTAATACAAGTTGACTTTATGTTATCTTGTCACGATAGTCCTCAACACGATACGACCCAGATTAAACATGATTAGTCCGAGAGAGATTGGTCTAGGTACGTGTTTTTTTTTATAATCTTAACTTTTTTTAAGAATCAAAGTCAATATAATATCTTTTCGTTTGTATCGAAATAAATTCACCAAATCAAACCTCATATAACAATTAAAATATCAAAACTGTGTTCTTACATAGTTTTGTACATTTTGAAAAGTTCTATAAACACGGAACAACTTTAACATCAAATGAAGATTGTAAAATAGAAGAGCGGCCCATTCGACCTTTAACGAAGACGGTTTTGTTGCTTAAACTTGGTGTGTCTTATTCTGTCCATTCAACAGTAGAATCACACTGGTCGTTGGTTAAGCATTTAAGGTTTTGTTCCAGGATGGTCACAAGATGAATTTTTCAAGACGTGTTTGCTTTGTGTAAATGGTTTGTTTGTTTGTCTGTTTGATGGGTTTAATGTCTCACCGACAGCATTTCAGTCATTTGGAGACGATGTCTACTTGATACAGATATAGTGCTGCCACCCTGCAATATCATATGATACCACACCCAGTCACATCATCCTGACACCGGGTCAACCAGTTCTGAAACTACCTTTATATGCTGAACGCAAAGGAAGGGAGCTATACCAGTGTCATTTTTACGACTTTGGTATGTCGCGGCCGGAGATCGAACCCACGACATCCCGCTTCCGTTGTGTTAATAAAGTTAAGTGAGTAACTACAATGAGAGCAACAAAGAGTGAAATTTATTCTGCATGTATCGTGCGAGTCATGTATGTATATGCATTAATCCAATTACACATGTTGTATTCCTACAAGCCATTACGGTGTTATATAGGGTGCAAATATCCAATTGTATTGTTCGTTGAGATTGGTCTAGGGAAAAGGTAGTGTAGACTATAATTGCTAAAACTTACTAACAGCAAACTTAATAATTCGTTTGAAGTTGTAACGAAAACCGTCAATGAAACAAAATCCAAACAGCAGCATTTAGCTACTGAAACGTTTAAATATTTTGCTGATTTTTAGTTTTGTACATTTTAAATACTGCCTATAAATACAAACAACTTTCAGATCGTAGAAGTGTAAAGTACATGTAGTATTCGAATTTTAATTCAGACGATACTCTTCCTTAAACTTGGCGAGTCTTGTTCTGTCTCTTCCAAGGTGCAGTAGAAGCACAGTGGATCGTTTTTGAGAAGGCTGTGTACAAAATGGAGAAGTCTGAGTACATAACGGAGAAGGCTGATACATACGGCGAAGGCTGAGAACATAACGGAGAAGGCTGAGTACATACGGGGAAGGCTGAGTACATAACGGAGAAGGCTGAGCACATACAGGGAAGGCTGAGTACATAACGTAATGTTTTCAGGTGTAGGTTTCCCTATAGAGGAATGTGTATTGTAATGTTTACGTTCAAGAGGCATTGTTCACGTTGTGTTAGCTTGGTGTAAATGTTCTTTAGCGTTTTAGTTACAGTGAAAACAACATAGCATATACTTTACGAAACTCGTATTTTGTGGTTAATATCTATATTAGGATTATTCCTGTAGCACACGTTTGAAACTGGATCTTTCTACAAACAATTAGAATGTATTGTAGAATACGTTGTTGATTATTTTTTTATTAGGAAAATATGTTAAAAAAACATGTTTACTTTTCGTTATTAAATAAAAAAAATCATACAATCATCTCTTTTATATATCATGTTTTTATAGAACAGATACACTTACACAGAATTGAATGATTTTAATATGAAGTGATTTCACTATGTCCTGTTTTAAGATAATGTAAAATAATACACAAGGACTTGATGCAAAGATATTAAACAAAAAATACAAATATTAGTTTTAAACCCAGACACTTCGAATCTCTGGCACTTATCGTACCATCTGGTTTTAAAAGCTATGCATCTGTGGAATCCTTGTAGATTTCAAGAAAGTATTTGAGATAGATTACTGTGAAATCTTACTCTGTATTTATTTTCACTTAATATTGAAACGATGTACTCTTTCTAATGTCTTTAGAAATAGCTTATGTTATAGGCGCTATTTTCACTCTCTATCAACACTATATTTATGATGGAATATGTCAATGTCGTCTACTATTAGCTACATGCACATTAAAGTTGAGTTAATTGTAATACAGTTAACCCTTTTTGTTTGTTTGTTGGCATCCCATCCTATCCACCTTATTTCAGTTCATTGGGAATTGTGTCTACTTGTGACTGATGTAGCGCTGTCTATCTGTTACTTTATCATGACACCTGGATAATCAGCACAAGTGAACTAACATCTCTGTATGTATGCTGAGCTTCATGCATTCACTTATCAACTTTACACACGCAAAGAAATGCAAACAATGTACATGTTTACTGCAGACGAAGCACAAATGCTTTCCGTCTATTCGATTTTTGACGAAAAATGCATTTCTAGCAGTGACTCCAAAATATAACCCTTTTTTCAATGTTGCAATTTTAAAGATCAAGTTTGAATCGATATGTGCATCAATGGAACTAAATGCTCTTTTCATTTCAAAGTATATGAGTTTCGTGAGTATGCTTAACTACATAATATCTACTATTTTCATATACATTTACGATAATTCGGAATGCGAGTTTTCGTTTTGACGGCATTATTCGAATAAATGTCACGGTCCCGTCAAGTTTTCCCGTATATCTCATTTAAGAAAATGCAATAATTCGTTTTACAATTACTCGGATAAATGCGGCAATCCGAACTCAATTACAGACCAAACAATCAATCAAGTTCATGATCGATGACACAATAGTTCAGATGCTGTGTCACCATAATTTACACGCGTGCGTATTTTTCACACCTATGTTGATTGGCGGTCATTTCAATTAAAGTAAGGCAAACCGTTGAGATTCATGTGTTGACACGTGTCACTTGATTGTCAAGAGTGTTAACAAACAATCTGAGTGAATTTTTATTTAACTATAAATATCAGTGAGTGTTCGAACCTCACTTTACTTTTGTTGTATGCTCTGCAAGAGTAATATCACGCTATCAATAACAAAGATTCGTAGATTACAGATGTATTTGTAAGTTACCATTTATTATTCCGAGTAAGTCAGTGAAGGGCCCGGGGGGGAATGGATAATTTTCAATTTCCAAGTAATTTAGTGAAGGTCCCAGGTTAAGAATAAGGCTTGTAAATAATTATTTATTGATGACTATGTTGTGCTTTAATATATGATTTATGATTTTTATGCAGAATAAAAAATAAATAAAAAAAAGATATAACCGTGTTCTATATTCTATAAACATGCATATAATACGCCAACTGATTATCACGACGTGTATTTCATACAAATACACAAAATGCCCACCGGTAGGTAAACACGGTAATTCGGATGACACGACTTTTCGAACATTTCAGTCAGTCCGCAGACCGTTCGAATTATCGTAAATGGACTGTATGCTTAATACAAACATGTGCATATATAAGGAAAGGTGAATTACATCGCACAAAATAATCAATAATGAATTCATATAATGCATCTAGGAAATTCGCACAAAGTTTGGGGTTTTGTGCGAAGTCTAATAAAAAGAATGAAACTTGCTTTCGAATCGAAATTAAAATCATGATGTGTTTCCAGTCTTAAGGATTATGAAGAATTTAAGTAAGCAAATGAATACACTCTATACTTGTTATTATAGTTAATATTATTTATTGTTTAACTAAAGATTCACAGTAGTCTTTCGTTTATAATTGAGACTGATATCAAATCGAAAGATCATGATGTGTTTCTCTCTTAGGGATTATGAGACAAAAAAATAAGAATTTGAATTTATCATTTTTTTTTTATAAAACAATTATTAATTTACTCAAGATGAACACTAAATTTTCGATTAAGGAATAACTGTTATACATGATACGAACATGAACATAGGACAGCAACTGGGTATAAGCACAAAACAGTTACATTGTACTAGGTTAACCCCTCATTCAAACAAACTTGCCTTACGGATAAATATATTAGGCCATTAAATGTTCAAACATACAATTTGATTTTATTTCAAGGTGGGGAGTTCTTCAAATCCTTAAGTATAGATACCATTGTCTGCTAGAGAAGAATCAAAAGCGAACCCCGTCCACAGTCAAGATTTTCTGGGGAATTTCAAAAACTCTCTAGTCGTCATAATGACGATTCTATCAAAAAGCAGACTGCAACCACCAGTTGTTGAGCAAGTTACTGAAATACTGAATTACTAACCATTTATCTGATATCATGTCAACACCATATAGCCTCCGGTATCTACAGAGACTCGTATTTAATAGGTCTATTACGTGGAAAAAGAAAACAGTTTTTGTCAGATACCCATCTCCCCCATCTTCTACAAGAAAGTTTTGAAATTTGAAAGCAAATACATGTAGTTTTCTAATGTGCACTTAGCAGATGTATCAGTAAATCTTTATAAAATACCGATACATCTTGGCAGCAATATTATATCGTTGCTAAAATCATGGTTAATGTTAAATGTTCTTGGTTTTATCTTCGCCGTTTTTAACAACGTATTTGCCAGTTGTATAAACATAATAATCTTTTTTTCCTTTTTATAAAAGTATATTAGAATTCATTTCATACGTAATTTAGTTAACGTGTGAAATAAGAATTTCATCGTTTTAAGGAATTATTATTTACATTAATAGGAAACATAATATAATCTCTAATTAAGGATTTTTCCTTTAATTCTATATTTCAACGGATCATGTTGGCTTTCAATTTGCTTTATGTTCGAATGTAATACCAGGTTTGAGTAATTAAATAAAAAAGCTGATTTGATAGAAAATTGTTAAACACTATCAACGGATATTAAAATTTTATTATGCTAATACAATATGATGTTATTTTATCGTGGCACGATAGTTTCCTATTTAAAATCTAGACTGCACCGAAACAGTTCGAGAGAGATTGGTTATGGGACGAGAACTTGTTTTGTAGGCTAGAATTGTTTTAAAATTCAAAGTCAATTAATATTCCGTTTGCATTTGTAACGAAAATCACTAGTGTATTCAAAATCTATACCGATGCATGTAGCAACATAGACATACAATATCTAAATTTACTGCTTAATTAGTTTTGTACATTTTAGTGGTGCCTAAAAATATATCGAATAAATGTTAAATAGATAAACGGCGTATTCGATTTCTAAAATAGAAGATACTCCTGATTGAACTGTTCGAATCTTTTTCTGTCTTTTTCACAGTGCGGTGAAACCTCACTAGCTGTTATGGAGAAGACTGGGCTACGGAAGGTGTTTTGAAGACTGGGTTACAGAAGGTTTTCAGAAGACTGGTTTACGGAAGGTGTTGAGAAGACTGGTTTACAGAAGAATTTCAGAAGACTGGGTTACGGAAGGTGTTGAGAAGACTGGGTTACAGAAGGTGTTGAGAAGACTGGGTTACGGAAGGTGTTGAGAAGAAGACGGTGTTACGAAGGTGTTAGAAGACTGGGTTAGAAGTGTTAAGAAGACTGGTTACGGAAGGTGTTCAGAATAGTACAGAGGTGTATCCAGAAGGTTTCAGAAGACTAGGTTACGGAAGGTGTTGTGAAGACTGGGTTACAGAAGGTGTGGAAGAAGGTGTTTACAGACGGGTTACGAAAATGTTACGAAGAACTGGGTTACAGAAGGTGTGAAAGACTGTTAAGGTTTAGAAGACAGGGTTACGAAGTTTGAGAAGACTGGGTTGATACAGAAAGTGTTACAGAAGACTGGGTTACGGAAGGTATAGAAAGACTGGTTTACAGAAGAATTTCAAAGACTGGGTTATAGGAATGTGTTGAAAGACTGGGTTACGGAAGGTGTTGAGAAGACTGTGGTTAGAAATCGTGAAGACTGGGTTACTGGAAGTTTCAGAAGACTGGTTACGAAGATGTCAGAACACTGTTATATGAAGGTTTTGGAAGACTGGTTACGAAGTGTTGAGAAGACTGGGTGACGAAATGTGTTGTGAAGACTGGGTTACGGAAGGTGTTGTGAAGACTGGGTTACTGAAGGAATTCAAACACTGATTTATGGAAGGTTTTGTGAAGACTGGGTTACGGAAGGTGTTGAGAAGACTGGTTACGAAGTTTTGAAGACTGGGTTACGGAAAGTGTTGTGAAGACTGGGTTACTGAAGGTTTTCAGAAGACTAGGTTACGGAAGGTATTCAGAACACTGATTTATGGAAGGTTTTGTGAAGACTGGGTTACGGAAGGTATGGAGAAGACTGGTTTACAGAAGAATTTCAGAAGACTGGGTTACGGAAGGTGTTGTGAAGACTGGGTTACGGAAAGTGTTGTGAAAACTGGGCTACGGAAGGTGCTGAGAAGACTGGGTTACGGAATGTGTCGAGAAGATTGGGTTACGGAAGGTGTTCAGAAACTAGGTTACAGAAGTTTGAGAAGACTGGGTTACGGAAGTGTTGAGAAGACTGGGTTACGGAAGGTGTTGAGAAGACTGGGTTACAGAAGGTGTTGAGAAGACTGGTTTACGGAAGGTGTTGAGAAGACTGGGTTATAGAATGTGTTAAGAAGACTGGGTTATGGAAGGTGTTCAGAAGACTGGGTTACAGAAGGTGTTGAGTAGACTGGGTTACAGAAGGTGTTCAGAAGACAGGGTTACGGAAGGGGTTGTGAATACTGGGTTACAGAAGACTGGGTTACCGAAGGTGTTTAGGAGACTGGGTTACGAAAAATGTTGAGAAGACTGGGTTACGGAAGGTGCTGAAAAGACTTTAAGGTTTTTAGAAGACAGGGTTACAGAAGGTTTTCAGAAGACTGGGTTACAGAAAGTTTTCAGAAGACTGGGTTACGGAAGGTATGGAGAAGACTGGTTTACAGAAGAATTTCAGAAGACTGGGTTACGGAAGGTGTTGAGAAGACTGGGTTACGGAAGGTGTTGTGAAGACTGGGTTACGGAAAGTGTTGTGAAGACTGGGTTACTGAAGGTTTTCAGAAGACTAGGTTACGGAAGGTATTCAGAACACTGATTTATGGAAGGTTTTGTGAAGACTGGGTTACGGAAGGTGTTGAGAAGACTGGGTGACGAAATGTGTTGTGAAGACTGGGTTACGGAAGATGTTGAGAAGACTGGGTTAGAGAAGGTGTTGTGAAGACTAGGTTACAGAAAGTGTTGTGAAGGTATTCAGAGCACTGATTTATGGAAGGTTTTTTGAAGACTGGGTTACGGAAGGTGTTGAGAAGACTGGGTGACGAAAGGTGTTGTGAAGACTGGGTTACGGAAGATATTCAGAACACTGATTTATGGAAGGTTTTGTGAAGACTGGGTTACGGAAGGTGTTGAGAAGACTGTGTGACGAAAGGTGTTGTAAAGACTGGGTTCCGGAAGGTGTTGAGAAGATTTGGTTAGGGAAGGTGTTGTGAAGATTTGGTTATGAAAGGTGTTGAAAAGATTGTGTTACAGAGGGTGTTCAGAAAACTGGGTTACGGAAGGTGTTGAGTTGACTAGGTTACGGATGATGTTGAGAAGACTGGGTTATGGAAGGTGTTGAGAAGACTGGGTTACGGAAGGTGTTGAGAAGACTGGGTTACGGAAGGTGTTGAGAAGACTGGGTTACGGAAGGTTTTGAGAAGACTGGGTTACGGAAGGTTTCAGAAAACTGGGTTACGGAAGATGTTCATAAGACTGGGTTATATAAGGTATTGTGAAGACTGGGTTACGGAAGGTGTTGAGAAGACTGGGTTACGGAAGGTTTCAGAAGACTGGGTTACGGAAGGTGTAGAGAAGACTGGGTTACGGAAGGTGTTAGAAGACTGGGTTACGGAAGGTGTTACTAAGACTGTGTTATATAAGGTATTGTGAAGACTGGGTTACGGAAGGTGTTGAGAAGACTGGGTTACGGAAGGTTTAGAAGACTGGCTTACGGAAGGTGTTGAGAAGACTGGGTTACAGTATATGTTCAGAAGACTTGGTTTTGGAAGGTGTTTAGAAGACTGGGTTACAGAATGTGTTCAGAAGACTGGGTAACTGAAGGTTTTGAGAAGACTTGATTACAGAATGTGTTCACAACACTTGGTTACAGAAAGTGTTGAGAAGACTGGGTTATGGAAGATGTTGAGAAGACTTGTTTTCAGAAGGTCTTCAGAAAACTGGGTTATGGATGTTGTTGAGAAGACTGGGTTACAGAAGGTGTTTAGAAGACTGGGTTAAAGAAGGTGTTGAGAAGACTGGGTTACAGAAGGTTTTCAGAAGACGTTGTTGAGAAGACTGGGTTACAGAAGGTGTTCAGAAGACTGGGTTACGGAAGTTTTTGAGAAGACAGGGTTACGGAAGTTGTTGAAAAGACTGGGTTACAGAATGTTTTCAGAAGACTGGGTTAAGGAACGTGTTGAGAAGACTGGGTTACGGAATGTTTTCAGAAGACTGGATTACGGAAGGTGTTCAGAAGCCTGGGTTACAGAAAGTTTTCAGAAAACTGGGTTACGGAAGGGTTTCAGAAGACTGGGTTACAGAAGGTGTTGAGAAGACTGTGTTACGGAAGGTTTTCGGTAGACTGGGTTACAGTAGGTGTTGAGAAGACTTGGTTACAGAAGGTGTTCAGAAGATTGGGTTACGGAAGGTGTTGTGAAGACTAAGTTACGGAAGGTGTTGAAAAGACTGGGTTACGGAAGGTGTTGTGTAGATTGGTTACGGCAGGTGTTGAGAAGATTGTGTAACGGATGGTGTTGTGAAGACTTGGTTACGAAACATGTTGAGAAAACTTGGTTACGGAAGGTGTTGAGAAGATTGTGTTACAGAAGGTGATCAGAAGACTGTGTAAAGGAAAGTTTTCAGAAGATTGGGTTACGGAAGGTGTTGTGAAGACTGGTTTACGGAAGGTTTTCAGAAAACTGGGTTAGGACGTTTAAAAAATTGGGTTAAGGAAGGTTTTGAAGATTGGTTACGGAAGGTTTTCAGAAGACTGGATTACAGAATGTGTTGAGAAGATTAGGTTACGAAAGGTTTTCAAAAGACTGGGCTACGGAAGGTTTTGAGAAGACTGGGTTACAGAAGGTGTTGAGAAGATTGGGTTACAGAAGTTTTTCAGAAGACTTGGTTATGGTATGTGTTGAGAAGACTGGGTTACGGAAGGTGTTCGGAAGACTTGGTTACGGACGATGTTCAGAAGACTGGGTTCAATCAATTGGTTTTGTAGGAATAAAAATGATATTTGTTCATATTTGAAAATCGTATTAGCTTCAAAAAGTACAATTTTGTGATAAACCTCATTGTTTATGTATTTAACAAAAACAGAAAAAAAGAAACACGTATTTTAGCTCACCCGAGCACATGTGTTCAGCGTGAATTTATACAATCGTTGAATGACAGTCGTCAGCCGTCGTCAATACACTCTAGCATCTTCATTACTTAGGTAATTATATTCCAACTTCAAAACAATGTTTATGGTCATAATCACGAGGGCAAGTTCGGTTATGGCTGGCATTGGCTTAATAGCTCAGAAGATATGGCCCTTTAATTACAAAGATGCCTAATTCTGCTTTGTTTACACGCTTCATTTAAAAAAAAACAACATTTCAGTGGAATTCGGTAATGAATTAATAAATCTGAAGTTAGGCCCCTGATATATCACAACATCACACAGATTTTTTTACACTATAGCATCCCCAAATATTAAGCAGTGCATACAGACAAGGCAATTCTTTTTAAGTGAGGAACTAGATCAGGGTCCTATTGGCCCTTTTGTTTATAATATCTTTAGTTATAATTTATAAGTAAAATATTATCATGATGCAGCAATAACAAATCGACGTATACAATGCTATACTCGCATGTAGTCAATGTTATCAACTATTAGCTACATGAACATTTAAATGGTATCCTGATAACGATAGTATTTTATTTTCCTGGGTCTACATGATATAGATAAAAAGCAATCACCCTTTCATATAATCATGATACGTAACAGTCAGTGTATTCCCTATATTCGGGAGCTACTGTTACCAGTTTTAAGCATATCAATTTAACAATCACAAACAAATACAAACGACGAACATGTTTACTGAAGATATAAAACACATGCACTCAGGCTGTCCGAATTGATAATAATCTATCAAATTAGATATCAAATTGGAAGCGTATACATGAGCAGGTTCTCTTTTCATTCCGAAGTTGAACGTTATCCTTAGTATGCTAACCTACAAAGTGTCTCAGTTTCTTTTCTCATTTGCATAATAAAATCCAATGAAAGATGGCAAAGCGAACTGCATTGCACAAATGAATCACTTATTTTAAGAAGAGGTATATAAAAATTATTCATCTGTAAAATGTACTCATATTTTATACTTTGTCGTAAGAA
>CM037789.1:34203504-34253504 GCA_021229015.1 Solen grandis
GAGAAAAGGATAAATATTCATTTCTTTTAGTTGTAAAGATACTGGTAGAGTCCAACTCGTTCAGACGAATCGATCACACCATGTAGCGTCGCTGACGCAAACGTCTTACAACTGCCCAATACAAGGTCTTACGATTGAATTAGGCGGTCCCTCCTTGATCATCCATAGCGCAGCTGTTTTACAAAATTAAAGATGAAATACACAGGGGGAAACTTTGACGAATTAATTGAAAATATATATGTATGAAAATACTTTCATCGTCAATACATTACTTGTGTTAAAACCCTCAAAGTGACCTCGGAGGCAAGTCAGCAACTTCCCAACCTAGACCTGATCACATGGCAGACAATCGTTTCTGGTTTACCTGGACACGTTGTTTAGGAGCATAGCAAGCATATTTTTACTGGCTTTAACTGAGTATAACTCTTTAAATGATATTGCATTTCTGTGTAAATCAACCATATCTGACATTTCTGCCTTGTTAGCATGATAGGTGTTGTTTCTTTGATTGGGTCTAGCGGAACTTCCGGTACAACATCTTGCAGTCGGCTTACAAATTGTACACCACAAAAAGCGGTAAATGGCAACAAATGAATTCTTTACTTATTTATTCGATGTCAGGAATATGTCGTTTAGGGATAGTGTTCACATAAAGCAGATAATATTGCAACATATCACACCCAGGACAAGAACGTGACATCATCAGTGTTTAGTCATCATTCTGGCATGATAGTCCTGAAACAATAATAAAACACCTGTTGTAACGAAACACTGCCAAAATATTAGCCAAATGTCACATACCTTACCCCAACCCTAACCCCACAAAGATACATGAAAGCATAGTTCACACTGAATTCAAACAAAACGATGTTTAAAATGATATGAAATGTTTTGAACTCGAACTCAAATACTTGTCTTTGTCACGTCGATTATAGGAAAGTATACCGCTGTCACAGGTTTTATGAAAGTAAAATAAATACATAAAAAAGTGAAGATACATTAATAAGTACTTATGTAACTGAAAAAAGGAATAGTTTAAAGTTATTTCTAGACTTTCTGATAAAGCAATGCGATTCTTATTATGCAATATCAAGTGTGTAATGATGTGAGACGGTATTTGCTTCTTTCTCTCTCAAGTTGGCTTACTTTTCCTTCATAACCTGAATAAGTATATAATATGTTGCCTAGTAACTGATGTATTGTTAACTGAACCATCTGAACAAAAGTGTTGATAAAGGTAGTAATGACAAATATAATAAAAATCACCATCATCATCAACATTAAGATTATAACAAAAACAAATAATAATGGAAATGGCAAAACAATATTAATAATATAATTATGATGATAATAAAAATAAAATATAATAATAATATTGCTGGTTATTACATGGCTTCGTTTGACCAGATGTGTTAAGATCGAGCAGACAGACTTAAAAAACCAATCATTTCGGTGTTTCCGTAATTTCGATCCCGGTCCGAAACGTTAGAAAGTCGTTCAAGTGATACCGATATTGCTTGATTGTCGGCATATACGGATGATTCTAGAACTTGCAGGTAAAGTGCCTGGGTAATTTGACTGGTTGTGGTGTCGTGTCATTTTCCTCTTTTTCTACGGCCTGATTTTGCAGGGACACAGCCCTATATCTTTCATATCTTGGACATATTTCGATGAAGTTCGATTGATTAAATTCGATAATAAAACACTAGTTAAGAAACAAACGATTTCCAGATATTGGCCCGATACCACATTTAGTCACTCTAACGTCTTGACAACAATTCCCTGAAGAACTATGTTACATTGAGTGTTACACCAGCACCGAAAGTCGTTCGAAAAATGACTATGCCAGATCACGAGCGACTAAAATTAAATGCAAGATATAAAAGGAATTAAAGGAAAAAGAATCCAGAAGGTTTTCCTAGTCATAAATATTTATTCAATCCGTATTTACTTTTTAGTTTGCTGTTGAACTTTCAATAAAATCAAGGATTGAGACAAATGGGCTAACATTCGATGGTAATTGAACGTGCACCTCACTTAGCGTCGACGAATAATTTCTATATTTACATGTCCAGCTTTCTGTATGCATTGTAAGTTAAATATTGTAAGGCCACGTTTCTTATTCAAGTAAGGTATGGCAGCATGAATAGCATAGTTCCGTTTGACATCAAGAGGAAGTTAAAACCTTTTTCAATTAACATACACAAACGATAATAATTCTACTTCTACGGTTGTAAATGTTTCAAGAAGCATTAGAAATAGATGAATGTTGTTAAATCAATAACTACTTTTATAAGACATTTAATAAGTCACTCATAACAAATGTGAATGCTTTTGTCTCAGATCGACGTGAGTGGGCTGCTCGAAACATCTACTCGAAATAACGCGATCCAGACTTCGAAAATGGGTTCGATGTATATATAGTGTGTGACTTAGATCAATTTGTTGCTTAATTTTTGTCAAGTTTGTTGCTTTTTTATACATAAGATGTAAGGATAGTTGTCCTATACTTAATTATCTTCCAGAGGTTGCGAAATGCGCTACTGCGGATCTGTGGGTCTTGAATGAAACTAGTCTTCAGCGGGGGTCGAAATTGCAACTTCCGGAACAGCAGTCATGGAACACTAGTCCCTCTAGATATGATAGTATTGCTGACAAGATCTAAAAGGATATTCCGTATCGATTAAAAAAGGGGAAAAAAACAATAAAACCTTATCTTAAGAGTTTTATTAATAACGTGATAAATTGACACAGTTTTACTATTTTAAGTTTGTCAATCCAATTCATTTAATATGGATTGATTGATTGTTTTTCCCAGTTCACTGCCGCTGTGACAGTTCGTATGTCAGTCATATAGCGATGTTCAGCTAATTAAAGGTGAAGGAAAACATCGAGTGCACATAGGCACCCGGGTAGAATCACCGTCTAACTCTCAAAATATTGAAAATCCAGTTTCAATTGGCAATTCATGGTTACCTAGTCAAAGTTCTATCAATGCCCGTAGTGTTAATTCATTTAATTCCAAAAAGAAGATTTCAAAAATATGTTCTCTTTTAAACATTCTAAAAAGTGATTTTTTGCATAATTTACAATAGTCCAATGCTGTATAAATACTTATTATTTAAACTAGATTCGACCTTATATAACAACATTTTTATTGTCTGCATTAAAATGTTGGCTGTTCTTGACGTAACTCTTAAATAAAAAATCATTAAAAAAAAATCTAACATTACTTAACCAGAAATAGTCAAAAGTTAGACCATACAGGGACGAAATATTTATTCTATATGAAGAATATGCTTATAAAAAGACTTCAATTATTCTTATACATAAATGACCAATCGATCATTCGACAGATACATACTTAATGAAAGTTGTAAGTACTCCGATTTCAAACTTGCAGAGAAGATATATTTTCCAAAGAATATGCCCAATAAATATTAAATGTGCATTGGCTCAATCTGTCTGTTCTTCTGTAGACCATTGTAACACATACAGGCAATACAATATCTACTGTAAACTATTCATTTACTATGTACATTCTAGCCCACCGCGCTTTTTAGAATTACATCATATGTTTTAATTCATCGTTTATCAAATCTATTCGTATATTTTGTTTCTTCCACATCATCCTATTTCACGTTCTAAAAGAAAAGTATTATCAGCCCAGCTATACTGAGGACTAGTCTTTAGGCTAGTAATGTAACTAAAATATCTTTGGTAAAGCTGTTATTGTGTATCTTTTGTCTAAACACTGCATGCAAAGAAACAAGAAAAAGAAGAAAGTTGTTTACTCATTAGGGTCACACAAAGTCTTCCTAATTATTAAATACACAATGTATCATTTCATTTGGTTGTCTCTACTTTCTTTTCAGAATGTTATAATATATTTGAACAGACATGCGCCTAATTATTGCTGTCTGGTTTGTTCTCAGTCTCATTGGATGTTCTTTATGCATTTAACAGTTATCGTGATTTTAAAACATTCTGTATAGTGGATTAGAAATCTCCTGGCTTGAGGATCGGGCTATTGATTTACTTTCATATATTCTTTTTTAAATAGTAGCAGTCAATTTGCACGGAACTCCCTTATGTTTATACAGTAGACACTCCAGACATTGCTGATATCATTTAGGCACACTTTGGTATTTGACAATATTAATATACATCCTTTTATCATGTTATCCGTTGTTACATATTTAGCTGAACTAAGGTTTACGTGTAGGTAAACTGGTACAGAAAGTTGTTCAATTTGTTTCAATGTTAAAATTAATTACGGATGGGCACAATTGTCCCAACGACAGTATTCTAGTCATTTTGGATACTTTTTACTTGACAGATAAAGTACTGTCACAATACAGTGTCACGCTGTAGACATGCGGCATGATATTACATCCGAGTCAACGATTCCTGGAACTCCTCTGTATATATGCTGAGCGCCCAGCAGGGAGCTAGCAGTAACCGTAGCATTTTCAATGACTTGTCACTATAGGCATTCAGTATATTTCTAATTTATAGATGCATAAGTATTTTGAAATTGCACGGAGACATTTTAACTTATTTAGCAATATTTTTATATCATGTTACGACGTTCAGCCGGCTGGAATTTCAAAAAGTGGTAAGTACAAATATAAACAATGTAAAAATTACGATGGCCATTCAACACTGGTCTTCAAATGCCTAAAATCAACTTGATCAGGACAATCTTCACATTATCCCTTCAACGTATTCCCCATGCACTGAAACTCGATGTTAGAGTATTGATATCCATGCAAAACAATTATCTGATGAGATATAGGTTTCATTTACCATCGTTAATAAGATCATGAGAATGAAAGAAGACGCACTTAAAAAAAATGGATTTTGATCTGTATATATCAATGGAAATGAAAATATGACAGACAGAGATTCTGACCAAGGCTAACACAAACGCATGGTCAAACAAGCTATATTTTAAAGTATTTGTCGCCACAAAGAAGTTCACAGTTATAAAAATAGATAATACGTATCTCCTTTAAAGGTTCAAATGTTATAAATGTTGATAAAAAGTTTCTTTTCTCTTTTAAACCATCATACGTAAGTCATCATCATTGTCAAGTAAATCCCTTTCATTTACTTAATGGCCACTTTTACAAATAAATTGACTGATTCGTCAAATAAAACCTGATCACGAGTCATAATAGAAATCGAGAATCGCTGAAGAGACAATGAAAACAATGACTAAAAGTAAAGCATATTTATCTTTTAATTAGCAAGATGCAAATAGCGATAGAGTTTAAAAATAGACCTACAATATACTAAGTGCAATGGCTGAATATTTAGGCATAAAGCAATCAGCACAAAAAAAGGGTAGGGTTTGTGTAAAGTGTTTTGCAAAAATTGAAATCTGAGAGAATTAATCTGGAGTAAAAAAAAAAAACCCAGTAGATTATTGAGGTGGCAGGTTACTCTCAGGCTCTTTGCTGCAGCAATTGTTAAGGATTTTAAGGTAGTGGAACCTAATGCATGAGTTTTGATATTCTGGTTTCTTTGGTGCTTTACTTTTATTCTATACATTTAAAGAAAGCATTATGTGGGAAAGAAGAAATTTCTAACCGCAGCTTCAAGACTTGAATGATTTTAGTCTATATAACCCTGTATTGAATGCTTTCATAAACTGTGTTGGGCTATACGTATAAAAACTGCTGTAAAACATCAAATTTCCCATTTTTTCTTACGAATTGATTTATCATATACCTAAGGCATATCTCAAATGGAAAACATACTGAAAACACAAGAGAAAACTTTATGTAGAAACTCTTCAATTTCAGTTTGACATTTTCCCCATTTATAAAATAGCAACACTACAATTCCTTGTAAAGTACATATTTTTATACAAATTTCTCATAACTAGCTGTTTAAACATTATTCATATACTACAGCCATTTACGATAATTCGGAATGCGATTTTTCGTTTTGACGGCATAATTCGGTCCCGCAAGTTTTCCTATATATCTCATTTAAAATAAATGCAATATTTCGTTTTACAATTACTCGGATAAATGCGGCAATTCGAACTTAATTACAGACCCAACAATCAATCAAGTTCATGATCAATGACACAATAGTTCGGATGCTGTGTCACCATAATTTACACGCGTGCGTATCTTTCACACCTATGTTGATTGGCGGTTATTTCAATTAAAGTGATGCAAACCGTTGAGAATCATGTGTTGACACGTGTCATTGATTGTCAAGAGTGTTAACAAACAATATGAGTGAATTTTTATTTAACTATAAATATCAGTGAGTGTTCGAACCTCACTTTACTTTTGTTGTATGCTCTGCAAGAGTAATATCACGCTATCAATAGCAAAGATTCGTAGATTATGATGTATTAAATGAAAATCAGGCAGGGTTTCGCAAACATTATTCAACTATTGATCTCTTAACTCTGTTGTAGAACTCTTAAGGTTTAATAAGAAAAAAATATTCACAACCTTTGTTGTGCATTTGACTCGGTTTGGCGAAAATGGCATTACCGGAATTTTTTTTAGAGTTATTAAGAAAATGTATGAAAATCTAAAGTCATGTGTCAGTTTTAAAGGTAAATATTCTGCTTTCTTTAGATGTGATAAGGGTGTTAAGCAGGGTGAATCACCAGCCTTATTTTCTATATACTTAAATGACCTTGAATTTTTTTTAACTGCAAATAATGAAGATTCTTATGGAATTGATTTTGAAATACAAGATCAAGCAGCTACATACATTAATGTGTTACTACTGCAGATGATACTGTCATTATCTCTGATACAGTAGAATCACTCCAAACTAACCTAAATAAATTCTCTGAATACTGTAATGCTTGAAAATTGGATATCAATATTTCTAAGACCAAAGTTATGATATTCGGATCTAATACAAAGAAAAATCGTATAAGATTAAATGGCTCTGATCTTGAAATCGTTGACTGTTATAAGTATTTAGGGACTATTTTTTCTAGAAGTTGTAGTTTTTTAAAGGCTCGGAAAACTATAGCACAGCAGGCTCAGAAAGCATTACATTTACTATATTTACGAACTAATAATCTTAATCTTCCACTGGACTTACAACTAAAACTGTTCGATCATACCGTCTTGCCAATCCTGACATACGCGAGTGAGGTCTGGGGCTCACTAGTACACTCTAGGTATGCTGTCTTGTTTCATTGACAAATCAGTGGTATAGTATAAAATCCCGTGCTTGTTTACAGTGTCAAAATCGTGCACCACAAGCTTGTTTGTGTAATTCTGTTAATGTTTTGATAGGTATGTTTACATTTTCTTTCCTGTATGTTTGCGGTATGAATATTTACTTGTGTATTTATCTGATTTATATGTTAAAATTGCCACGTGTCTCTTTCTCATATGTCATGTAAATGATCTGAGATATAAATGTTGTTGTTGTTGTTGTTCTAAGTTACCATTTATTATTCCGAGTAATTCAGTGAAGGGCCCAGGTCAGCTGGGAGGATAGCTGAATAGAGATAGATAATTTTCAATTTCCAAGTAATTCAGTGAAGGGCCCAGGTTAAAAATAAGGCTTGTTAATAATTATTTATTGATGACTATGTTGTGCTTTAATATGTGATTTATGATTTATATGCAGAATAAAATAAAAGCATAAGACATAACCGTGTTCTATATTTTATAAACATGCATATAATACGCCAACTGATTATCACGACGTGTATTTCATACAAATACACAAAATGCCCACCGGTAGGTAAACACGGTAATTTGGATGACACGATTTTTCGAACATTTCAGTCAGTCCGCAGACCGTTCACGAATTATCGTGAATGGACTGTATATCAAACATATTACGCACAATTTCATAAATGTTGACCTTAAAAATATCAAGTAATAACTGTGTGTATTGCCTAAACCCCTATTTTTTGAGTTCTTTAAAAACACAGAATATTATGTTTTGACTGCTTCCTAAGTTTTTTTCAGGTACAATGTGAGCACAAACTTGAAATATTAGTAAGTTCTTAGTAAGTGTCTCTTTTCAGATAATGACGACAATTTTTTAAGAAAAATCTCACAATTTATATATGAAATTTCTCCAGAGACAAAATTCACCATTTTGTATTGTAAATAAACAAATGTAAAACTACTTATTCTTTTTTCTTAAAAAAACATTTCATTTCCAAGTTATTTGTTACTGATTTTAAATATTAAAGGTCAAAGCATTCAATACAAGTTATTTGAAGAGTTTTATACAAGAACAATTTCACCGAGTACGTACAATCTAAGTAGGAAAGTACCACTGTTACACTTTTCCACTTTACATAAATTTCCAATGCACGAACTTGTGTTACTGAAGTTATGGTTGATAAAGATACCTTTTACTTTTTTTAAAATTGGAGAACTTACCACATTTATGCATTTCGACAGATCTAAGGGAATTACAAAAATGACGTCACTGGAAGTAATTCGGAAAGGTGTTTTTCTTCTCTTTTTTTAAAAAAAGGAACGATATTTTTGCATTTTAAGAAATGAATACCAATCAAATTGTTACATTTGATCAACAATGATATAAGATACCTGAATGTAACTTCTTAATGAATAAAAATCAAAGCGTGTTATGACGAAGAAAATCGGAAGTTGGGTGATCTTTACCGACATTTGACGAGACCATTAGGGTTCCTCTGCCTTAAATTAAAAAATGGATCCATGTGTACATGGTTCTCAGTTTAATCATGGGATATGTCGGAAAATTTAAACTTTTGTTAAGTAAAATACAATTATAAACAGAAATCAGTTTTGATACTTTCAGTTTACACTTTAGCACAACATAAATAACGAATATGAATGACAGATATTGTTATTTTGTAAATCAGTTTCAACAACTTGTCTTAGCATTGTGTTACATACGTAGAACATGATACATATACACACTGCTTGGCACCTTTCCTGTGCGAAGTGAGATAAAAGAAGAAAACAAACACCTGGATAGCATAGTGGTAACGGGTTTCGTTTCTCACAAAGGCGTCCCGGGTTCAATTCCCGGTCACGTACTCGGAGGGTAAATTGGTCGCCTGTCCAGACACGTGGGTTTTCTCCGGGTGCTCCGTTTTCTTCTCACAATAATGACCACCGGAGCCATCAACAGAGATTAATAAAAATTCTGAGAACTTGTCTCGTAATCGATGTTATGCAAATAAAGTTTATTACTGAAATATTGTCAGTTGAACGTTGAATCCAACACATGAACTAATACATTGTAGTTCAAATTGAGCTTGGCATGAAGTCAATCTAAAAGCTGCGAGGAAATAATTCAAGTTAAAAGGTAGAAGAACTTAAGGAGGCGATGGTTTCATTGGATTAGGGGATACGAGTAATTAAACAGCGGATTGAGTGGATAAAACTGCTCCAACTGAGAGATTTAATATGAAAAACCTCATGGGTAATTGTATTCCAAACCGAAGCGTGTTTAGAAGACAGTGTCAAATATTTCCATTATCAGTTTTTTTTAACTATCAGGATGGAATGTTATTGGTTATTCATTGCTTATTATATTTTTCATATTAACTCATTTTCCAAGCTGTCTGCCTGTTTGGGAAAACGTACTTCGAAGAAGGTTATAGTAAAGATAGATTTGCAAAATATTTACATGCAAATTGCTATGGTGAAGGGACTGCAAGATCATCTATTTTCGTGTGGGACTACGAGATTGGTTGAATCCATGGAAAAAAAACCCAAAAAACAACTAAAAATGTCACTTGATAGACCACATTTTTTTACATTATGGATATCTTCGCCCACTAAATGAGAGAGAAAACTTGTTGAATGCTGATGGTTTTGTTTTTATTTATTGCTTTAATACATTGTGTATTTTTATGGACTCTACTTATAGCTTCCACAATCTTGGATCTTCATTCGCGTTACTTTCTTCAGATCTAGTTATTGGAGAAACTCCGCTTTTTCTTTGAAATGAATCAAGCACCAACATAAACAATAAGTGAATTCATCACCTCTCTTAATAAACATTTATTTTCAATGCGAAAGTAGTTTTGAATAACCTTATGTCTGATGAAATTGCATCTATTAGAATCATGTCAGCTTTTTAAATTGCAAAAATAAATAATTTGCTTTACCTGATTGAATTGATTGCAAAAATAAAACAACCCAAAACGGCCTTTGACGGGCGTACGATGCCTATCCGGGTCTGTCTTAAACCTTGTTTCTGTGCACTGGTATGTATTAAGCATTAGGCGACACGCTCACTATCACGTGGTAAACAAACATGGCCGAAAAATGCTGTTGGTTGTCTGTTTTTGAATGGATGTTTTCAATTAAAGTTACATTATATGCGTAAACAACCCAACATATGGTATTTGGAGGTTTGAAAGAAAGGTTTAATGTATCAGATAAATGAATGATTTCCTTTCAATAACCATATTTTTTGTAATGTTTATTTTGTTTAAATGATTGGTTATGTGTCTGTCCACATTATATTCGAAAAATGATAGGATTCATTTATAATGTTTGGCTTCCTACTTTTCTATAAGACCAGCAAATATGACACGCACTTACCGATTGAAATCCCCGAGAGAATCTTAGGACGTACACAGATTGGCCTAGAGGTTCAAATGAATTGAAAAATATCACTATTTCGTTTGGATTTTCACCAACAATGCACGCTTAACATATTACCCACTATTGCCAGGATATCGTCTTTCACCAATTAAGGGCTGCCCACTGGCAGCATTATCGGATATTTTACCAGATATGTGAAGAAATATTGAAAGAAGCTATCACGCATATGAGTTATTTTACACAAAGCAGCATTTAATGGAAACGTCAAGCTGAAATGTCGAGATAAAACTCGTTTTTGTATCTGCCTAACGTAAATGTTGAAGTACATTGGTGTGTGTGTGTGTTGAGAAAACATTAACGGAAGCAAAAAAAAAAAAAAAAATCATGAAGAAGCATCTTTATTTGATATTAAAATCCGTATGTCACAAGGTCAATTTGGAAATCAGCGGTTATTTTTATTCTTACCAATTCAGATTAATACAGTTTCCTAACTGATGGAACAAAGGAACAATAGTCAATTTGAATGTCATTATGTAAAAAAGAAGAAACACGATCGGGTTCATCTGACAATCAGAACTGAGTCTCGTAGCTTGCTTTGTCAGTGTCCGCAAATGGGATAAGATGATCAATTCATTGAATTCTAGATATTCAGAGTAAGCGTATGTTGGTGGGATCTTCACAGTATATAGAGTTGCGTTATTTGGTCGATGAATTTGTTGTTGCTGTTTTTGAGGACTTACGCGTTCCATGTCCCTATATTGTAATATTGGTAGGATGGTATTATTGAAAAAAAAAAGGTTTATTTAAGCTACATTTGTGTAATTACCTAATTAAAATGGACGATAACCAATTTCCATTTTTTAAATTGATTGGAAACAAAGCATAGTTTGTGTGTGCTTAAAGGGGGCGGAGACAGAGAGAGAGAGAGAGAGAGGTAAATATTAAAATGATATACAAAAATATGACACACATACCCAGTGACACTGAGGACTTCATTTTCAAATTTAAACTAAAATATGGACTACTACGTTCAATAGCGATTTTAGTATGATATCTGAGTTTAGATTGTACACGAATAGTTTAGAGGTATTGGGTCCAAATAAAAAAAAAGATATCTAACACATATTAACAAAATAATAATGAAGAAATGATAATTATATTAAAGCGGGATGGGGATGGTGCTGCGGTTAGGATACGACTTTGTAGGTTCGTTATATAAATTAATTTTAAAAACACATTTTCTTTTTCTCCTAAGCTTAACAAAATAATTATACACTTGATAATATTTACGCTAATACATACGTATCACAAACATATGGTTATGACATTCTCTGCCATTATTCCCTAGGTTCAACTTCCGTCAGGCATATGATGTGAAATTGTATAAGATAACCGCAGAATTCCATTCCTGAAAATGACAGGCTATGACACTGTCGAATGTTTCAGAGAGTCGGGCTAATCGTAGCATAGCTTGCGTGTTTCTTGAGATGAATATAGAAAATAAAATGATAAAAAAATCATCATTCTTTAGTTACACATTTTTGAATTCTTCCTAATTGTGCACTAAAATTGTATGTTCCTGGAAGGCTTAAATACGTGTCCAGGCCACAGGCAGGTACAAATGAATTGGGTTGGTGATATACGTATACAGGCAGGTACAACTGAAGTGGGTTGGTGATATACGTATACAGGCAGGTACAACTGAAGTGGGTTGGTGATATACGTACACAGGCAGATACAACTGAAGTGGGTTGGTGATATATGTACACAGGCAGGTACAATTGAAGTTGGTTGGTGATATACGTATACAGGCAGATACAACTAAAGTGGGTTGGTGATATACGTATACAGGCAGATACAACTAAAGTGGGTTGGTGATATACGTAGACAGGCAGGTACAACTGAAGTGGGTTGGTGATATACGTATACAGGCAGATACAACTAAAGTGGGTTGGTGATATACGTAGACAGGCAGGTACAATTGAAGTTGGTTGGTGATATACGTATACAGGCAGGTACAACTGAAGTGGGTTGGTGATATACGTATACAGGCAGGTACAATAAGTGGGTTGGTGATATACGTATACAGGCAGGTACAACTGAAGTGGGTTGGTGATAGACGTATACAGGCAGGTACAACTGAAGTGGGTTGGTGATATACGTATACAGGCAGGTACAACTGAAGTGGGTTGGTGATATACGTATACAGGCAGGTACAACTGAAGTGGGTTGGTGATATACGTATACAGGCAGGTACAAATGAAGTGGGTTGGTGATATACGTATACAGGCAGGTACAACTGAAGTGGGTTGGTGATATACGTATACAGGCAGGTAAAATTGAAGTGGGTTGGTGATATACGTATACAGGCAGGTACAACTGAAGTGGGTTGGTGATATACGTATACAGGCAGGTACAACTGAAGTGGGTTGGTGATATACGCAGACAGGCAGGTACAACTGAAGTGGGTTGGTGATATACGCAGACAGGCAGGTACAATTGAAGTGGGTTGGTGATATACGCAGACAGGCAGGTACAACTGAAGTGGGTTGGTGATAAACGAACACATGCAGGTGCAATTAAAGTGGGTTGGAGATATAAGCAGACAGGCAGAAACAATTGAAGTGGGTTGGTGATAAACGCAGACAGGCAGATACAACTGAAGTGGGTTGGTGATATACGTACACATGCAGGTGCAATTAAAGTGGGTTGGAGATATAAGCAGACAGGCAGGTGCAATTGAAGTGGGTTGGTGATAAACGCAGACAGGCAGATACAACTGTAGTGGGTTGGTGATACACGTATACAGGCAGGTACAATTGAAGTGGGTTGGTGATATACGCAGACAGGCAGGTACAATTGAAATGGGTTGGTGATACACGTATACAGGCAGGTACAATTGAAGTGGGTTCGTGATATACGCAGACAGGCAGGTGCAACTGAACTGGGTTGGTGATATACACAGACAGGCAGGTGCAACTGAACTGGGTTGGTGATATAAGCAGACAGGCAGGTGCAACTGAACTGGGTTGGTGATATAATCACACAGGCAGGTGCAACTGAACTGGGTTGGTGATATAAGCAGACAGGCAGGTGCAACTGAACTGGGTTGGTGATATAAGCAGACAGGCAGGTGCAACTGAACATGGTTAGTGATATAAGCAGACAGGCAGGTGCAACTGAAGTGGGTTGGTGATATAAGCAGACAGGCAGGTACAGTTGAAATGGGTTGGTGGTATACGCACACAGGCTGGTACAACTGAAGTGGGTTGGCGATATACACGGACAGGCAGGTACAAACTGAAGTGGGTTGGCGATATACGCAGACAGGCAGGTACAACTGAAGTGGGTTGGTGATATACACAGACAGGCAGGTACAATCTGAAGTGGGTTGGCGATATACGTACACAGGCAGGTACAACTGAACTGGATTGGTGATAAACGCAGACAGGCAGGTACAATTGAAGTGGGTTGGTGATATACACAGACAGGCAGGTACAATTGAAATGGGTTCGTGATATACGCAGACAGGCAGGTGCAACTGAACTGGGGTGGTGATATAAGCAGACAGGCAGGTGCAACTGAACTGGGTTGTTGATATAAGCAGACAGGCAGGTACAATGGAAGTGGGTTGGTGCTATACACAGACAGGCAGGTACAGTTGAAGTGGGTTGGTGATATACGCAGACATACAGGTACAATTGAAGTGGGTTGGTGATATACGCTGACAGGCAGGTATAACTGAAGTGGGTTGGTGATATACGCTCACAGGCTGGTACAACTGAAGTGGGTTGGTGATATACGTATACAGGCAGGTACAACTGAAGTGGGTTGGTGATATACGTACACAGGCAGGTACAACTGAAGTGGGTTGGTGATAAACGCAGATAGGCAGGTACAACTGAAGTGTGTTGGTGATATACGCAGACAGGCAGGTACAACTGAAGTGGGTTGGTGATATACGCAGACAGGCAGGTACAACTGAAATGGGTTGGTGATATTCGTACACAGGCAGGTATAACTGAAGTGTGTTGGTGATATACACAGACAGGCAGTTACAATTGAAATGGGTCGGTGATATACGCAGACAGGCAGATACAACTGAAATGGGTCGGTGATATACGCAGACAGGCAGGTACAATTGAAATGGGTCGATGATATATGCAGACAGGCAGGTACAATTGAAATGGGTTCGTGATATACGCAGACAGGCAGATGCAACTGAACTGGGTTGGTGATATATGCAGACAGGCAGGTACAATTGAAATTGGTTCGTGATATACGCAGACAGGCAGATGCAACTGAACTGGGTTGGTGATATAAGCAGACAGGCAGGTGCAACTGAACTGGGTTGGTGATATAAGCAGACAGGCAGGTGCAACTGAACTGGGTTGGTGATATAAGCAGACAGGCAGGTACAACTGAAGTGGGTTGGTGATATACGCAGACAGGCAGGTAGAACTGAAGTGGGTTGGTGATATACGCAGACAAGCAGGTACAACTGAAATCGGTTGATGATATACACAGACAGGCAGGTACAACTGAAGTGGGTCGGTGATATACGCAGACAGGCAGGTACAATTGAAATGGGTCGGTGATATACGCAGACAGGCAGGTACAATTGAAATGGGTCGGTGATATACGCAGACAGGCAGATACAACTGAAATGGGTCGGTGATATACGCAGACAGGCAGGTATAATTGAAATGGGTCGGTGATATACGCAGACAGGCAGGTACAATTGAAATGGGTCGGTGATATACGCAGACAGGCAGGTACAATTGAAATGGGTCGGTGATATACACAGACAGGAAGATACAACTGAAATGGGTCGGTGATATACGCAGACAGGCAGATACAACTGTAATGGGTCGGTGATATACGCAGACAGGCAGGTACAATTGAAATGGGTCGGTGATATACGCAGACAGGCAGATACAACTGAAATGGGTCGGTGATATACGCAGACAGGCAGATACAACTGTAATGGGTCGGTGATATACGCAGACAGGCAGGTACAATTGAAATGGGTTGTAGATATACGTGTTTTTTACGCATATGTGATAATTATACTTTTCGTCTTTATAATTTCAATAATCTAATGGATTAACATAGCGAATTTTATGGGAATACAACTACAGTCGAACCCCGGCTATTCGAAGTCCTTGAGATCGGCGTTTTATTTCGAGTAAAGCATGTTTTCGAATAGCCCAAATCACGTCGACCGTAGAGACAAGCCCATTCCACCCATTTTATCATGCAGTGAACTTAATATATAATGTTCTCTTATTAAAAGTATGTTATTTTGATTTAGAAACGTAAATGAAAACGACTAGTTTTTAATTATTCTTTATTTTACAACTTTCATCTTTTTATGCATAAATGATATCGATACATAGATAATCAATGCCTACGTCAATAACATACATACATACATACATACATACATACATACATACATACATACATACATACATACATACATACATACATTTATCAGGTCTGACTCAAGCACAAGTGACTACATGCATCCAATATCAAAGTCGTCTTGAAAACAGCAATGAATAGTTGATATTTATTTAACAACATTTATCTATTTCTGCATAAATGATACATAATCAGTGCATATAGCTACTCATCAGGTCTGAGCTACAGTCATGTATCAACGTGATATCAACGTCAGCTCGAAATGTTCATTTAAGCAAGGATGTAATCGAGGTCTGCTTGTTACACTTGTTGAAATCTTCCTTTCCCAGCGTATCTGAAATACACATCGCATACCTATAAAATCATCTATCATCACCTTTATCTTTATGACCGAACTGCACAAACATCCAATCAATTAACAACTTACGCAAACTATAAGCGGCCATCTCCCACCCATTTCGGTAATTAATCGATGTTTGCGCCTTTCCATTGTTTGTTTTCAAAATGTCCCCGGCAATTTATGCTCGTCAGTGACTTCGGATAAGGATAAATCATATGAATTGATTGGCACGGGCAAAAAAAAAATTCCGGATGAGGCCAGGTATTCGAAAGGCACACATTTGAATAACCCAGATATTTTTTATATAGAAATAAGAAGGAGAGTGATCGGGACCAACGAGGTATTTCAAATGACGCCAGATATTTGAATGAGAGTCGGTGGAGTAACCGGGGTTCGACTGTGCTTCTCCCACTGTGCGTGTGGTCCATTGCTTGTATATTTACAAGATTTGTGGGATCGATCACCATCCGGAATATATCAAAGTCCCTTAAAAAGTACTGATATATATCCCGTGTGCTTGGTCTTAATCACTTAACTATAAAGGATAATTCCATGACGGGTTGGACAAGTGTCATGGCGTAATCATGTCATTTCTTTGTACCATTAAAAGATTGGAAAAATGTCGACGGGACGTAAAAATCTAGTAATATAAACATTACGTTGATCGTTCCATTCAATTACTCATTTTATAAAGTACAAATTATGTAGAATACTTCCATATTCTTATTACTCTGTGCGTGTGTATATATGTATATACAAGTACTTTCTATCACACGAAACTAAGTCAAAACAATATATCCTCTGTTGCTCACGAAATCCTGTCTGAATGACAAGAGGATATTTTTATGTGCTGTTGTATAACGACAATTGATCTGACATTGAAATATACAGTTTCCAGGAAACAAGACATAATAAGGTATGTACAGAAATATAAGTTCGCGAGTATGGAGTATACACTACAAAAGGATTTTTTGATGAGTGTAACCGAATTTTCTTTTTACCAAGTAAAACCTAGAATGATAATCGAGTCCGATTTTAATTTTGAAATAAGGAAATACTACTACAAACTTAGATTTCATTTAAGTAATTCCCAAATTATTAATTTTAGATTAAGGTATGAAGTTAATATTATGTAAACCACAATGAATGTTCAAAGACATTTCAACTGAATACAGATGCAACAAACAATCAGTAAAATTAACAAAAATAGAAATGTAAAATAATTTTGTATAGTACTGTGTTTGATTAAACCATTACGTTTGTTTAGTTCCATTCATGTATGTGAGAATGCAAATATATCTGGATCGATCTAAATTGCACGAAATTTATGTTGGAAACATTATGATAAAACAGTCAATACAACAACAGCACATCGGCATATATTCAGCTTTTTCTGAATATAAAGATCAAAAAGGATTTAAGCAATTTTCTATCGTCGGTAAATTGCTGTTTATTTTAGACTTTACTGAGAGGATAATTATATAAAGACATTCAGTCATGAAACCAGAAAATACTGAGGATTGCACACTTTTCTTCAAAATACATCGAGTTGGATATCAAAAAAAAAAAAAAAAAAAAAGGAAATAAATTGAAATGACGATCGGACAGAGTCGCTATATCGAAATAAGCCTTACAACAGAAGGAACTTGTAAGCAAAATGCTCTGTCGAGGCCCAGGCAATTGTAACAACTGTCCCTATATGTTAAGTTTCTGTAGTAAAATCAATAAATACTTATTTTCTCTGTAATTTTTTACCGACATTAACACATGAGTATCTGTTGGGACAGCACCCTATCAAGTATTTAGTTGTTTCTGTGACAGCGCCTTTCTCAGAAGGTATCACTTAGTGGCATTGTGGATAATCACAAGTTTAGTCTCTGCCATGTGACTCGTTCTTTTCGTCATAATATTTTTCTCTAACAGCATTGAATATAATAAAACCTTTAAGTTTGAATGCAAAATCTGATTGCAGGTGAGTTGTTATTCTTGCTGGGATATCAAACGACCTATATGTTTACTGGCTCGGTCTAATGGAGCGTTGAGTGGTAGTTGCGAGTTAATAGAATTAAATACGATACAACTTTACAAATAATTTTATGAAAGTAATTTGGCCCCGCTGCATTTTATCATTACTTTAAATGTGTGTAGACTAATCATAACATTGAACGAATATCTACTGTTAGTAGCATCGTAAATATCAAAGACCGTCTTAGACATAACAAGCTTATTAATACGTCATATTATTTTTGTAGCCTAAATCTTTTGAAATCGGATAAAGTAATGTCCTCTACTAAGCTGCTTTTCCATTATTGCTGGTCTTATAAATCATATACTTATGGCTGACTATGGAAACCTGATTCTGTCAGTCAGTCTTAGTTTGCTCAGATAGTTCTAAAAAGCTCACGGATTTACTTGCGTGCTTCGTCATTTTGACAACAAATAATATCCCTCAAATTTTGCCGCTCATCTCTATTCATTTCTGACATGCATCATGCAAAGAAGCAAAAAAAAAAAAAACAAAAAAAAAAACTGCAATATTGATGTGCATGATCATGCTAATATTGACGTTAGTCTCTCAAAAGTTTTTCTTTAATTACAAATGCTGGGGATGACTGTATTGCAAAAGAGAGATGTTTTTCAACATGACTGCGATTCATTTGTTTTGAGTTGTTCGTTTAAATGTCTTAATTAGATACGCTTGTATTACATGTGTAATATTTGCTTTGTCGATTAAAGACAACTAAATTTTGAATAGTGTTACAGAAATAGTAAAGTGCACACATACGGAAGCTCACACGGGTTTTCAAGTAATTGTCTTGGATTTTTGTTACCACTACCACCATCTTATCTGAAGTATTCCAATCAAAATCGTGATTTGATCGACTTACTTGCACTAAAGAATCTAGACACCTTGCACCAAACTGTTAAAGGTCGTTAAAACAAATTTTGATCTTTCTCTCATAATTTTAATGTTATTCGGATTTGATTTTCAGTATTTAATTTTGTTTTGGTTGCGCACATTGATAAATCTGGTATATGATTAAGCAAACAATCCTTTAAAATACCATTAGGAATTGGAATTCAACACTTCCTGTTTCGAACTGTTTTGGAGCAGTCCGGAAGGATCCGATATGTTAGTGATCTGACAGCTCCTACAAAAGATGTAGTCAACTCTAATGTAAAACTTTTTAGACCTGTTCGATCAAGTCTTCTTTTTCTCTTTTGAACTTCTCCTAATGCACAATATATACTTTTTCCGGGGAACTATTTCCTTTCATTGAATTAACAACATATTCTGCAATTGATTTATACAATTTCACGATAACGTTCTAAAAGATACTGGTATTTTTTAATTATATTTTATACCTAGTCTGTTATAAACACCTATTATACTAGCTGCACTGACTTGGATAATGAACTGTATTTCTTGTTAATATTTGTTCCACATTTAAAGAAATATTGATTTGGATCGCGTACGTTTGTCTGGCCGAGAGGACAATTTATTATCATGTTCAAAGCGGTTTAATAGGCAAAAACATGGAAGATAAATTTCTTAAATTTGTGACATGAGCATTAATAGTTATATTGCTCATGAATATTTAACATTTCATGTAAAATGTCAGATCATAATGCTGAATCTCCGATAGATGTGGTATTCATATTTTAGTTTTGGTCTGCTTTGTTTTCTGCTACTTCAGTGTTTGCTGGTTGTTAAAAAAATCATTTGCGTTTTATATTTTTGAATACTTTGAGATATATCTCCAAACAACTGATATCATCCTTTTAAAGAATGTAACATTTCCAAATAGCAATGTTTCAGGGCTCGTGGGATTATGTCTGATAATTTTATGGTGTCGTCATTCGTGTTATGCATAATATAACAATAGGCTAAGTTTGTGTATAATGAAATTTGCCTATATCATAATCTGATTCAGTATTTCTCACAGGACTATCAAATCAATAAACAACAAACACATTCGGTAGAACAAAAATGTAAATGCATACAGCAAAACAAATTTGAAATGTTAAAATCTGCAAAATTTCATTTTGTTTTCAATTTTCTATCATTAAGGCTTTAAACGACATGTTTTAAAATCATATCTGTCTTATCCAATAGCAGAGTATGAGCATCTGGAGAGACATATTGAAGTATCATAACCTACTCCCGGTATGTGGTTGTTGAGGCATAATCTTGCTATGTCATTTTCCCTTGGTACATGAATTTCAATATCGAATGAGACATATTTATCTGTGTATATGAAATGCATTTAAATGTTAATAACTGATATCATACGAAATACTCTATGTCAATTTCATTAGGATTCATTTCTTAGATACCGTCCCCGGTAGCCGAGTGGTTAGAGTGTCCACCTCGGGAGCAGAGGGCGTGGGTCCAGTTCCCGGCAAAGACATACCAAAGTCTTAATATAAGGGTAGTTCCAGGACTGGTTGATCCTGTGTCAGGATAATGTGACATGCCACATGTCTACTGCGTAATACTGCAGTGTGGCAGCACTATATCTGTCTCAAGTAGACATCGTCTCCAAAACTCAACAACAAACATAGCTAAAATTGACATTATTTGCTTGTAAAAACGACACACAGTTTCTGTTTTATTCCAAAACATTAAGGGTTATTCGGAAAGTTATATGAAACCTTTAAAGTTTACGTCTAGATTAGATGCACCTCATCGTCGCAAACCTAAAGTATATATTCCGGTTTCACTCCTTTATATACCGTGGGATATTCAACTTGCAAACTTTTTTTTATTAATTTCAATCAGCTTCCTGTTGATCGATGAAATCACTCATATTAGACCCCTTGTTTTCATAAGATAATACGCTACGCTTAGACGAGGAGCATGGCGTCACTTTTACGTTGTAGAATGAAGCAGACACTTAAAATCCAGCGCCGTTTCATTGAAATACCTAATTGATAATGCATGAGTACGAAGTTTTGCTAACCAAATATCCCACGGTCGATTAAAAAGCAAAGCGTATTAAGCGAACGGGGTTTCCAATGATGGATGCATAGCTAATTTTTCGTCGACATGTACCGAAATGTATAATTGGTTTGATTAGCATTCTTATATTTTAATACAATGTACATCGCTTTAGTCAGCAGTATCCATAGCAACACAAGGATATCCGTGTATGCCACTATTTCATAATGTCTCTCTTCAATAGACGTTTGAATAGTCGCCATGTTGTTATTGCTATCAATAAAAATAATGCGACTATTCAAACGTCTATTATGTAGAACTTCAAATGACTATTATGTAGAACTTGCTAAACATTCATATTTTTTTTTTCTTGACGAAAGGCAAACTTTTGCCGAATTATTGAATAAGAGTGAATTTACTTGTTTATTGTATTATTTCCCTCTGGAAAATCAATACAGTCTTTGAATTAGAGATTTTAATATGTTTAATAGCACGGTAGGCATGCGCAGAAATAACTCTTTCCTGGGTCAGAAATCGCAGAAAAATAACCGTAGAAAAAATGTAAAATATTACACCCGCAGAAATATCCACTAACCGGTATTTTCAAACAGAATAACATACGAAAACACATACGAATTAATCTGTAAATATATATTTTACTACAGTCTAAACACTAAATATGTCAGTACGCTATATAGAATATCATTCTTTGAGTTGTCTTTAAGTAAAATATTTGTTAAAATCAGTCACTCACAATTATGCTATCTTTTTCCCAATCTTATAACCTTAGAGCTCATCAAGTTTGTAAAAGCTGATCGACTGACTGAACGTAACTCTACAACGCAGGAATGTTAAAATTTCAACAGTCAACTTGTAGTCAAAAATAAATAGTCACAGGATAAATAATTGTTGATACGAAGGCACCTCATGACTATTTTTCCTATGCTGATACGTATCTGTTTAATTATGTGATCACACTTCCCATACGGTCAAATATAGTTTGTTTTGATCACGTGATCTTTACCCGTACTAAAAATCTTCAGAGCAATCTGACAACGTAATCTTCACTTTTCGTGTATACTTTACATATATAAATCAGAGGTACGCTACAATGTAAGCATCAGTTATATTACGTGTACCTGTCAATCATATATTGCAAAAATGTCCTTTAATCGGTTAAACTCTCATTAGTATGAAACACACGAAACTCCCGTGCCTAGCATATTCTTTGTTGTTGTTATTTGTTGCGTTTTTCACTTGTATCAACTGGCACTTAATTTATCCATTAATCATTTGGCATTATATGAAAGCTACACACTTTGATTGATTTTCATTAATTGTAAACTAAGCTCGTATAGCAATGTAAGTATTGAAAAATACAGTATTCCCACTACAAGATGTACCACCGATACATCGTGTATAATCAGGACAACAAACATACCTTTATGAATATTTATGATTTAAACATACAAGACGACCTACTTATTGACATTCGATTAAACTGGCCTTTCTTTTCCTGAGTTCTCTCTAAGCTTCCGAGACAATGTACTAATTCATTTAGAACATCAAATCGCCGATTCCATTTCAGTTTTGAAATATCGACTTCTTCTTACAGAATATCTAGCAGCGAATACAATTTCAGGGAAGATTTATAATTTGTAATCTCATTATAAACAGAGCTAAGGTAATATGAATTTGGAAATATCTAATCGAAATATCTCTAAGTTGTTTCACTAAACACAAATACACGAAAACGTTCAATCAGATTTCAATTTTTACAAGTAAATGCGGTAATATATTTTAGTATCCGTTGTCTACAAGGTTCGTCGTTAACTGCTACCAAATAATATATTACTACAGGCGAGCTCTCTAAAATGAAATTAAATGTTTAGCTATAGAAATTGTTTTATTTCAGACATTATTCAAGTGAAGACCTTGATAAATTGATAAAAACGTGGTAATGTCACCAAAATCATTATTCTCTTATCACAATAAGTGTGATTAATACTAGTGCTTTTCAAGAATTGAATTATAGTGTAAGAAAGGACAGGAACGTCTTATGAGAAATTCCACACATATTAAAAAGGAACTAACTTCAAAAGAATGTGCATATACATTTCTAAAAATCCGGAGACAAACCATTTAATTAGATTTGAACATGAATGAACATGAGTTTGAAAAGAAGAATGTCAAAATTGAGATACCTTTTACGATTGTTGGTACATTTTTATATAAGTTGTTGCATTTTAAAGCACGCACGATTTCGATTGAATATAAATTTATTACAAGCAATATTAACAGTTCTATCAATTGGAGTTTTCTGAAGTTCTAGTCTTTTCTCCGTCATTTGATCGCTGCAACCTTCGAATTAGATTGATTAACTGACAGTAACAATACGAACCGTATATTCGAATCAGTGCAAATATCCATGGAAAGCCAAATGTGATATATCAAATAATATGATGCAGCAATCGTAAAGAAAATTTGGCTACCTTATGAGGCACTTCACTGATTTACTATCTTTATTTAATTCTATATATTGGAGTCGTGTTATGTTAAATAAATACTTTAATATTCACGAATTGACTATACTATTAAAGTACGTTAGATCAATTAGAGCTTTGTCATATAGATTTTAAATAAATTACATTACGATTATAGTAAACGTTAAATTATTTTAGGTTTTTCAGCTTCCAACCAGGACATATGGAGGAGTATACATATATAGAATTATTCGTTAATACTAGATAGTAAAATATACAATGCTACAAAAAAGCTCGAATAGTTTGAAAATCTCGGGCTGTAATGAATCATAGACATTTTACTAATTCATCTGACATGAAACACCATTGATAAAGAAAAGGTTCGTGCGATCCCTTTAATCACCTTCGGTGTATCTGCGATACAGTGATCATATTATCAAGTATTGAATTTAAAGGATACATATTCAGATGTTTCCTTCGAGTTGAATCTGTTTGACTAATAAACACAATCTCAAAATGGAATAAATGTGCATGCTGTCGTGGAACAAGGTGTCGTCATCTGCGGGTCAATTTACACGTTGGAGCTTATTCTAATCGCATGAAACAGCTCGATCGACTCCGGGAATCTTTGCACCAATTCTCTGGAAACGTTATTGAAGGGGGAAGGACAATTTATATCCATGATTCTATCGTCGTTGATCGCGACTTAATCCCTGAACTACAGAGGCAATATTTTGCAAATAGCCAGATTTTTTTCTTCATATTTTCACTGTATTTCTCGTATTTATTGCATTGGTTAATGGTAGCATTGCCGCTTTATAGACAAATACAAAGAATTATTTGGAGTCTGAATAAGAAATATTTGAGCCCGTGTTGCAGTGTTTGATCAATGACTTATCCCTTAGTGAAATAAAGTAATCATACATCACATAAATCACCAACTAAGCACATACGCCGAATGTGGGATTCACAAAAAAAAAAAAAAAAAATGAGTGTCATTTTATATAGAAACATATTATTTCCATAATCAATATATCCAAATGTCACATTTCCTTAATGCAAAATATGGTTGAATCTAAATTAAATTTCAACAAAAGATTTTCTGAACTATTCACTCTGAACGTTTATATTAATTGTCGAACGCACTGGTGCACATTGACATTTAACTACATGGATCTTTAATACCGTGATATTTAATGTCGTATCGCTAGAAATAACGCAACATGCATCAAAGCTCTGGAGCCTATCTAAAAATAACCAAACGATGGCAATGATTTTCCGTAATTTGCTGTTGAGTGTGCCTCGAAATTTAACAAAGTAAGCAGAATTCGTCATCTAATAAAAAAAGGCTATTTTAAAAATCAAATTCTGAAATACACATTATCATCTTAAGATTTTTAAAGAGTTATTTAAAAAAAAAATCAAAATAAAAAAACATGTATTAGCTGATATCGAAAAAAATATTTTTGTAAACAAATCACTGCATCTTCTTTATCTATTCGAGTGCATTGGGAGTTTTAGGCATATTTTCTTTTTGATTCATATCCATTGCCTGTTTATGACTTATTGTATTTGTTATTCAAAGCTCCCTTTAAAATAAAATAATCGGTATTTCCAGAAGTAAGACAAGCAAACATTGAAAGAGAATCTTCATTCTGATAAAATACACAGAACATTTGTCCTCGATCCATGGTTAAATCAAGATGAGCTTGAAAACAAAAGATGGAACTTTCAAAATAAAGTTTTACTCAAATGAGATGGAGTTGATATTTGCTTAATTGTGTTTGTGATTATTCTAAAAATATTTATGTGCATGTTCTTTATGTAGTATGTTTCATCCATTTCCCGATGTACGTTTTAAGTGAGGTTTACATGAATGTCAGATCGCTTGCCTGTTAATATGTGAGTTTACTTATTATTTGTTATAAAAGTTTTATGGACTCATTTTAAAACAGATAAACCGAATTTCTGTTGTGTATTCGTGGGAGGTAATATGTTTGTGGTCTAAACAAAAATGGGCAGCGTATAACATCATATAAATCACAATAAGAATAATACAGCATATTTTTTTTTATTAACATGTAGCAAACTGAATCTGAGTGCAACGATAAACTGGAATTATGATAAATCTTATGACTAGTGATTTAGACTGTTGATGGCACTGGCAGAGAAATGATCAGCACATAACAGTAAGAGTTTTACAATACGATCTGTGGGAGTAATATTCTGAGAGGATTGTTTGTTTCTGTGTTGGGTTTAACGTCCCACCGACAGTACTTCAGTCATTATGAGACGATGTCTACTTGAGGCAGATATAGTGCTGCTACACTGCAGTATCACACCGTTAACATCTGGCATGATACCACACCAAGTCACATTATCCTGACACCGGGTCAACCAGTCCTGCAACTACCTTTATAATTATGCTGAGCGCCAAGCAAGGGAGCTATAACAGTACCATTTTTACGACTTTGGTATGTTGCGGCCGGGGATCGAACCCACGACCTCCTGTTCCCGAGGCGGACTCTGAGAGGGCTGATCAGGAGTTTTGGTAATGAATGGTCAAATAGCAGGTCACTACTTGAGTAAATTCTTGCACCAGCCTTTATTTTTCACAATTTGTTTGAAAGTCGGTTGCATGCGTATAACTCTTAGAAAATACGAAAAACTTATAGGCGATATCCGGAACTCACATAAATGTTTTTTTACCACGAAGGTTAAAAGAATGTGTTCGAGCAATATTACTGAAAAGCATGCTGCACAATTGTAATTAAATTAATATTCATTATACATTGACTGTTAAAATGAGTTTGTACCTTCATGGAACTTGGAAAAAGAACACTATTTTTGTTCTTCCAGAGTAAGACTATTCTGACAGTTTCTGTCAACATATTTGCACAGCAGAAATTCCATTGCTGTCTATGAATGATAAATATGTATACAAATATACTCCCAATTACTTTTATATTTTCGGAATGAAAGTAAAGCCAACACACTAATTAATAGTTTCACCATGAAAATGGCACATTTGAGCTTGGTGTACATGCAATAAACTTGCTGTAATGAAAGTGTTAGAAGGTACAAGGAATTTCTCTAGGACTTGGGCATATCAGAAACTTATTAGTGGATTACGGAGATGAAAACTGCTCAAGCTGAAAAATTCAAAACCCACTGGGATGTTTGCATTCTGGTACGAATAACGTATAATGTATTAGTTGCGTATAAGTACTCCTAATTAAATGCCATTGTAAAGCATCCCCATTTATTACGTAAAAAGGTGATGTCATACAAGTTACTAGTAAGCATAAGAAGAGAAAAAGAGAGATAAAGAGCCATAGAAATATTCTCATTCCATGACTAGATATGAAATATTGCTATTACAGTGGACGTACCTCAAATCATACAGTTTTGTATAAATGATATAAATCATACAAAACTTTTTTTTTCAGATAGAATAACAAAATAATATACTCACGAATTAATCTGTATTTATAAGATTACAGACTAAACACCAGTCTTAACAAAACAAAACACGATATATTATATCATTCTTTAGGTTGTCTATAAGGAACACGTCTGTTAAATTTTCTTTGGGTTTAGTTGAGTGTATCGTCAGTCACTCACAACTACCTACTTCCATACAATCCATGTCTACCATTAAAACCTTAGGACTTTTTAGATTTGTGAGAGCTGGTCGACTGACTGAACATTACTTTGCATCACAGTTATAATAAAATGTAAACAGTCAATTTTGTGTCAAAATAATTAGTCACAGAATACAATATTTGTTGAGGCGAAAGTTCCATACCACGTTTTTCGGGACTGCCGTGGCCGAGCGGTTACATTAGAGGACTACAAATCTCTCAGTCCCCCACCGCTGTGGGTTCGAATCCCGGCAGGGACTTCGGATTTTTCATGCGAGGAAGCCTTCCAGCTGGCTTGCGGTAGGTCGGTGGTTCTACCCGGGTACCTTTGTATACTCGGGATCTTTCTCCACCTGTAATTAGCTGAACGTCGCTATATGATTGAAATACTATCGCAGCGACGGTAAACACCAATATAACAACAACAACCACGTTTTTCCTATCCTGCTACGTAACCGTTTAATAAGGTAATCGATGCACATTTTCCATGCGGTCGAATGTAGTTTGTTTTGATCACGTGATCTTTAATAGCACAAAAATTCTCCTGAGCAATTTGACAATGTAGTTCTTTCTTTCCAGTATAATTTCATTTAATAAATTAGAGGTAGGCTACAATTAAAGGATCAGTGATATAACCTGTCCATCAGATATTACAAAAATGACCTTACATCTGTTAACACTCTTAAGTATGAGAAACACAAAACTCCAGTGCCTAGCATTACTCTATGTTGTTGTTATTTGCTGCATTTTTCAATTATGTCAACCGGCACTTAATTTATACATAAATCATTTGGCATTGTATGAAATCTGCCATGCACATTTTGATTGATTTGCATTATTTGTTAATTAAGTTCGAATTGCAATTTACGAATTGAAAAATACAGTTTTCAGTTTTTCCCACTACAAAAAATACTTTATATTTATATATAAATCCATTTCAGTTTTAAAACATTGACTTTTACAGAGTATTGAGGGAGCGACTAAAAGTACAGGGTAGATTTATAGTTTGTAATCTCATCAAAAGTAGAACTTAAGTAATATGAATTTGGAAATATATAATCGAACTGTTTCTGAGCTACATTGCCAAACGCAAATTCTCATAAAACGTTCAATCAAATTCCAATTTTAACAATACCTGTAATCTATTTTTATGGTCCGTCGTCTGCCAGGTACGTCGTTACATAAACTATGTAACATTTCTTAAAGTTTTGAACACGAATGAACATGAGTTTGAAAATTTAGATACTTGTACCAATTCTTGGTACATTTTTATATACATTGTTTTTATGAGATGTTGCTTTTTAAGGCACGCTCAATTTCGATTGAAAATAGGACACCTATTCAGGTGTTTCTTTCGAGTTGAAACTGTTAATCAATAAACACAACCTAAAAATACAACTAAGACCATGCTATCAGGGAAGAAAGTGTCATCATCTGCGGATCATTTGACAGGATGTTGCTTATTCTGATCCTGTGACAGAGCTCAATCGATTCCGGGAATCTTTGAATTAATCCTCGGGAAAATTTCTTGGAGGGGAAGGAAAATTTATATCGATGAGTCTATCGACATCAATTGCAGCTACATCTTTGAAATATTTTGCATCTAGTCAGATGTTTTTTTCTTCTTCATATTTTCACTTTATTTTTCGTATATATTGCACTGGTTATTGATAGCATTGCTGCTTAATAAAATAAGCACATACGTCGAATGTGGGTTCACATAAATAACGTATAGAAGTGTCTTAACAAATAAAGAAGCATATCATTTCCAAATTAACAAATCCAATACCACATTCCTTCAATGCAAAACGTGGTTGAATCAAAATTAAAGTTCACCTAAACATTCTCTGAACAATTCACTCTGAACGTTTATATTAATTGTTGACTGCACTGGTGCACATTGGGATATATCTATGTTGAATACCGTGATACGTATCGCAATTAGAAATTTTTTTCTCGGGAGAAGATATGATAAAAAATTAATGCAACATGCATTCAAAGCTCAGAAGCTTTCTAAAAATGTTCAAACGATGGCAACAATTTTTCCGTGAATATGCTGGTGAGTTTGCCTTGAAATTTATTAAAATAAGCAGAATTCGACTGCGAATAACAATATTAAGGAATTAATAATCAAATTCTGAAATGCACAGTATCATCTAAGATTTTGAAAAATTTGTTTTGAAAAAGATCAAAGTTAAGAAACATGTATTAGCTGATATAAAAAATAATTTTCGTAAACAAATCACAACATCTTCTTTATCTCATCGAGTGCATTGGGAGTTTTAGGCATATTTTCTTTTTGATTCATATCCATTGCTTGTTTATGACTTGTTGTATTTGTTATTCAAAGCTCCCTTTAAAATAAAATAATCGGTATTTCCAGAAGTAAGACAAGCAAACATTGAAAGAGAATCTTCATTCTGATAAAATACACAGAACATTTGTCCTCGATCCACGGTTAAATCAAGATGATCTTGAAAACCAGAGATGGAACTTTCAAAATAAAGTATTACTCAAAATTTGATGGAATTCACATGTGCTTATTTTCTGTTTGTGTTTATTCTAAAATATTTCTGTACATGTTCTTTATGTAGTAAGTTTCATCCATCTCCCGATGAACGTTTTCAAGTGAGGTTTACATGAATGTCAGATCGCTTGCCATGTTAATTTTGAGAGTTCACCTATTATGTTTTAACACTGTTTTTGTTATTCCAGAGGTTTGTTATTCCAGAGTATGACTTTTCTGAGAGTCTCTTTCAACACATGTCAACACATTTGCACAGCAGACATGTCATTGCTGTCTATGTATACACGTACATTCTCAATTACTTTTATATTGTCGGTGCGAAGTTAAAGCTAACACACTAAGTAATAGTTTCACCATGATAGTGTCATATTTGAGCTTGGTAAACACGTAGCGTAATTGTTGTAAGGAAGGTGTTGAAAGGTACAAGGAAATAAGAATGCGATGGTACTATAGTACTTGGCATATCAGTAACTGATAAGCGGATAACGGTAATGTAAAAGCTTGTAAATTTAAAACCCACAGGGATGGTTGAATTCTGATACGAATATCGCCTCAGATATATGAAATGATATGTAATACATGTAAGCGTTCAAAAATACGGCCGCGTGTACTGTTATGTGGTAAACAAACATTGTCGATATAGTTCTCTAGTTATATGCCATTTTGACTGCATGTTTTTTTTTTCTAAAGCAAGATATAAAACTTCTCGTCGAGTGGTTTGCTCATGCAACGCTACCTTGCTAGATATGACTGCTATATATATATATATTTTTTTTTTTTTTTTCTTTTTTTTTTTTTTTTTTTTTGAGAACAGTGAAATTATTTATAGTAAATAGATACATGACTGCGTGGGTCCGTTTTTTAACACTTTAAGTATCAATACCAATATAATAATGTTAACATCACCATAATTTAGAGAATTAGCTTCAATTTTGTAAGGGATCTGACATGTAGCTATTCATGATATATCCGAAAATAAATGTTATGCCAGCCTGTCGACTAGCACGTATTTTCTGATGAATATCCTAGAGAAAAAATCTTAAGACGTATACAGACTAGCCTGGGACTGGGTCCAAAGGAATTGATTAATATTGGTAACACCTTAGAATTTTCACCGTGAAAACACGTTTAACGTAAAACCGACTGTATTAATTCACCAATATTGCCAGAATTTTGTCTTTATCCAATAAATAACTGTCCGCTGGCAGTAGAATTGGATCTTTCATCAGATTACTGAACAAAATACTTAAAGAGGCTATCACGCATATAAGTACTTTTACACAAAGCTGCCTTTAATGGAAACGTCAAGCTGAAATGTCAAGATTAAACCCGTATTCATATGAGACTCACTCTAATGTTCAAGTAAATTTATGTGTGGATATTTGCAAAAACAGTATCGGAAACAAGAAAATAACATTAGGAAACAGCTTAGATAGAATTTAAAGTCCGGTGAGTAAGAAAACTTTTTGTTATTTGAATTTTTCCAGATATGTTTATTTTTTAACTCAGTGATTTTTCCCAGTATTTTAGGAATGAGAGTTTAACCAAAAGTTACGATTTTCATGTCGCTTTAGGTACATTATTTAAACAATCTTGTATATACTGAAATCAAATGTTTTGGACATTCATACTGATCGTTTAATAGCTATCAGATTTAAAAGTGTTATAAGTTATATTTCTCCAATATTTATGAGTTTTATAGAAAATTGGAAAAATATATTTTTGGCACTAGAATTGACCGTAAATACCCCATATAATGAAAATCAATTGAATGTTAGTTTCTAGACAGACGAAACTCAACCCGGTTTATCAGCAAGCAGAACTTAGATTCGAAGCTTGATTTGGCAGTGTCCTCCTAATATCTCCCGCATTTTTGCCATCGTTATGCACGCTACCCTTTCTATATTGTTCCACCTTACTTAAAGATATGTTGTATTGTATTGGGGTTTACCGTCGCTGCGATAGTATTTCAATCATATAGCGACGTCCAGCTAATTACAGGTGGAGGAAAACCCCAAGTACACAGAGGTACCCGGGTAGAACCATCGACCAACCGCAAGCCAGCTGGAAGCCGGGAAGGCTTCCTATTATGAAAAATCCAAAGTCCCTACCGGGATTCGAACCCACAGCGGTGAGGGGCTGAGAGATTTGTAGTCCACGACTGTAACCGCTCGGCCACGGCGGCCCATCAATATATTAAAAGATATATCAGGTGATATGCTACATTTAGTTAAATGAGTAGTGTTTTTATTGAAACAGACAATAATATTCTCGATTTGTCTGTTGAATGATTTAATACACTTGGATGTGAGATCAGAATGCCCCCTTCACTAACAGCTCAGTAGCCGATAGTGTATTTTCAGAAAACGTTGCCTTATACCACGTTAATATGTACAATTGTTTTGAATATGTCTCGCGAAATCTAATCAATTTCTGTCCTTCACTAAACGTTCCGACCAATATTGCTGTCTACCAAAGCATATACTTTTGGTTGTCAATGGCATAAATCAAATAACATACATTGTGTAATAAAGCAACCAAAACGAATATAGCTGTGAAAGAACACGCTCTTTTTAACGGTAATCTCCAAATTACATGCATTATGTAATGAAACAAATGAATATAGCTGTATAATACCATGTTCTAATTATGGTTAGTGTATTAAGCTTTATTTTTTATAGCAAATATATCTAAAAGATACATTTCCCTACAACTGAACAACTGCGGTGCGGATTTGCGAACGAAATTTTAAGCCATGTTAACTACTGGTATTATCATGGGTTGTAAAAGAAGGATATATGTCCACATGATGGCGTTTCGTTTGTTCTTGATAGTTTTATGTACTTCTGAATGCAATGGGTTTAGGACACAAATATGACTCATTGTAATTTACAATGTTTCGGCAAATGATCGATTTAAGACAACTTTTTTCCAAATAGTGTTTATAAAATAGAAATGAGGCAATATTTTACACGTCTAGAAGATCAGATTGTCCAAGCATCCTCTCTCGGTGTCATTCCAATAAGTCACAAGATTATTTAAATTCAATTCAAGTTGTTCTTATCTGCTTATATAGAGGTTTACACTTACTCTAACTATAAAATTATAACTTATAAATAATTCTTCCGAGCCGTGATGTTGTTTTTAATAATTGTAGGTGCATTTATCCTTCAAACAATGCTTTATTCGCAGCAATGAATTCAGTCATAGTGTACAAAAATATTCAAGGTTGTGCAAAAGAGTTTTATTTTCTCCAAATGTTATGATACTATCCGTATTCTATTTTCAGAAATCAATTTTGATTTAGTTACACACATTGATTGAACCTGATTTCAGTTTCCTATTTAAATTTCCATTTATTCATCAGTTTTTGCTTCGTGTTCAAGCAATCAAGAATAATGCAATTTGTTCCTGACCTGACAAGTCAAAAAAGAGGTGTAGTCGTCCCTACTGTAAACCTATTTTTGACACCAAGTTTTCTCTTTTTTTTTCTTCTCATTTCCTCTTAACTATCAGGTACATTTCTCAGAGAAAAACTTTGTCTTGCATTTAAATGAATATTGATCACTTCTTCTTTTCAAACCTTTTTTGCAATTTACTTATGAAAATCTCAAAATAATGTTCTGAAAAGATATGGCCGCATTTAAGCACTGTTTATATACTCCTGGTCAGCTATAGTTCACCTGTAATACTCCCTGCATTGACCGGGAAACTATCCATGAGTGTACTATCTAGGAAATTCAAAGGCATCGTTTGCATTGCATCTAATTGATACGTATTTTTTGTGTGTGTTTTGGTAGAAATACGTTTTATTCCAAATGTTTTTGCCAAATGTAACTGTGTTGATAAATGTTTTTATGTGGACCCGGAGCCTTCGTGGCCGAGAGGATTAAGTCGCTGACTTTAACACTCACTGAGCCCCTCACCGCGTGGTTTCGAATACCGTCAGGGTCATTCGGATTTTCATGTGTGGAAGCCTTTCAGCTGGCTTGCGGTAGGTTGGTAGTTCTACCCGGATGCCTCCGTGCATTCGGAGTCTTCCTCCACCTGTAATTAGTTGGACGTCGCTATATGACAGACTGTCGAAGCGACTGTAAACTTAAATAGTCAAGTCAAGTCTTATGTGGATCCGTGAGTTTCTCTGGAAGAGAATGTATTTTGTTATTATGTCAGAAGCGGCTTTTTAGGAAGTAAAAACGAAGATAAATTTCCTACAATTGTGACATTATCATAAATATTTATACTGTACATGAATATTTAGCCTTTGAGATAATATATCATATCATAATACTAAATCTCCGGTAGCTGTGGGAGTCACATAAAGTATTTCAATTTCAGTCTGCTGTGTTTCTGCTGCATCAAGTTGACTGGTTATTTTAAATGTTTTCCTCTGCGTTTTATATTTCTTAATACATGTTCCTCTCCGAATCTGATATCTATCATTTACAAAGAGATTCTCCCCAAGGGTCATCATGTCCCTTGTGAGAACCCCGATTTGTTAATTAAGATCTTGTGTTTGCAATCATGCATTCTTGCGAAACTAGTATTTCTGAAATAACCGTAGCTTTGCAAAGAAGCAATGCTTTAGGACAAGTAGGCTTGTGTTGACAATGTTATAGTGTCGTCACTCGTGCTATGCCTAATATAACAATAGATGACGCTTGTGCATAACGTGATTTGCATATGTCTCAATCAGTGTTTCCCACAGGTCAATCAAATCAATAAAAGAAACCTCAATAAGCTTAATGCACAAGGAAAAGCATAAGACAGAACCGATGTGAATGTTTTAATCTGCAAATTAAATTCTATTTTGTTACCGATTCCTTATCATTAGAGCTGCCAAATTGTTTTCAAATCATGTAAAATAGTTTATTCTGAAACAGAAGATGAGCGTCTGAGAAACATATTGAATAGCAATAACCTTATCCTGACAAGTGTTTAAATTGTGGAGGCGTCACATTTCATGTAACCGTGGAACATAAATTGTAACATCGGATGAGACATTATTGCCATTGTTTTGTGTCGACGGGATAGAGTTTCTGATTTGTATATCGGAGTCCCTGGGTTCGATTCCACTTCGGGGCAGTGAATATTTACTTTATTACAGGTTTGTAGAGGGGATGGCACCCTTGGAAAGCCCAACAGACATGAATCTGAGGACAGATTCTTGAATAGAAAGCGTGCGCGTGTGTGTGTAGTGCAGATATAGTAGATATAGATATATGTAGTATTTTGCCATAGTGGGTATATGTAGTAGAGGTATAAAATGTCACTTACACTATCAAGCCATATATATCAAGCTTGTAAAATTACATGCTTGAGAGTGTCTTATTTGCATGCAGATGTCCACTAGTTCGAATCCAGCTCGGGAAAATCGAAATTTTCATGGCTACATATATACATGCTGATTTGCTACGTTAAACGATATAATAGTATAACAATACGATTCTCTTCTAAGATTGATACTATTAACTTGTATTTAGATAAGCATGTGATATTTGTGATCAGACACCTGTAATTTTCCACAACTAAACTTTTTATATGATACGAAGATTGTTTGGAAAGCTTTATGACACGTCACATTTTACAATAAGATTAAAACAACAAACAAATCTTAAAGATTGTTACGCTGATGTTATGAATAAAACATCCCACTCCCCTGTATTTACAATGTATGGTAAAGCTTTTTAACACGGAGTGATAGACGACGTCTGCTTTTGATTTCCATCTACGCTGGACTGCAGATTACACCAACACTCTGAAATTGACAATATGGTTGTCATTTTTATCACTTAAACAAATTACATTTTAATTGCTTTTCAGGATAGGCGTGTGTGTGTGTGGGGGGGGGGCATTAAATGTGTTGGTCATAATAATTCTAATAATAGCATTTTGTGAAAAAAGACAGCATATATGTGTGTGTGTGTGTGTGTGTGTCACTTGGAAATCACATATGCCTGAGCCATATACAGAATGGAAAGCATTTTTAAGATAAATATATACATTACAATATGAATCCTGTAAAAAAATCATTAATGAAATTCAGATATGAATACTTCCTTGATCGTTAAACGCACCCTTCTACATTCAGCCAACACATAAAATACCCCCACCCCCCACCGACAAAACGTGACAGCGCTTACCTTAACCCTTTCCCTCATATAGACTCATTTTGACGCACTCAATAGGTACCACATAAAGCCTGATGTGCAGAAAACCACACTTAAACCTTACCAAATTTAATTATAAAATCCTCATTTCCAGACCACTGAGAAGCAGCGAACAGCATAAAACCTGATCAGCCTGCGAGTTACTTGCAGGCTGATCTGGTTTTATGTTGTTCGCATAGGTCTTTTCATGGTTTCCTCTATGAGGGAAAGGGTTAACAAAAATCATTATCCACTAGATTTTACAAGAATGAAACAAAAACAATATGATTCAAATGAGGAGGAAAGTAGTAAATACTGTAAATCAATGCCGTGCACAATTCAAAGATGTGCCAAAAGAAGTGATAAATGTCGAATTCGTAGTAAAAACTATGATCAATTTCGGAAATACAGTAATATATTCAAATGAAATTATTGTAGAAGAATTATGAGAAGTTGCAATGTTGTACTAATAATTAAGGTTTAACAAGTAGAAATAGTCACGCCTGCAAACATGTAAGTTAAAATACTATTATTAAATGAAACTCTTTACTTTCGATCGATAATGATATTGGGCGATATATTTTGATGAACTTTTTATCTTCTTTTGTTCCTTTGATTTCTTGTTCAGCTCATTTTATCATAACTTGATCAAGGTGAGCTATTCTGATCAGCCTGTGTCGCCGCCAGCTGTCAATAATTTGCGTTAAAGATATCTCTTCAGCAGCCGCATGGTATATATTCATGGAACCTGTCTTGGTATGAAACATATGGCCAGAATTTAATTGCAATTGTCACACCAAAGCCCTTTGTCATATTTGTTATCTCTTGAGAAATGAGTCCCCAAATGCGTGAAGAAGTTATCTTATTTACCCTATATAGACATTTTTTAAAATTGCATTAAAATGAAATTCTCATGATTACAATTGGCACAAATGGTCATAACATAGCACTTAAGTAATTACTAAGATCATTCAACAGCAACATTGTTAAATACTATTATTAATCGTTCCTAGTGATCAGTTCTAGCAAATCATTCTTTTTGTACAGACACTCCCTACAAATAAGGAACTTAAATGCAAATAAAAGAAAACTTTTCATAATACTTATCAAGCTGTAACTATAAATGGTATATATATATATATATATATATATATATATATATATATATATATACAGTCGAACCCCGGTTATTCGAAATCCCGGGGATCGGCGTTTTATTTCGAGTAAGACATGGTTTCGAATAACCCAAACCACTTCGACCGTTGGAATAAAAACTCATCCCACCCACTTTTTCAAGCAGTGAACGTAATATATAATGTACTCTTATTAAAATATGTCATTACGATTTAGGAGCGTAAATGAAAAACGAATATAGATTAATTAACTTTTATATTATAAGTTCCTTCTTTCTATGTATAAAAGATATCGATAAAAAGACAATCAATGCATTAGTCAATAACCAAGATACATACATGTACATTTTTTCAGGTCTGACTAAATCACAAGCGACTACATGTATCCACTATCAACAGCAATAGATAAATGATATTTATTGACAAAATTAATCTTTTTCTGCATAAATGTTACATAACCAATGCATACATCAATACATACCTAAACATTCATCAGATCAGAACTACATGTATAAACGCAATATCAACGTCGTCTCGAAATGTTCATTTAAAAAACGATGTAATCGTGGCCTGCTTGTTATACTTGTGTAAATCTTCTTTTTCGTGCGTATCCGAAATACTGCACAGGTATCTAAATCATTAATCATTACCTTTATGATTGATCTGCTGGACAAACATCCAATCAATTAACAACTTTTGCAAACTGTAAGCGGCCGTCTCCCACTCATTTCGGTAATTAATTGACATTCGCGCCTTTCCATTTGTTTGTTTTCAAAATGTCGCCGGTAATTAATGCTCGTCAGCGACTTCGGATAAGGGGGTGCGAAAATCATACGAACTGATTGGCACGGGCCAAAAAATCTTTTCGGATGAGGCCAGGTATTCGAATGACACAAATTCGAATAACCCAGATATTTTTATATAGAAATAAGAAGGAGAGTGATCGGGACCAACGAAGTGTTTCGAATGACGCCAGGTATTTGAATGAGAGGTGGTGGAGTAACCGGGGTTCGACTGTATATATGCTTAACATATTGAGGAAGCTCACAATTTTACAGCAATGACTACTTCAGCTAGATGATGGGCATACATATTGTACCTATAAGAATGACATATCTGTCAGTTGAAAGTTGAACGTCTATATAAACACTATACATTCCATGGTTTTATCAGATGTTTTAAATGTGTAATTGAGTTAACAATAACAAAGGTTTGGTTTCAGCTCTTATAAGAATTCTCCCAAGAGGGCAACATAAATTGACTTTCATTGCAAGACAAAGGCAATTAAATCCAAAGCTTCGCAAGATCAAAACTATCTTGTAAGCTAAATGTGCAAATATTAAGATAATATTCAAAATGGATATAAACAACGCAAAATTCGGCTCACAGGGGCTGTTTGCATACGGTTCTTATCGCGAACAATCATTCAACGGTACAATGAACTTGTCTCGTTCCTATAACTGAACCTACTAAAGCTCACTGAGGAATTAAATTCATAAGATTCATTTGTACATATATCTTAAACACTACTAAACAAAATATTTGAAACAAGTTACACGCTTTGGTAGTCCCAAGACACTTCCAGATAGACAAAAACAGAAAGTTTTAATTATGGCATTCTTTTTAAAATTTGTATAGTTTGGCAAAACATATGACTTTTTTCCTTAGTGTGAACTGATCCAGCCGATACATTGTTGAAGCTTTATATTCAGAGATATCAATCTTCTTAAAAGTATTTTCAGAGGCTGGTTTACACTGGTGTACACTGGTATATTTGGCATTATAAGAGATATGCATTCTGTTAGAAATAACTTTTTAAGTAGTGTCTCTCACAGCGCATATTCACAATGTGTCTTTACGATTATCTGCAGTTACACTTAAATATCTAAATGCATAAAACGTAAAAACAATCTGTGATAATCTTTTTTCCAAAAGATTTTCGCAATAACTTCCATGATTGACCACTGAGTGTGATTCATGTCACGTCTTATCGTTTAATGCCTTGTATAAGTAACGTATATTTTTTTCAATTTTACAAGCACCCGTTATAACGTGTAAATCCTTGTATAAAACTCCGATATCAAAATTTCTGAGGTCCTATATAGGTAACTCCGCTTTTTTCCCCGTAATAAGTACAATTTTATCAATTTTATTCAACAATCTGTCCCAAGATCCCAAGATTTCCATTACATCCGTCGGATTTATTTGTCATCATGACCTCTGATTACATCTTTCAATATTTAGTTACCACAAAAAGTATTTAGACCCTATTTCGTCTCCGAGAAAGTGTTTACTTGACATACTGAGTATTAGAAGTGATATGCAATCACAACTCAAAAGCTAATTTATGTATGATAAATTCTACCACTATAAATTAGAAAGTATCCATAATATATGATCTTATTGAAATAGAATTGAAATTTATACAAAGTACGAAATATGTACTGTATATTTTAAAGAATTTAAATTTAGCTGAACATATTACAAATTTATTGCCACTGTATGAAATATTTGATATATAAACATTGTAAATTTAATTTGCATATTGAACATCAAACAGATATCATTAAAAAATATATATTTCATTATGATTCAAAAAGATTATCTAAAAATGATGGTTCAACATATATAATTAATGTATTTTTGCAGGTTTACCATTTTTCAGTCATTTGAGGTTTCATTTACAAAATTAAGAGTTCAATACATAATACAGTTTCGAACTTAATATTCGATACTAACCATATAGATATGAAAAGTTTTTATAACCAAAAGTAAAATGACTCCTACTTGATAGGATATGTTTATTACCTTTTACCGTGTTACAAAGCTATTTTTTTCGGCAATTAATATTTATTTTCATTTAAAATAGTGTGCTTTGATAAAATGAGTTACGCCCCTTTTATCAGTGACATGATTGCCGAAATCTTTATTTTTTAATATAAGTTTCAGCAGTTACGTTGAAATTGACAACATCGAATCTTCCCACTCCCTTGATAATTCAAAACCGAATAAATTCTTAAAATTGAATGAAAAATGTATATTATCAATAGCAATAATGTAACGAAATAAAATAAGACACTCATGATGCAGGAGCCCAAATTTTGCTGACGTAAGGGGATAGAAAAATAAAATTATATGTTTAACTTAAAACATGTCAAATCAAAGTGTATTGTTATATTTTATTAATTGTATTGAATGTTTCCAACTCAAATGTTCTTCTAGAAAAGTAAATTACAATTTGAATCTAAATTGCTTCCAAACCATTAATCTTGATTTTAATTACGCCACTAGTGTTAAAAATTCAGGTTTAGAACACTCCTTATATAACATTTTCCGTCTCCGTAGGTAAAATAGCATGAAGAGACCATGCTGTTAGCTGTTAATTTTTGGATAACGGTTATTTTGACAGTTACAATAATGTAATATATAATATCTATTTTGATGTACTTGCCGATGCATTAATTCTGGCAAATAGCTGACGTAATCACTTTGGCGTGGTTTGACTTAAAAAAATAATGTTTCGTTATACTTGAAATAAACTTTTTATTTTATCTTATTTACACTCTAACATTTCTTATTTTGTGTTTTTGAAATATATTCGACCTAAATACAAAACTGTATTTTTTTGTGTGTGTTTTTATTTGTTTACAACATTGTTTCGTAGTTAGTGGGTGTAAATGAGATCATAATTTGAACAATAATATATAACATCTTGTGTCACATATCGTCCTACCTTTGGCGCCAAATGTTACCAGGTAAAAAAAAATGTGCAGCCTTATATGGACTCGAACACGTAGCCTTTTCCCTCTATTGTGAGTAATCGCTACTGACATAAGTACGTTTTTTGGTCTTGAATGTATATATAAATTATATATTTAAGTTTACTTTTATTATTCTCTTTTATTTCATTGATTGTTTGCTTTTATCATTTTGGATATGTCAATATAAAACAATTACAAAATTTTTTGAAAAATAATGTTTAAATAAATATCTGTATGATTATTCAAAGTATTTTATTAAACATGTCAATTATAGTTTATATACTTTTTGAGTGTTACAAAAATCATTTCTAGGGACGCAGTCGGAGAGCTGTCTCAAGTGTAACATCAAATGGGTTTCTTGAACTATTTATCAGTTATAACTATCCAAAAGTAAAATTCGTCAACAGCGATTTTAGAGCCAGAAAGAAAGAAAAAAATATAAAAAGTAATCGCAAACAAAAATAAACTACGGAAGATTGTTTATGTTTGAATAAAAATATAGCATCTATCTCAAATGTTTTAAAGTAAGCTAGAACTTAACATGATATCCAAGGCAAGGACTCGACGGTATTTCTTTTAAAGTCTCAAGGTCTCACATGCAGCATATAATACCCTCTTACATCTCTCCAATGTCTGACGCACCCTATCATTTTACAACAAATCAACCGTCAAGGACCTATCTTTCCATAATACAATTTGAACAGTATTCAGCTTACTCATTACTTGCCGACATTTTTATGAGTACAATCATGTTTGTACTTACAGGTTGTCTGAATAAATGCAAAAAACAACAACAAAAAAACAAAAACAAACAAGAGGGCCAAGATGGCCCTAGATCGCTCACCTGAGAAAAGTATCATTCATTGCCTGTACAAAACAGATTGCTTTAGAATTAAGATGATGAGGTGAAACAATGTTCAGGAATTTTCTGACCCCATCCACAAAAGATATCATCATGACAAACATTCTGCCAAAGTTTGAGGATGATTGGACCAAAAATGTTGCCCTCAGAGTATAAACAAGATTTTTCTAAGATTTGACCTACTGACCTACTTTTTGATCCAACCTGACCCATTTTCGAAAGGGTTCAAGATATCATCAAGACAAACATTCTGACCAAGTTTGAGGAAGATTGGATCAAAATTGTGGCCTCTAGTGTGTAAACAAGATTTTTCTAAGATTTGACCTACTGACCTACTTTTTGATCAAACCTGACCCATTTTCGAAAGGGTTCAATATATCATTAAGACAAACATTCTGACCAAGTTTGAGGAAGATTGGATCAAAATTGTGGCCTCTAGTGTGTAAACAAGATTTTTCTAAGATTTGACCTACTGACCTACTTTTTGATCCAACCTGACCCATTTTCGAAAGGGTTCAAGATATCATCAAGACAAACATTCTGACCAAGTTTGAGGAAGATTGGATCAAAATTGTGGCCTCTAGTGTGTAAACATCAAATTGTTGACGGACGACGGACGACGGCCGACGGACAATCAAGTATCCCAAAAGCTCACCCTGAGCTATGCTCAGGTGAGCTAAAAAAAACACGATTACAAAATAAGGACAGTATATGACGATAGTTTCTGTTTTATGTAACATGGCTTGTATAAGTTATTAATATGTACAATTTTAAAAATAGCGATACGAAATACTCGGGATTGTTCTCTTTTGTAAACCAAATTAATTCAGTTAAAAGGGTATTTTACTGAGTCCATATTCACTTGTAGCCTTTTAAATTAACGTCTTAATTCCAAATAGAAGCAGGCTATGAATTTGTTTATCTTTTAAGAACCCGAATGTCATTACTCCACAAAATATTCATACAAACGTACTTATAGCAAACATGACCGTGGAATGTTATGGCACCATCTCATCGATATCTTTGGCACATCGGCAAACACGTTTAGCAAGTCTATAACGGATGTCATGTTAAACAGCTAACGTATCTCCAAGTTCACGAGTATTTGTTCACCGGATCTCTAAGAACACGGACTAATGAATTGAATAATATACCATAGAAAGAAGTTTCCCTAATTAATTCCTAACATAAGTCTGTGAGTTCGTTTTCAATCTAGAACAATGGAACTCCGCGCTTTTGACAAGCTAGCTTATCGTGGATCTTCTTGCAGTCAGTGCTGCCGAGAGCAATCGCTCCATGACTATTCATTATAAGTCATATGTTAAAGGATTCAGACAGACAACAATGTCAGCTAAGTCGTGGAGAATTGATTGATCATGCCCACCAGACAATTCACAGTTGTCAAGCGACCGTCCAACCCCCTATCACTTGATTGTGCCTGCAGGGTCGTTTTACATAAATAACGCATGACATTCACCTACCAAGTAACATACTCGATTTTCCAGCCACTCTGTCTTTATGCATATGTCAAAACAGTATTGTAATTCCTCTTGAATGATACTCGCATTCTTTTCTGATAGGGCTTGCATTATTTATTTAACATTATGCATTGCATTTCTCCTTTAATTGACATGTTTTTGAATAGAAGTCATCGGGTCGGGTCCATTATACGGGATGTCTCAGTATATCTGATACCAATACAAGTGACTGTTAAATTTTATACATTAACTAATTTTGACGGCTGATGTATCAAACTGAAGATGACATTATACAGTTTTGCTTTCTTAGAAAATACGGGAAATGTTGACGCCATGACTTTGTGAAATCGCAATAAAAAGTGACTGTTTATCGAAGAAATTCAGAGAACTTTAATTCATGCAAGACGAAAAATAAGTGGCTGTTTCATTCTCCCGACCCGAACTATCTTGGCTTTTACCTAAAGAGACTAAATTTACAAACCATTCACAAACAACTAAGATGATCTGTAATTACATATTCGCAGGTAAATTAGAAAAACCCATACGGAATTATGAAATATCAGGGATCGTTAAGAAGCTGCCACATCACAAATGAAAATATATTCATGTTAGGCGGAAAATGTGCATGTATGCTTTTAACAAAAGCAATTTTCTTCATCGGACAGAAGCTAAGTGTGTGCAACAGATTTGTTACGAGGTACATTTTGTACATACTCGTTGACGACAACGTTACTACAATACATAAATAAGAAAAAAATCCTTTACTTAAGATCATTCAATTGTTTACAATAATAATTAATTTTCACATTCCACATAACATCGTCAATTTCCTATGGACATTCCGTATTCCGATTATTTTATTACTTGATGCGCGTGTACTTACAAGTAGCTTTTATCACGGACAATTAAGTTAAAACAATACGTACTATTTCTGACGTGATCCTTTGTGGATGACGAGAGGATATTTCTAAAGCGTTAACGGGCTTCCTCTGATTTATGGAACGACAATTGAACAGGCATATGAATATACATTTTCCTTGAAACAAGAAACAATACATTATGTAAGGAAATATTGGATTACGTATAAAGTGTACACAGTACAAAGGGAAAGTCTTCAAGGAGTGTAACCGAATATTTTCCTTTTACGGGTATGACATGGACAATTGTAATTTCTTTTTAAAATTAGGAAATACTACTAGATTAAGATTTTATTAAAAATATTTTCTGAACTATAGTCTAAGTCTAAATATCATATCAAGTACACTGTCATGATTATTTGAGGATTCTTCGGCTGGATACACCAAAGAATCAGTCAAAACGTTTAAAAAATCATGTCCTGTGTTTAATTTAATTTGTGTAGAAAAAAATATTATGTTTGCTAAGTCCCAATACTTTATGAAACTTAATTAGCATAATTAGATCGAATTTACCCCCCTTATAAGCATTTAATTTCGTAAACTACCATTTAAGTCTTTCCAATCAATCTGAATTAACTATTTAATCATAATTAATCCATTGAATAGAACCTTTGAATAAGCATGCATAGCATGTCGGAAACTCATTCACGCAGTTCATTTTCGAGTACAGTATCAAGATTGTACTTTTCTGCATAGAAAAATTGATTGCAGGACGTTCGCCAGGCGAACCATCATTTGGGTGCTTATCATTCGTGGATAGAATGGGAATTGCAAAACAAGCACTTGAATGATCGCGCATTTCCGTAAGCGCTCGTATTACTGATCGCACCTCTAATGTCAATGCAGGGATGTCGGTGGACCAACATGTTCATCGGCTCGTATTTAGAGCGTTTCGTATGGTTGTAGTAGTGGGTAAAATGCAAAGTAATAAAACAGATATTATTCGCTCTTCATTGAATTTCTATTGAAGCACGAATCAGTTTTAAGATACAAACATACATGTATAACCGTTCGGTAGGAAACACACCATCGTTTTTAACTGAGTTCTTTTTTCATCAGGGTCACAACTTACCTTATGAGTCTTCTGTTGTTCGTTATGTTATTCCTTTTTATAAGAAGGTATGTCCAAAATGTAAAACGAAATACCTCTTGGTATGAGCCGATGTGAAAATCTGTGGAAGTTTCAAAATACGGATTAAATCATTTAACTCCAAGGACTCTTATGCACTATTTCAATTGACGCAAATTGTATTGTCCGTTCCTTGTTGTTTTATACATGTTTGTATATTTCCATCAGTATTTATTATTTTCATTGTACAACGTCATGCATTTAATATGTAAAAATATACGTTTTATCAATTTCTTAAGTTTTAAATTAGATACTATGAAACTTAAATCTTTATAACATATGGATGTTCTTTTCCATTTTGATTTTTTTTCTTGCACATCTTATTCATACGTTTTTCAAATGTACTTATCGATCAGTTTGTTAACTGTTACTTTAAATTTGAACGAATATTATGAACTGTTAGCAGCGTAGTAATTGTTATGAATTCATTCTTTGGTTTCGAAAGATGACATAGCAAGTGAACCCTCTAAAATAGACGGTAACAGATTCGATTTTCTAACATTTCTCGCATATTTAGGCGCGATGTATGAGTGGTGATTTGTAACAAGACAATAAGGTTGTCGATATGTCTGTCGAAACAATTTGTCTGGCTGCAATTTCCGGAACACATGAATGTGCAATAAGTCAAATCAGACAATCCACCTTAACTAACAACTCCGTGGCAGATGGTGTGTTTCCAAGAAACTCCGTCTTAGACATATCAAGCTAATTAATACGTTTGTTTTGGCTATGTCTGGAGAAATCTGATCAATTTTTGTCCTCCGCTAAGCTCCCTGGCCAATATTGCTGATCTATCTAATCATATACTTATGGTTGACAGTGGAAACACAACTCTGTTTGCTAAAATATGTTCATTGATATTATTTTGTAACAGTGTGGTTTGGGATTAAATTTTCATTGTCAGGTGATGTTTCACAGCACAATTTCTTTCATTAAGATATTCGATTGAGTGGATTTCAGCATTAAAAGAGTGGCAGTTTGAAAGAGATGTTAAATTAGTGGTAAAAGTAAATCTTATAATTTAGATCCGTGATTGATTCCGCTGATCACAAATGCTTCTATTGAAAGCATCGTAAATAAATAAGTTATTTGATTTACAGAAAAGCTTCAGACGTCATAGATCTAAATTGTTCATATAACGATAAGCTTGTTACGTTTCGCAAGAAAATTTATTATGTATTTACTTCTCAGAATAGACAAGTAAATGTCAGAGAGAATAGCATTTGTTCCCGTAGTGGAAATTTTATAGCACATATACTATGTAATGTAGAGACTTAAATCAGATTTTCAAAGTCATTAAATCTCCCAGGCGCTGCGATAAGGGATTAAATATGATAACAGTTTGGAATAACACACTGTTGTTTTGATTAATTTTAATTGATGCACCTTTGTAATGGCTAAGCTTTTGAATTGGTAAAATGCATCAATTATTCATAACTAAACAATACTTTGATTTAATATTTCATTCTGTTTTAGATGTTGCTAAAAGAACCTCTGTTATCGTTTGTCTAATGGACCACTTTCAATTTAGTGATATTACAATTGTTACATTCGCTTAACTTTATGCTGTACTGATTCTATAGTGTGTGCTCTGTTAAAAGCTCCCCCGCTTTGTGCAAGCCCTCTTCGTGAAGAAATAATTTGTTTAATTGCCATGCTTTTCAAAAAAAGTATGTTGAGCAATATAACGACGAATGTACACAATTCATCTGAAAAAAGACGTTTTGTTCTGTTCCGTCTATATACCATGCAAATCAAATTTGGGTGTCTTTGTTTGTCTACCATGTCTATTCACTTTTTTAACATAAGCGCAACCCTGCATCGGCTGCAATTGTCTATACATACCAAAAATATGCTGAATCTAATATTTCTGGGGAAAATATAGTATTGCCTATATTTTACCTTATCGCTGAGCTTACTGAGATCAATGAACTATAATAAAATTATTAATCAAAATATTTAACTTACTGAAATATCGTTTGCCATCCAATGGTTAACTCTAAGAACTATTTGCCATCTATCTTAATAATATTAACCTATATTTGACAATGTCAAAAAAAATTCCATGTACTATTATTTATTTTTTATGTGAAACCGGATGGCAAAAAAGTTTTTAAGAGTAATTACGGAGAAAACATACCAATTTGGTCACGATGAAACATGTACTCAAGACAGGAACTATACTCTCCTATCATTAAGACAACCTCATTGACGCAAGACATAATCTTCTATATTTCTTCTAAATCCATTAGCCGATACATAAATATCTCATCCGATTTAAACTCAGTCATTTCAAACACTTTCTTGGTGTAAGCATTGTTCTATTCTGATAACGCCGACGGTGTTATTTAAGTAAACTGTGCCTGCGTCTACGTGTATTATTTCGATGCTTTAAGAAAATGTGCGCTCTATATACTTTTGATGTGTAGAAAAGTTCATCGTCGAATTTACGATAAATTTCTCTGTGAATTAATGCACTGTTTTGCATATATTGTCAAAACTAGGCATCTAAACGAGAAGAGGGCATTGACGAATTACTTCAATCCATCGTATCTTATCTGTATTTCTTATGAAACTAGTGGTTGGTACAAATAAGAGTAAAATAAAAGTTTTAATACATGTTGTCTCATCCAACAACATAATATTTTGTTATATCAGAAAGGTTATAGAATTTATTAATACATGCATTCTCGTAGTAACATTTAATACCTTTTCGTGTGGATTTCTTTTTCCGGAAACATCATCGTCAGACTCTTCATGATAAAAAATGTTCTTTTAACGATATAGATTCGGTTGACTGTCATTATGTAGAATTATCTGTCGATAAATTTCAGCTGTTGGGTATTGGGAATTTTTCGAGGCTATGCCATATTAATGGTTTATTTACAGTGTTAGTGTTGGGGAGTTTATAAATATAATATTTTTACAAATTATAAAAAAGTTATTTCATGATAAAACAATCAAATCAAAATTGTATAGCTTACAGCTTAAAATACTTTATTGATACATACAATTTTGCTTTGAGAGTATAGAAATCCATATTGAACAAGATACATTTAAATTTAAATCTATTGCAGCACATGGTGCTTTTAATAAAACAGAACAATGATATGTTTTAAAAACCGATACTGTCTTGAACTTCATAGTATAACGTCCATTTACTTCTGCTATAATATTGTTTAAAAAAATTGTTTTAGTATCATGAAAAATCTTTTCTTTTTTTTTTTTCTTTTTTTTTGTATAAATCTTTATTATCCCCTTAATGAAATGAATCTTGATCAGACTTTTGGTTTTGTTCTGACAAAAATTATTTTAATTTATGCTAGATTCAGATACATGTATTTAACTTCATCCTAGAAAAACTAATTGATGTCCATATATAAATAATTTGTTTTCTGTATTGGGGTTCTGTGAGTTATTGTTATTTCAAAATGAATGAAGAATTGATTTATCTTCTATTAAGCAGGGATTTAGTGATCGATATTTTCTAGGGGATAGTTTACAGACATATTCTGATTTATTAAATTATCCTTATTTTAATAGTATTGCTATTTGAAGGTTCATATGTAGTTTAATTGAACTTTGCGTACTTTTTTTAGGCTGCGGTTTAAAGGTTGATGCTAAGTTGTGCAATATGTATACTTAAAACAAAGAAACTCACCTTTTCAAATATAATGCTATTTGTTTCGAACATGAAATCGCTATAATTTCTGTAATGTATTTTTCCTACGATGCAGGCGACTTATTTGCTGTTATTTGCTTGTCTCACTTTGGTGGGGTATTTTATTTACATCATTTATATCAGAGAAATATCTTCAGGAGGTGCGAGGTTGGGGTAATTTGAAACGTGGTTTAAGAACTTCTTTTTGTCCACTGGCCGTTCAAAGGGGGTAACTGTTTGTATTTCTCCTTTTTATGTAATATCATGCTTCCGTGTTTTTGTGTTCATTTACATACTTATCCTTTTTGAGTTAGTTCATTTTTGATACATGAGATTTCTCATAGGACTTTTTGTTTCCCTATTGTCCAGAGGCTTAAAATTACAACTTTAAATATTTCTTAATATGCAAAATCTCAACAATCTAATATAAAAAATGAGATAACTATGTATAGTTGTTTTATATGTGGAAAAGATTACAACAAAGAACACGAGTCATATACTTTTTAAAGCATAAACATTAATAACAGAAATTTTCCCGTAAACTCCTTGTTATTCGAATTCGAAATGTTCGTGTGATAATTTGATATTTTTATGATATATGATATGGTATTTTATTAAGATATTCATAGTTTTAATGGTGTTTTCTTCGGTGCAAATTGTGCACGCTTGTCGTGACATTGAGAAGGCATTTCGTTATGCGAAACCATAGTCACGCAATTCGCAAAATAATACGATATCCAAAGGAAAAAATGATTTTTGAATTATTGCATCAGGATAAAAATCCTTAGATAACGTCAATATAAGTAATATTTTCTGGTGTTTGATATGTATATCATAAATGATATTTCAAGATCTATGAAAAGCATTGACGTGTTCTTCCCAACATGCCTATATTATCTGCGGATGAATTTCGTAAGAAGACAAGATACTTTTTCCCGTTTATCATTAAGTTTTAAAAGACAACAATATAAGTCTTTCTCAGTGA
>CM037789.1:34253604-34282844 GCA_021229015.1 Solen grandis
AGTAAGGCAAATGTGCGATGTTTTGTTCACTACAATTTACAAGGACACTCAGTCAGTGGCGATTTTCTGTTTGTCATAAAGGTATACGTCCAAAAATAACCATCAATTCCATCAGACTCATGCATATAACTTCACAATATAAGCTTTTAAAATGTCAAACAATGGAAATCTTAGGGCCCAATTGACATGATATGGAAATCGACAGCTCATTTATTATCTACGCTTGACAATTTTGTTGTCCATGAATTATCTTCCCTGAAAACATTTTTTTTTTCTCTCTCCATAAAATTTGAAACAAAAATCATATAATGCATCTTTCTACCGTAAAAATTTTCTCGAAAACAGCCATTTTTTTCCCCATAGACCTAAATTTGTTAATTTGGGAATACAGATTATTTCCCCCACATGTAATACAACTAAAAAAAAATCTTGGAGAAACCTTTTTTTTATTTTTTTTGGATGTCTTCAAGTGACAACGTTTCATAGAAATATTACCATCCAGTGACAAGAAATGTAATAATGGCTGTTAGGGGACGTATAACCAAAAATTATAGGCCCAGCTGGCTGCGTGAAAAAATCACAACGCAAAGTTGTAAGTAGAATTATAAGAGGCTTAGCAATAACAGGTTTAGTATCTGATAAATTTTGATAAAAAATGGTATAACTTTCATGAATAGATGAATTTATTAATATTATTTATATACTAACACTAAGTGGGCTAGGGAAATGTTTACTATATCAACAGAATGAAAGAATGCGATTTTTTTTTTAATTAATGTAAAAAATTCTATTGCAACAGATTGTCAATGATAGAATAAAATCGTCTCCCATAATAATGCAATATTATTAGATTAATAAATTTTATTTTACATGACATAAGCACGATAGTTTATTTCATAATACAAATAAGCCAATTAGTTAGACAAAAAAAAATACTGAATACTAGTGGTTGTAGAGCCATAAAGACATTGATATACCTTCAAACATATCAATAAATCATGTTCAAGCAGATTGTTCACAGATGGTCATTGAGTAGGAATTTGATTTTTAACTATATATGTGTATTAAAGTCTATCAAACTCATCTACAGACGCATGTTCACCCAATGCAACTATCCGTGATTGTCAAAAATGGGTGTTTTACCCCCATTACAGGCAATACCGTTACAGACGGTATTAAACTATAATTAGAATTATAACAATCTATATTTAGATTTTCTATTTTCATTTGCCGCATTGAAAACTCACTTGCACTCTTCGCGCGATAACATAATAGGCTGAACTTACGAATCATTATCCTGAACTGGTGAAGAAAACCATGTTGCGGAACGTGTCCGTGGTACCATGGTTTTCGGGGGTACCGTTTTCATTTTTTAAACATTTTCACGCAAGTTTAAAGAAAGACGCGTTTTCCCGTTTAATGTGAGCACACCTTCGAGTTTATTTTGTCAGGAGACAAATACTTCACCAAAATAAGGAAGGACAGTAGAAATATTTTTTTTATTTCTACCGATCATCTGTGAAAAAGCTGCTTTTAAACGAAAAGTATGCACTTTGAAATACAAAAGGTGGAACTTATCATACAATATCACGTCTACACAAATACATACATACATACATGTGAACAAATATATGGTGAATACAGTGTATCTACTTTGTAGAATCTAGATGAATGTAAAAATAAGCAAAATCTTGATGAAAAGTAAATGTCTATTCAACACGTTCTTCTACAACCAAGTATATTATCATCGTATATCGAAGAAGAATTCAAGATCTTAACTTATACAATCTTGAAATAAATTTAAATTGTCAATCATGTTAATTTCTTCGACATGCAACCTCTATTGATAAGCAGTTAAACTTTATGTGCGCCTTTAAAAGTTTAATTTCAAGGCAATTAAGCATCGATTGTGCTTTAGGGAAGAAAATAATGTCAATTAAGGGAAAAAAATCTTTAAAATGTTCTCACAATCAAGTTAACCCATAACAACATTATATTCAAAAGAATCTATATCTAAAGTAAAATAAATAAATGCAAATATTAAAGAACAATAGAACAAATACTAACAAAATTTAGGTACTTTTTATCCATATTTGTCGTCCATTAGACTGCATTTTAAAACACGAGGTCTCGTACCCGCTTACAAACATTTGTATAATTTAAACGTTATACTGTTCCTGATAAATAAAATATAATTTCAATACATGACATTATTTTGTAAACATGCTTGAACTCTTGCATTTCACGAGAACACATCAATAAAAATCTGCACATTTTCAGGCAGTATTACATTGCTAAACTTTGTCTTTACTAATAACATACTTTCAAAACTCGAGACCAATGTATGTCCTTCTGAAAGATATTATACTGTACAATACAAAGGGACTCACAGCGGAATAAAAGTACACTGTACATTAAGAAATCACGTGTCAACTGCACCACACTCCCCAATCGTTCAATGAAAGATAAGTCCTAATAGCCTTCTCCTTTCTTTTCGTATTAGATCATAATTATTATTAATGAAAGTGGTTAAGAAATATGAAACAAGCCAGACAGACTATCAGACATTCCTGCAGCTTGAATTCTCGTTAACCAGCGGTAGTCTCGATTTTGCTATGGAACAGAAGTTTCACTGAACTGACGTTTTTGAAAATCTGCGGTAAATCATTTCCTTGGAAGCGATTTGCTTTGTGTAACGTTTTAGTAAAGTGCAAACATTATACTTTGTTTACAGGGCCCATGTACTCAAAATGAACGGTACAATCGCTCTAATCTGATACCCGTGCTTCTCAGTAAAAAGTAAGAAACAATCGTTAGGTTCGTAACATTGTTTCCTGAAATACAACACCCCTTAAACAGCTGAAGTGATGCACGAATTTTAGGTATACTGATTTCCTTTACTTGCTTTACAACGAATATTTTTAAATGCATTGTGTCAACATTCATATTACATTGTCAGACTAATCATAAATATATAATATTAAATATATATTTGAAGAGACTTTTTGAGCTTTCAAGAGAAGCTATAAGTAGGGTGGCTCAGAGGGACATTGGAAATATTTCATTAATAACGTGCACACGTGATAACTGACCAATAAAACGAATCAAAATACTAATCCACATCCCTAGTGATAGTGAACACGTGCGCACGCGATAGTTAAACGTGCACACGTGATAATAAAAATATCTCCGATGTCCAATCTGTGCCATTATACGTTTAGTGTTTTTTTTTGAAAACTCAAAAAAGGCATTGAAACAGACAAATGCAACAGGAAAAGATATTATCTGAACTGGTAATGTAACGTAACATGGATTTTATGCGGTGTCATGGATTATATGTGAAAATTGTGTTCCTATGGAAAAATATGTATTATATGTAAATTGAAATCGTGACATGAAGCATTCTATCAGATATGTTAAAAATGTGTAATCTTCATGTGTGAGATATAAGTAACTTCCATTAAAGACTTTATTAACTTGAAGACAGAGTAAAGTACAGTCTTGGTGCAATATTTTTTAGGTTTATTATTATTATTATTAAATAGACCTCCTTTCCAGGTAGATGTAATTTTTTGTTGTTGTTGCTGCTGATTTTTTATCCACATGGGATAACAACACATATGGACATTAACTAGCGACACTGAATACTAGTTAATCTTTTGTTACATCATCTATCAATAACATAAAACATTGGCTTATTACTTGCTTATCCACTGCAAAAGCCCCCAAAGAATAAATAATGTTGATTACATTGATAAATAACTCATTCTGAATTTTCGCCCGAAAGGCTAAATAAATCTGGGAAGAACATATGAGCATTTCATATTTTCTTTATCAGATACAAAACCAAAAAGAATATGGAGTTATGACAGAATATAAAATCATGATTAATACAGGAAATGACGTCATGATGACGCAGACGTCATACATTCTATCGCCAAAATGCGGAAAGTTGAATTTTGTTTTCTTCTTTTGTTTGCTAAAAGTGACAAGTATTTCGACGGTAGAGAATTTCCATCGCCATCCAAATAACACATTCAGTTAGCAATACTTCAATCAGCTAAATCGTTTAGCATGAATAAGAAATTACCTTGATTCTAATTCGATTCAATTTCTTGAGTTTAAAAGATGCAAATAAGTGCTGCTTGGTTGCATAAAGGCACAAATGACATGGGAAAATTCATCCAATTACTTTACGTTTAAAGGAAAATACAGATGTAGGAATAAAGATTAGCATAGAAAGACTATGTTTCTCGACACAAAATGAAACACGAATATATTTACAGGTGTGTTATTTAAACTTGAAGAGAGTTTAAATGCTTAAATAATACTTTTAAGAATACCTGGATTTTATTGTCTCTTATGCGACTAACATATCAAATGCCATTTACGCCAAATTCGGGTTAACTAGATTAAAGACATGAAGAACTGAAATACATAGTTCCACAGCGGGTCCAAAAAAAAAGCCGATATTTAAATATTTTTGGGTATAACTCGCAAAACGTAAATTCCGAATTTCTTCTTTTTTTTTCTTCTTCTTTTTTTTGCGCAGCTTTCGAAAGTTCCCAAAGACTGTTAATCGTTTTTGTCCTTCTACCGGTCTGAGGAAAACAATGGTTTTAATGCGTTATCCATTAACCCTTGCAGGTGTATCAACATACAGTGATTTATTTTATCTTTTCAATATTACTCAGGTATGTATTAATTATCGTTTATATTTTAAGCGACGCGAAGCGGAGCGCTGCGATAAATCCATAAAATTTCAAATATAAACGATAACATATTTACAGTTTTACAATGTTGCCTTTGACGTCGCATTATGGAACCGCCTCCCGTTTGATTGACAGTCTCACGTGATGTGTGTTAAGTACAGTTCAGAGTAAGTGTCACTGAGTACATTTACATTTTGAGTTAACAAAACATGACGTAAAGCAGTGGCCACAGGAACTAGCTCCGCCCATAATTCTTTGGTCACGTGGGCACAATAAAGTTATATTGTGTTCATATCAAGACCTCACGGTTCTTTTATGCAATATTTTTTTCTTTTTATTACAACATAAGGTACACTTGAAAAGCAGGGGACAGGGTCCAAAAGCTTGGGTAATTTCTTATTTGGGGCAAAATTTTGTTTTGTTTTGGGGGTTTACCGTCCTGCGATAGTATTTAAATCATTTGCACGTCCGCTAATTACGGGTGGGGGAAGCCCCCGAGTTCACGGGGTCCCCGGGGTAAAACCACCGACCTAACCCAACCACGGGAAGGGCTTCCTCAAATAAAAATCCGAATCGTGTGCAGTTTTAAGGGGGCTCTTAAACCCCAATCGTACCCGATTAAGTGTTAATATTCCCAACACCAATAACGGACAATGGATTATACAGTCCAAGTTTAACCATTTATTTTGTTGCACCATATCTTTAAGTAAGTCTTAATTTTTGATATTATGCCTTTGAATTCTTTTTCTTTCCGGTAAATTTTTTTAAAAACTGCTAATTTCCCAAATAAAACCAATCTCATTAAAATCAAATTCATATCGCAAGATCACGAAATAATAAAGCGCAAATTATATATATTTTAATGAAAAGGGCAATAAAACAAATTATTTTTTCACAGAAATTAAATAAAAAGTTTTCAACTTTTGTTTTTTCCCTGCATTATATTCCAATGTTCTACTGTTTCCTTTCATTTTGAAATCAAAAACACACACCTTTAAACATGTAACAGTAATCTTTTTTAAAAATTTAAAAATTTTCTTCTTCTTTTTTTGTTTTAAACTTGGTTACTTTGATTTTTTTAAATTTATTTAACCCTTTTTATGCCACCAAAGCTAGCAAAAACCCCCAAAATTTTCCACCCGCAACTTTTTCCCGGGATTCTGCCAGTACTGAAATTTTAGCACGCATCTCGTATTAAACTAATTACAGGGGTTGCAAGCAATGAAAAACAGAGAAAATTGTAAGTCATTCATCACGAAGACAGCCCCCACCCCGGGGGATCGAACCAACAACTTTCGGCTTCACACCCAAAGTTTCCGTCAAGGGCCCCCTTTTTAAAATGTGAAACCCATGGCCCTATCCTTGGGCGAGCACCGGGGATGATATACTCAAAAATTTTCAATAATAAAAAAAAAACATTTTCCCCCCCCCGATTTTCCAGGGCTTTTTTCTATACCCTACAAAAATTTAAAATTTGCCCTTCACTGTAATAAACCTTTTTATTCATAAACTGGGCAATGTTCTTTTATTCAATAATGTGGGGTTTCTCACAACACAAAAAACCCATTCCTAAGGTTTTCGTTTTTATCCGTTATTTTTAGACCGCGGCGCTTTTTGGGTTTTGTATACTTTTTAAAAAGGGATTTCGGGCTGACTTAATTATAAAAACCCCTGGTTTTCTGTAAATTTAAAAAGCCACAACTTTCATTTCCAATAACAAAATAAATATTCCACACAGGGGAGCCCCGGGGGGTCGAATTACCCAAAATTTCCCCAAAAATTTTTATTTAAATAAACCTGTTTCTTTTCCCAAAAAGCAAATTTTTGGGAAAATTTATTATCATATTGGGTTTGTGTGCCCCGACTATCGAAATTTTCGGAAATTCCAGCTTGTGCAATACGGTTATCAATATAAAAGGGGGCTAATTTTAAAAACAAACACCATGTCACGCCCCCGTTTTATAGAGAAACCCCCCCCCCCCACAGTTTTTCATGGATGATAGAAAAATTTTAAATTTTTTTTAAAAATTTTAATACTTTAGTAAAATTTAACTAAAGGCAGAAATCTATTAAAGACCAAAAAAATTTGGCGAATGGGAAATTTTGGGTTGTTTTAAGGATTTAAATACCACGTTTAGCGGGATTCAACGAAATTTTTTTTTTTTTTTTTTTTTTTTAAATTGTTTTGTTTTGTAATAAAAAACCAAAGAAACACGTCAGGGCCGAAAAACATGTTTTTTAATTTAAATTCCACTGTCTTTTTTGAGGAAGGGGTTTAAAAAAAATTTCGTTAAAAATTTAAATTAACAATTTTGGATAAAAGGGGAGGTAAAATGGTACTAAGATTCACCCCAACACACATAGCCCACTTGGAAAAACACCTTTAAACTTTTTTTTTTTTTCGAAAATATCTTCAAATTTCCTATAAATCTAAAACTTTAAAACTATCTTAACGATGATAAAAAAAATGTTAAAAAACCCTATAAATTTTAAATATTTCATAAAAATAGGCACCATACTGAAAAACCAGGAAACTAATTAATTTGATTTCAAAAATTTTTTTTTAAATTTAGCGTTATTTGCGAACGAAAAAAAAAAGTGAAATTTACATTATTTTCGGGAAAATTATCACATATAATTTGCGCCACAGGGAAAGACGATTCAAATGCGATTCGGTGTAAGTTTTTCGTAGATTTGATTGATTGATTGATCGATCGATCGATCGATCGATCGATCGATAGATAGATAGATAGATTTTAATATTGAGCATAAAAACATGGTAACAAAATTTAAACACAAATAAATAAAGTACTATTTATAAGATTTATCACAGGTTAAAAGGATGTCTTACAAACAAAATTAATAGTAGAAATAATAATTGAGAATGTTATATAATAAACCATGTCAATTGCATCAATATAATTAAAAGGGAATTATACAGTGTATATTAATAATTATATTTTCTGAGAATATAAAAAAAAATAAAAATGTAATATTAAATAATATAGGGACGTTTGATAACAGAATATAAAAACCCCCCCCCCCCCCCCCCCCCAAAAAAAAAAAAAAAATAAAAATAAAGAAAGAATAGAAAAAAGGTCATTTAAGGGACCTAGCGCCCTTTTCAGAATATTCATCCTATTTATCCTCATATATGAATACTCAAGAATGGGTCTTTCATATATATAACTAACGAAATTTAATTCCAGAAATGATTCAACTGTAATAACTACACACGTGTAAAATACCTATTTTAGCTTCACTACGTCATATGGTTTTCTAAACCAAAATTAATTTCAGCTTTTTTTACATATACTCTAAAAAAACATCAATTTAATCATTTTAAAACCAATCATCCAAAACATTGTTTAATCCTGGTTCCAATTCATCCTGTCAAATTACGATAGATAGTAACAATAAAAAGACACCCATTTCGCTATATTAACCATCTCTGTTATATCTTAATTTTTTGCTTAGTCGAAATCATTTGGATTAAAATGTAAGTACAATTCATCTCAGCTGATACCAAGTTAAAATGCACGTGAATCGATCAAAAATGAGATCACGGTATCAATTATTAACTGCACGAAGCTTGAATAAGGAAGATGGAGTATGCTGAGGTATAAAGTAGTTTTAAAGATTGAAAGAACCACGCAAACACATTTTGTAATCTGCAAAGCTGATAGAAATGCCTCATACAATATCATAGTAATAAATTAATTAAACATTTATTTTCCTTGTAGATTAACAGATGAAATATTACCGCCATTAATAAAACTATAAGGTCATATATTATCTGAAAATTGAAAATATCCCAATAAAACACATTAAATGACAGATCGGCACGTGAATGAAGCAATGCATTAGGATTATATTCGGATTGTTTAATTAATCGAAGTTTGTGTCTCGAAAAACTTTCAATTTAAACCGTTCGACATAAATTCTGAATTGAGGTACATTAAAAAATAGTTTTATCATACATTACTGTAAAATCGTTAAATTTCGTTGACATTAAATTTCGATTGTTATGACCCTAGGGGAATTTCGTGGGTACATTTATTAGTGTATCTATGTTCTGAAACACGTGAGGTCTATATAAGAGACAAGTTTTCGTGGGGATAAATATTCGTGGATATAACCCTCCACCAAATCGACGAATATAAGTATCCAAAGAAATTTAATCATTCAAAAGTTTAGTAAAAAGAATGCTGACAAATGTGATAGCGTAGCAGAAAAAAACAATAATTTTTAAACATTTCATTTAAAAGTAATGCTGGTGCGACTCTGCGTTTGCTCACATGTTTTAATTTAACGAGAAAAAATACGTTGCTGTTTTTTCTATCATATGTATGTAAGTATATATGAAATACATTTATTACGATGTAAGTAAACTAAATTGTAAGCATTCTTAAGGATCTATAAATCAGTCTGAATGACTTTGTTGGCTTTACATCCCACCGACAGTATTTCAGTCATTTGGGGACTAGGTCAACTTGAAACAGATACTGCTATATATGTTTCAAGTTGACCTAGTCTCCACAGCAACCACAGCCAGTCACGATATGCAGACACCGGGCCATTCAGTCCTGAAACCACCCGTATATGCCTAGCGTCAAGCAGTGAGTTACCAGCTCCATTTTTATGACGTATAATAAATTCATAAGCATACAGTACATTCAATGGTGTGAAGAGTGCGTCACAGAAACTGAAGTGTCATTAGCTTAATTTAAGTCATCGAAGTTAAGGGACAGGACGTGACGCGAGGCGACGCGAAAGAATGATGTAGTCTCCAGGCCAAAATTTTATGGGAGGTATTATTTATTTTTTATTATAAACATAAACTGATACAAAGTTAGAAATCTGAGATGTAATCTACCATTCTTCATGAAAGCAAAGTTCACTTCAAAGTTTACATTTTTAGTGTGTGTTAAACAATTAGTTTTAAATCGTTTTTATGGAACCTCGCTAACAAACTGTGAAAGTTGAATGTCAACATTTGTGATCTGAGATCAAGTTTCATTAAAACTAATGTTCCATTCTAAATGCTTTCAACTACATGAGCTCAAAGAATATTAAACAGAGATTCTAATTTTCTGTAAAAGCCAGTAGAAAATATTGTTAAGACACACAGATGATCAATGGATATTGTAAACTTCAGAAAAAGTATGGAAAAATCACAAAGGAAAATGTCATTTCTCTCCTGCAAAGAATTATTCTCATTTTGATTTATTTAAAAAAAAATATGTTTTTAAATTAAACCAATGTAGCAGAAAAAACAATACATATACACAGTTATCATCATGCAGGTACTTTACCAGAATACATGAAATATTTTATTACTTGTCTTATTTTGATACAAATTTATCATCTTGATGATAATGTAATGTCCTCTTGTAAGATGTAAATTGCCAATCTTTGTTATTTTTTTCTTTTCGATGAACTACTAGTAATAATTACATATTTTCCACAAATAATAAAAATCATATAAATTTCCTTCCTTTTTCTAAAAAAAAAAAAGAAAGAAAAGAAATTAGTCTGCGAATAACATCCACAAAAAATATCGAGAAATATGCAAGAATAAGATGTTCGATTTTCTTGGCGTTTAACTTTACAAACTTCTATCCAACAGGGCCTCTGAAAGGTCGAGGGGGTAAAGTCGCTGACATTAAAACCCTCAGTCCCCACCCTGGGGGTTCGAACCGGCAGGTCATTCAGATTGTGGGGAAAGCCTTTCCGCTGGCTTGCGGTAGTCGGGGTTCTCCCGATGCCACCGTGCATTCCCCGGGGGTTTTTCCCCCACCTGTAATTAGCGGGCGCGCTATATAACAGAACAGAAAAGAAAAACATAATTTTTTTTGATTTGTAATAGTACATCATCAAAATAACACAACATTCAACATTAACAATAGAAAGTTATTAAAATAAAATATCATAAATTCTTTTTCCAAAAACCACGTGAACAAGAATCAAAATCGTTTTTTAACTAAGAGATGAACAAGTGTCAAGACAAACTTATGCGTAAAGAAAATGCAGATTTCAAATTTTTAGCAAGATTTAAAAGTGTAAAAACATTTTTGTTTGAAGTAATTCAAAAAATTTTAAAACATACTGGTCTAACAAAAAAAAACTTACAAAAAAATTCTTCTTAAATTTAAAAACAGGGGCATTAAAAAAAGTGATTTTCATCCTAAAATTCTTTTACTTCTGCAAAATATACAAACTTTTTTCGAACAGAATTCATTTCTCCCATAGCGACCAGTTTAATAGAAAAACTATGTATGAAAATTTAAAATCTACAAATTAATTTCTTAATCAAAGGGTAAAACATTCAAATAGCTTTCAATCCAAATTCATTTTTTTATATTATTATATAAAAAAAAATTTCACTTTTTTTCTTTATCAGAATCCCAAATTTTGAAAATAAGTTCAATCAAACGTTTTTTAAAAAACATATTAATAAAATCTTTTTCATTCAAAACGTTTGTTGACCCCATATAAGCAAAACCATTTTTAAAATAACATTTTTTACATTTAATAACCAACCTTTTTACCCAATTCACAATCTTTAAAATGAAATTTTTGCCAGTTTTTAAAATAATAATTTTCAGTATTAACAATTTACACCAATATTTTAAAGTTCGTAATATCTAAAATTAAAAATGGATAACGTCCAATTCCCCATACACCCAATTTTAGGGGTAGTTTTTTTTACTTAAGTATTGATTTACAAAATTAAAAAAGTATACTTTCATTTTTTTTTGATTACTATATCCCCAAATTTCTGATGCGTATCCGAGTATAGAACCAACAAAAATCAAATAAGGGCAAAATAATTTGGGTTTTAATTTAAACTTTTTACAATTTATCAATAAAACAAAAAAGGCTTTTAAGTTTTTTTCCAAACAAGGGTTTTTTTTTTATTACGTCAAATTTTTCCCCGTAAATTAAAAGACAGCCCCAAAAAATTTAAAAATCATTAACATTTCTTTTTCCTTTGCTTGAAAATCAAATTTTTCTTTTTTGATAAAAATTTACCCCTTTTTTCTAAAAAAAATAACCTTTATTTTTTTTTAGTTTTAATTTCCAAACTCCTTTTTTTACAATAATATCAAAAGAAAGACTTTTTTGTATTTTTTCCCCGGTAAATCACAACAATTACCATATCACTGCAAATAAAAAAGTAAGAACAAATCACAATATTAAATCCAATGAGATATCATTTTGTAAAAACAATTAAAGGTCTTCTAAAAAAGGAGAACTTACGGGGAAATTATCTCCCCTCCGTAACCCAACAAAAATTTTTCAAAGACTCCAAAATAACTATTGCTGCTCGACACCGCTTCACTTTATTATACATACTTTTACAACTTTTAAAACCTTCCCCCCTAACCTTCTCTAAAACTTCAACCACAACCCTTTCCTATACACATATAAAAGGGCCCTTTTTTTAAAAATCAAAAAAATACACAGTACAACCGTTTTTTTTCATTTAAATATTTCGTACAAAAATAATAAAAAAACAATGCAACCACAGTAATTTACCTTTCCAAAAACCAAACTTAGTCAAAAAATTTTGTTGTTTTCACAAAAATTTACATTCGTTTATTCAATACTGAGTAAAAATTTTCGATAAACAGCTGACAAGCGTGATTCCCCATAATTTATTGACTTTTTTTGGGGGCCTTTTTTTAGTAACGGTACAATTACACCTTCTGTCCATCTACGGGAAAAAATCCACTATCTAATTTTGCATTAAAAATATCACAAAAAATGTTGCTAAAATCAATACTTCAAAAAAATTCATTTATATAAATCCATGCCCCCAGTTTTTTTTCCCCCTCTTTAAAAATGACTAGCTGTTTTAAAAAAAAATTTCATTGACAGAAATTTTTTTTTTTCCCATTAATACTCATCTTTTTTGAAAACACAAAATCATTATCAAATAACACAATAAAATTTCAAATCAAATGCGACAAAAATATTCAGCCCCCCTCATTTTTTTTCCCCCCGTATAATGCATTACTTAAATTAGAGAAATTTTTAAAAAACCTTCAAAAATTTAAATCAAAAAAACAGATTTTTTCTTTTACTAAAAAGTCGCCAAAAATCTTTGGCTTACAAAACGAAGTTTTTCAATTTCAATAATTTTTTTTATGTTCAAATTCTCTTCGTTTTTTTTTCCCAAATTAAATTTTTAAATTTTTCTTTCAAACACAAAAGACTGCCAAATTTTTTTCCCGATTTAATCTATTAAATGTAAACTGGCTTCTTATAAATCTTTTAGCTACACAAAAATTCCATGTCAAACCATTTTTTATTATTGAAAAAACAAATATCTGTAAAATTTTATTACTAATATTTTCCGTAACGTTTTTTTTCAAAACAAAAAGGGTCTGTTACATCACGTATAATATTGGGAAATTTATCAACAACATGATAACAGAACTTTATCTACAATACAAAATTTTCTGTACTCATTAAAACTAGCAACCGAGCTTTATACCACTTCTAAAAATCCCCTCTTTCCCTTTCCCAATACACTTACCCTTTTCCCCAATTTTCTTACAAAGTTAATATTACATTTAATTTTAAAATACAACGAGCATGGGCACCCTTCATTAAAAGACTGAATCATAAAAAACCGTGATACACGAAAAATTCCTTTCTGTATAATTACATAATCGAAACCCATGCCCATTTATAGAAACATATGGTTTTTTGCCCTCTACTCACTACCTAGACCTCCATCACAATACGATAACCCTGGGCTTACAAGGGCAAGCAATTTCCCCCCCAAAAAAGTTACATACTTTTTTCACAAGGGCCCCCGAAAGGGGCGTGTCGGCAAAAAAGTCCCTATCATCAATTTTTTCATTATAACTAAAATAAAGCAAAAAAATCATCCCGTGTCCCAACCCTGCATTAAATCCCCCCCCAAATATACGAAACCCCGATTGTAAAGAAAAATATATCATTTGTACAATTCAAATAAACACGGATTACGTTTTTTAATATGGCGAATCAAAACCCCCAAGTAGACTCCACAAATAAAAACATTTTCAAAATTAAAGAAATTTTTTCTAACTTTAACCAATAATTTTTATCAGATGTTCCGTACAACTCATACCTTCCTTGATCGTACCTTTTTACATAAGCACTCCCCGCTCGACCCCTCGCGTTTTTTATGTTTTAAAATTTTTTTTATAAAAATTATGAACATGTAATTTTCTAACTCTAAGTTACTGCTTTATGCACCACGATTTAAAAAAGAAAAATTATTTTTCATTTTTCTTTAAAATACTCACAAAAACACTGCCTCCTTTTTCCGTCAGTCAAACCATTTTACATTCCACATAACACACCAGCTCACCCTCAGGGCCCCTAGCATTAATTTTCACGCACTGGTTTTTCCCTCTTAAATAAGTGCCATATGACACCACCCCCGTTTGTTATTATTCCGGCTTCCTTCAATTTTGGCACAATTTCCTTTTTCTGTCGACCACTTCCTTTTAAACTGCTCGTGGGGTATAGTTTGTTTTCCCCAAAAACTTTTTCCATGCTTCGCACCAAATTTTTTTCCTTGAAAGAGTGAATTTTGGCCCCCATTTTTCGGGACCCGCCATCTGACCTCTGACCCATTCTGTGTCCGTTCAAGGGCATATTGTCAACCAATCTTGAGCAATCTTCTCTTTTCTGCCAAGAATTTTTTCAGTTTCTTTTCACAGTCTTTGCAACACCTCTTGCCTCCTCCTCTATGTTGCGAAAACAAAATTATTTCGCATAGACGCGATTGAAGGTACACACTTCATCTTTTTAACCCAAACTCTTTCCTTTTCTAACTGAACAAATTTTACTAAAAACCCACCCAAAAAAACTACACTCCTACTTCCTTCACCTCCAAAACTTTCTTTTTGTGTTTTTTTTTGTGTCTTTTACAGCATTCCCTAAAAACTCCCAACTTTTTTAAAAGAACAAACTTATTCCCAATAAAACCCAAATTTTCCAACCTTGTCTCTACTTATCATTTTTTCATTCATTTTAAAAGCAGTTGCATGATGTCTGCGTTTGGAAGGGGATAAAAATCGGACTGCTAGTGCATGCCATGCTTATCGGGTGGGGGGGAGTACTCAACGAGTGTCTTTAGACTCTAAAGGGTTGTTTATGACATTCCCTCACACTAACAAATAAACTCTCTAAACAGAAAAGGGCGTTGGCACAAATAAAATAATTTTTTCCCCACCAAAAGCTTACTTACACCACTTCACCTTAGGGGAAATCCGTGTACCTTTCCCCCCCTTACACACACTGTCATTGTTCTCACTGTTGCTGCCTTCTTTTTTCTTATCTCTCCCATTTTACCCATAGAACTTTTTAAGATGTTAGTCCAGCACTTCCGCACTCCAAAATAAACAACAACTTAAAAAACAACTAAAAAAGCTTATCCACCATATATTTATCTTTTTTTTTAGAGCTCATTGAAAACACCCTATTTACTTGATACGTGACTCTCTCTATATACTGAAAACTGTCGAAGCGAAAAGGTAAACTCAAAAGTCCCCAAATCAAGCAAGTCAAGTCAAGCAATCAAGTCAAGTCAATCTATCCAACAATTTCCCAAACCCCTGATTTCCGGCCAGTAACCGTAAGTATATATCTCACGGGGCCTATTAATTAATGAAAAAAATTTTTAACTCAGGGAAAATTTTAAAAATTCCTAAATAATCGAATTTAAAATTTTTGTCCCCCTTTTTCAGCAAGGAAATTAAAAAAAGCGCGTGGATCGTTTCTTAAATACTACAGCTATTTTCTGAGAAATCTTTTAATTTTCGGGAACACTAATTTTCGCGATTTCGTGGGTTTCATTGACAATATCAATCCCCACGAAACTTGTCTCGTATATAGACCTCACATTTTCAGAATATAGACCCCACGAATAAAGAACCACGGAATTCCCTTAGGTACATAAAAAACGAAATTAATGTCAACAAAAAATTGAAAATTTACATAGTGCAAAATTACCACAGAACGTTAAGTGTTTTTTTTTATAAGTCATGTCCCAAAGGAAATGTGTACATCAGACAAATGACAAACTTTTAAAAAAATTGTCTCTTTTTTCAAAATTTTCACAAAACGGTGACCCCCAGTGAGAGAAACGCAAATAAATGATAAAAAAAAATGTGAAGTCGTTTTTAGCAATTTTAAGAAAAAGCCATAAATCTAGAAAAAGGGACAATATACACATTCCGTTTTGATAGTTTACCGTGGTCTGAGAAAAGCGATTCCTTTTGTACTCAGCGCTTTCTAGCGTGCTTTAAAATTCAAAACTTTTTTTTTTTTTTTTTTTTTTTAACATCAATCATTTTTTTTTTTTTCCAAAATTCTCTAACACTTTTTATGAAACCCATAAAATTACTGAACCAATCTCAAAATCTGTCTGAAGACCCCAAAAGAGATTGGGGTTTCATTTTAATCCTGGGGGCATACTGACATCTTTTGGCGGCAGCTTTGGGGTTTTCTTTGACCGAGATTTTTAAACGCACTCCCCCAAGCAGTCTCTAATACTAACTCAAGAGGTTATTTACTTTTTACACATGTAAAGACATGGAAAAAGTAAAAGCGAATTCAAGATGATGACCAAACTTCCCCCTAATGTATGACTTGCAAAATTCCCGAAGACATGTATTTTTTTAGCCAATCTCATATTAAAACAAGAAATTTCCCCCGAGAAACTAATGCCCCCCCAGGGTTTTGGTCAGAACAAATAAATTTTTCTTTTTATTTTTAAAACGTTTATATAATGATTTTTCATTTGTAAAATTCATGATAGTTTTAAATTACCTTTAGAAAAAGAAGCTTAAAAAAAAGAGGTAAACCCGGGGCAGAATAAAAAAAATAACCAAATTTTTCGTAAATATTTAAACAGATCATATTTGAGTAAATGTGTACTAGTTTCATTAAAAAATGAAAAAATCTTCATAGAAAAAGCTTAAATGCAAAGGCAAACCTGTGGCAGAACAAACAATTTTTACAAGTTCATCAAACCCGAAATATAGATCACAGGGATAAATTTTCATAAAAATTAAAAAGATTTATCAGAGTACATGTTGCCTATTTCATAAAAATGAAACGCAAATAAAACCCGGGTTGACAAAACGGCAACAACGGAAAAAACACGGACCCCAAAATCTATTGGCGGAGTTGACGGGGGGAAAAAAATGTATTCATTCACAATTGCGTCTTCACCATAAAATTCCATACCTTATAAATCAATATACTTCTGTAGCTAATTTACTTATTTTTGGGCCACGAGATTTCGTGAACAGTACTACTGTCCATATATGGATATACGCTGGTTGATTAATGCGCGGATTGCCCCCAAATATATTTTTAAAGATATGTCTTGTTTGTGTCGTTGTCGGGTAGGTTACAGTGTAATTGCAGTGGCAAAAGTTCGAGTGCACATGGCACAAACTCTCTATCTACCGCAAGCCAGGAACTTTGAGGAAGATACCTGTTGGAACTTGCATATTTTGATGAATAGTGCGGCGGTTTTGCCTTCATAATAAAACTAAAACTGTCTAAATCTATCCATATAATTTCCCAACAGTTTCTTACAGTTAATCGATAAAGAGTATTTCCTTCAAATTTTTGAAATAATTTTTCATAAATGAACCGCGAAGACCTAAAGGGAGAAAGATATGACCGTAGGGTCCTACTTGACCAAAAGGGGATTATGGGGGGAATTTTGTCGCACAGCTACTGATTGCGTTAATTATTTACCCATTACCTTATATAAGTACCCAGCGATATTAATTTTCTGAACTGACTTAAAACATCATGTGGGGTTCCATAATGCAACTTTTTTTGGCAACTGACAACTGTAATTTAAAAATATTTTTTAATTTTAACTTTAAATTTTTAAATATAAATGATAATAATACTTATAACAAACTTAAATGGTTAATGAACAATGCATTTTCATTGCAGTGAGACTGCGAGGTCTGAGCTCAACACTGCAACACAAATTTTTTTTAACATCGCCCTACTGTCTTTGTCAATTTTTGATCATAAATAAAACATAACATGACAAAAAACCTAAATCAAAAAAAAACCATTAGCAGAGTTCAGAAATATGTTACATAAAAACGATCATTTGTCAAACCAACTGTTCTTAATTCAAAAACCTTCGTATCTATAGATTAAATTACAAGAGCACCGAATGCGGAGGCAACGCTCTTGAGAATGGGCTTTGCACACGACGATTCAGCGATCAATAAATATAAATCGCCGACATTTTTTTTAAAACGACGATTGAAATTTTTTACTTCTATCTTTTTAAAATATTATTTATAGATAAAAAATCATAGTAGTTTTATAAAAAAAAAAAGTTGATTCGTTATTTTTAAAAAAGGTTATGAAACTGACTTTTGCAACGGTGCAAATATTTCCCCCTTCCAATTACCCCAGACAACAATCCTGCATCTGACCCTGAACGCTTGGGTTTTTGGGAAAATTTTTCCCCCTTATCCCTTTCAATTCTCAAAAAATCAATCACGATTTTCACTGGCTTGAAACCTCTAAACTCTCAAGGACCATTCCAATAGAAAAAAAATTTTCCGGCTGTCATAATTTGCATCAGAACCTTTCAAAACGTTATTGAAGCAGTGCATTTGAATAGTTTTTAACAAAGTTTTTTTTTTGCAAATCTTATCAATTTTTGAATATGAACGACCTTGTCCTGTATTCGTTCACGTATTTTTTTTTTCCGTTGTTATATTATCAAAATTGTTCCAAGTTTTTTAAAAGGGAAATCTTATCTTTTGCGTATTTATCAAATAGGAACAAAGAAGGAGTAACAAAATAGATAAAATGGGACATGCAACTTCCGGTGGATGCAATGGCATAAAGAAAACTGCAGTAGATATATAAACGCGTGCGATCGCAAGTCCACCCCCATAAAAGGTACCGTTAGTCACCAAAGGGAATATATCCCGAACCATTAGCTGTGCTCTGGTTAACGTTAAGCTTTTTTTTAGATTAATGTTTTTTATGTGTGTGTGTGTGGTGTTTGTTTTTTTTGTGTGTTTTTTTTTGGGTGCTTTTTTTTCAAAGTTTTTTAATATGTTAAAACACATTCAGGCCTGTCCTTTAGCGTCCATTCAAGAGAACATGAGAAAGTGACCGCTTTAACCCGGGGGGGTCGCTTAATGACGTTTTAACAAAGCAACAAAAAGCTAGTTTGGTAAATTTTTTAAACAGACCGTTAAACACAGTTGACCCCCTTATTACAGGTGACGCTAATTAATACAAGTTCAACTATAGTTCTATTCGGGCAAAAATAATCTCGGCCAAAGTCGCATTTTATGTAGAGGTATAATCAAGTTATAAATTTGCAGCATATACAAAACACGATTTTTATGTTTAAACTACCACTGTTGTAATGCTTATTTGTGACTCTGATGAATAATAATTTTAACTTGTTTCTGAAATCCCGGGGACACGGGAAATATCTTTAAGTAATTATATGTATTTGTATTATTATTGTTGTTATTATTTTTTTTTTTTTTTGGTTTTCCCCCTCTATTTCCCATTCTATTCTCAAGAGCTTTAAAATAAAAGGACTGCGTGGCATTTACAACCCAGGAGGGCCAACAAAAACACGACATATTTCTGTTGTTTGTTATGTTTTGGGCATGAAAACAGAAAATTATCGTAAATTTAAGACTGTATCTTTGGCAAACGGAGCACGTGACGGAAAATGACGTGTAAATTTGGTACAACAGTAAAACAACCTAAAATATGGAAGCGGTATCAAAGCGACTCGAATTGATGTATGTTGTCTTAACAACCCCCAGAGACAGGGTTTGTATCGTATTACCTACATAGTTTCAGATATCCTATTGCCCAATGCTCTTATTCTGTCGTCTGATTAAGACTTTATACAGACCAATATGTAAAAAATAATTATTATGTATTAAATAAATGAACTTTTTTAAGCATTAGCTACATACAAAATAAAACTGAATATAATTATTATATTCGATGCTTGAAAAATCTCTAGTGATTAGATTAACATTTGTTTTGTTGGTTTACAAATGCGTGGTTAAAACTCATATTGATATGAAGAAAATATCCCCCCATATTTTGACATTTTCAAATTTAATCGCCTATTACATATTGTGGGTTTAATGCATGAGGGACAACGTCAATATTTATAATTATTAGTTTTTCTCGACAGATGATTAATATAAAACGTTCGCAAGTGACAAGGGGGTTGATCTTTTATCTACGATTATGTAATAGGTTCTGATACCGATATTGATTTACGCTAAAAAGAACAGCTTGATGTAATTTGATTTCCTTAAGGTAATCCATCCATCATTAAATCATTACCATGGTCCTTTAAATGCTTAATAATAAGACTTCCTGTGCAAATGCAAGCATTCACTGACTTGAAAATTAATAAGCTGATTTGATCTAAGTCTATAAAGACTTGCATTTACGTAAAATTCCCACAAACACTTGATGGACCAAGACCCACAATTTCATGATAATGGACTACCTTAAAGTTTATTTGTAATATTTGTTGGGCATAACGTCCTGCTGCCCAGTATTTTCAGTCATTGGCGTTTATGTCTACTTGAGAGACAGATATAGTGCTACCCACACTGAAGTTTGTCGAAGTTCGAATGCCATGCTAACTTGGGAGCATGATGTTAGCTATTTGAGCTTTTGGTTTTTGGGAATTTGATATTTGAGTAAAAAAACCAAGCGGGAACACCAAACCAAAAGATCATCAATCATTGTAAATTTTTTTTTCGTCTTTCAATCTTTCATAATGTTGCAGATGCCCCTTTCCTGGCGAATAAAATTTAACGTAGTAGCGCTGACATTCCGAAAAGTACGAGTACCCGAAATACTTTTACACTTAACCCTGTTTTAGTTACGTCCCTTTTCCCATACTGCCCAAACTGTAAAAGTGAATTAAAATAAATAGCTGCAATTCAGGGTGCCTGATTTTACAATTAATCACTTTAGGGACCATTGAATGATTTACAAGATCATCAATTACTATCAATTTGAAAAAAAAAAAGAAAAAAAATCCTTATTGGTCCCCCTGGTGACCATACAGGTCGTGTTTTAAACTCAGCCAGAGTCGTCTGCTGTGAAATAATAATTTTCGCGGGGAAATTTAAATTTTCGTTTAATTTCGTGGAGGGTTTTTTTTATTCTCGAATATTAATTTCCACAAAATCGTTCATTTTATAGACCAAAAAATCACCTAATCAGAATCCCCTGAAAAAATGTAACCGCGAAATACCCTCTAAATGCCTAATCCCAACGAAATTGCCAACAAAACTAATGATTTTTACAGTAATATCATAGGCAAAAATATTTTATTATTGATGTAAATGTACACAATTTTGCGATAACAAGATGCATGGAAAAAAATATTAGACATTGGCTACATAGATCCTATCAAAGAAAGAAGAAAAGAAAAAGAAGAAGAACATGTGTATTATTCTATCAAATCCCCTAGAAATATCACAGAAAAACGAATAACCTTACGATTGTATTACCTTTAACTAAGACAAACTTTTAACTTAGACTTTTAATCTAAAAAAAGTACTGAATAATATATCTTAGATAGAACATTCATAAAATGACAAAGTAATTTTGCGAAAATTAAAGGGTTTTGACGTTTTATTTTTTATCGTTTATTTGTTATATACGTTCACATCTTCTAAACTATATCACCTAGAGCTGAAATAAAAGTTACTATGGAGTACGATATCTTACGATCAAAAGCGTTAATTAATGTCCCTTTTTTAAACTTTATATTGCCTGAAGTGAGCCCCTAAATATTATGACTTGACTTGTCTTGACTATTTGAGTTTACCGTCCGCTTCGACAGTATTTCAGACATAAGCCACGTCCAGCTAATTCAAGTGGAAAGGGAAAACCCCCAATACACGGAGGCAACCGGTAAAAACCACCGACCTATCGCAAGCCACTGGAAGGTTTTTTCCCCACATGAAAATCCAAGCCCCTGCCGGGATTCGAACCCACGCGGTGAGGGCTGAGTGATGTTAAGTCAGCGACTTTAAAACCCCCCGGACACGGAGGCCCCCCAAATATATAAATAAAGTTACAAAAAGTTACAAATCCGCCGTGTTTAGAGCTTCCGCCTAGGGACAGAGGTCGTGGTTCGATCCCTGGCCCATACCCAAAGTCAAAAAAATGGGACTGGGATTGTTCCCTTGCTTTGGGGCCCACATATGAGGGTATTTCCAGGACTGGTTGGCCCGGTGTAATGTAATAATGATACTCAGGGTAATGTGACTGGTCTGTTATCATGCTACATGTCACAGTGTAATACTTCAGTGAAAAAAGCATTACATCTGTCTCAAGTACACATTGTCTCCGAATGACTGAAATAAAAAGTCGAGACACTTTAGACCCACCGAACAAAAGTGACATCCACATGTATACCATTTTCATTTAAATGACATATTCTCTTAACAACTCGGAAAAAATTTAATTAAACTTGGCACGGATGATCCACGAGTGGTCCTGAACAGAAATAGCTTTAAACAATACAGGGTGATACAAGATGGCCTCTAAATTCTAATTGCCTCTTACTGGATGCATTTCACATGCGACGCTATGTTCATGAGTAAAATGCACACATAACAAATTCTTTAGATGCAGAAATCATTATATTTCAATTAACGAAAATAAAAAGCATTAACCCCCTTAGGGGTTGCCGAATACTCGAGCAACGCACTTGACTGGGGGGTTTTGTGTCTGAACCCCGTTAAGAACTCCTTTGATCTTTTCCATGGTGGTAATTCTTTTTTTTTTTTTTTTTTTTTTTTAACTTTTTTACATGCACCTCCCTCTAGTTTAATTCACATATTTAAAAAATGTGGAATTTCTCACTTTTTTGTCCTTCTTTTTTTTAAAAACCTTCCAAGTCGCCAAATTCCAAGCCATGAACCGTCGAAAGGGTTAAGTTTTTCAGTTATAAGAAAATGTTCCCAAGTCGAAAAAAAAGTAAATTTTTAAAACCCTTCAAATTCACTCATCACACAGACACACATGCACACACACATATATATATATATATATATTAATATATAAAATATATTCGAGTGGGGCGCTAGTTATATTGAGAAAGTTTCACGATATAGAAATCATATACATTATGAAATTAAATTGCGCAACGGAGTTTAAAACATATTCTAGGTATCTAAAAATTTATGCTTAAAATCCAACTAAATCAGAAAGAAACAATTATAATTAAAAATTTTATATAAGTCGTGGTATTTATTTTTTCAACAATAAACATAACGGTATATTCAAATTAAATACAGAGCGCAGTAATTAAGTATGCGTTTCCAATTTCAAATATGAGTAAATTTATTTGGGCAAGTACGGGAGTTGTTTCAAAGATAATGTAGAATTTGGCTGTCATACGTAACCTGTTTAGTAAAATCTTTCATTTCGCGACCTATTTTAATGTGGGCCAGTGGGAACGTACCCGACTGCAGATCCGAAGGTTATGTGTTCGAACCCCGTTAGGAATAAAACAAAATTACACCACTACCCCTCCCCCGGGCGCAAATTACTGGTCCAACCCATGAACCGTCTAAAGGGCGTGGTATAAGCTGAAATAAATTGTATCCCGATCTACTTTAAAAAAATTAGATTAAACGATTAAACAAACTGTATTCTGATTATGAATCGCATAGCACGTTTCAATCGCCACAGATAAAGCATAAAAAAGCGTAGCCGTATTGAATTTAAGACACTTAATATGAATAATCACTTAATACCCCTGCCGAAAAGAGGCAGATTCCCCTGATTTCATTTAAACAAGAAATATCTAAAAAAATAAAAAAAATAAAAAAATAAAAAATTGCGGCGATGATGTATATTAAAGGAATGGAGAATGTAGAACGGTTATATGACGTACAAGTTACTATCTGTGAAGCATTTCATTCGGGAAAGTCAAATAAAACCTCGACCAAAATCCGCTTTTAGTCAACATTATTGTAATAAAGGACAGTCACCGTCTTTCAATCTACCGTAGACAGCCATTCATATAAAAATTTCACTTATCTATACATTGGGCCCGAAACAGGTTTATGATTGCATCTGAAGAAGTGTTTTGATAAAACAACTATTATTTTTTTTATCAAAAAAATGTAAATCAGTCAGGATTATAAATAAAATTTCCTGAATACAAAGTATATATTTTGAGATTCCCAAATCTCAACAAACAATGGTGCGTAACTCTTTTCATTTCCAAATATAGATTTTTTTCTACCAATGAAAATTGTTAAAAATTTTTATTTGGTCACATTTGGTGTCAAAAACTTTGCAGCATTTTTCCCTTTTTCGATTCGAAACAAATTATGCTGCTTGTGATAGCTTAAAATGACGTCATATACCACGTGGTATGGCCACACCTCAAACGGATTTTGATATATAGGCCAGTTATATTTATTGTATTAAGTTTTCAAGGGTCATAACCTTGCACATATTTGTTGAAACAGCCAAACTCCCAATGTGTATAACTTAAATCTTGGCATCCCTGTAAAGTTTTGTGACCCCACTCGAATAGTATTGGAAACTTGTATGAAATAAACTAATTTAAGTCAAAACCCAAAAGCAATAACTCTGTACATATTGCCACAACAGCCATCAAAACTTATGTTGTCTTACTTTGCATGATGGATAACATGCTATAAAGTATTGTGACGCTGGCTCATAAAGTGTTTTGAAAACATGTAACGCCTACTATTTTTAAACCAATCAATTTTCCATAACCTGCACATAAATATTTTAGCAAAGAACACAACAACGTAAAGCTGTATGATTCAATATCAATGGTTACATACACGCCTAAATTGACTAGTTTTATTCAAAGCAAATTGTTTCATCTACGTTCTCGTACATGAATTTTTATTTATTTAATTATTTATTTATTTATTTATTTATTTATTTATTTATTTATTTCAGCTCTTTTTACTTCCAAATACGCTTACCTAATGGCACTTGAAGTATTTATCCACCAAACTGTTTCCGAGAAAGTCTTTTTAGATGTCAAATTAATCTCTTAAAAACGGCATTCAGTCGTTGTAAGCTTAAAACTTAATTTGTGTAGACAGATTTTGTCTCCAGCAGCTTTTTCTGTAGTAATGACGCAGCATTTAAGACTGGCAAATTCGACAAATCGCTCTTAAGCTGATTCAATCCTACTAAATTTGGCAGCAAAAACCTAACTAGCTTGTCTCGATATGCAATCCTACACAAGTACCATGGACACTAAATGATACCGACGGTCAAATGTAGATAAACCAGACAGGTTGTTTTTAAAACGTTCTAATTAGCTGCAGAAAATTTATAGTGATGGTATGCTAAAATTCCGTACAAGCGCTCGCTTGGATACACTCAGTTCCAAAGAACTAAATACTCTCGTGTATATGTCATCGAACTAGCCCAAAATCTACCATTTTGGGTTAATCAATGACAAATACACACGAGCTAAAGAGTGCGAAAACGAAACTAATAAGTTTGCTAAATATTGGAATATTTAAAATCAAAAGTGCTCACCTCCTTTGGAAATGAGTGTTCCATGATGCGAGTTATAGAGATTAATATGATATCAGAAAAAATGCGCATACACAACAATACGTTTATGATGAATAATATCCTGTCGTTTTCTCTTCATTTTCATTCTAGCCATATATTTAAATAAAGCTATATTCACCAATTATGATAACAAAAATCAGTTGCGAAAGGGTTATGTCAGGTTGACAGACCAGAAATAGTTAAAACAGATGTTCGAGAATTTGCTAATTGTACATGTAACAGTGGTGGCGACTATAATGATATTGTTGTCGTTTATAATGATGATGATGATGATGATGATGATGATGATGCTAATGTTGTTAAAATAATAAAACATATTCCTGTTTACTACTTTTTTTTCATTTAATACGTCCATATTCCCCTACTACTCTTGAAATGGATGCATTGCATCGCCTTTGATGCCTTTTGAAAAAAAAGACCTATTCAAAAGAGATGTGAAACGATCCGATATGACGTTTTTTCCCGTGACGAAAAAAAAAAAAACCCACAAAAAACAGGTGAACGGGATTTAAATTAGATCTCCCAGAGACGCTTTACAGACACACGCTTTACAGTATCACTCATACAAGAGATCTGCGATCTAATTAGAGGCATACATATTTAGTTTAATCGACAATAGATAGAAGAGAGAAATACTAAATATGCATGTGTCTAATTAGATCGCAGATCCACATGATTTATCTCTCTTTAATGTTTTAACAGCCTCTAACACTTCTCCAGATTTATAGTTATAGATTTATTTAATATATCATTTACATCTTCTTCAGGCATATCATTAACATCATCTTCACAACTGTTTAAATTGTGGTCTGCTTCTATATTTTCAATCTTAAAAAACATGTTAACTTAACCCTTTCCCTCATAGAGGAAACCATGAAAAGACCTATTCGAACAACATAAAACCAGATCAGCCTGCGAGTAACTCGCAGGCTGATCAGGTTTTATGCTGTTCGCTGCTCCTCAGTGGTCTGAAATGAGGATTTTTGTAATTAAATTTGGTAAGGTTTAAGTGTGGTTTTCTGCAGATCAGGCTTTATGTGGTACCTATTGAGTGCGTCAAAATGAGTCTATATGAGGGAAAGGGTTATTTAAGAAAAGTGCTCACAAAATGATTCTTGTGAAATATCATGATTAGTATTAGCTTTCGCCTTAAAATACTTCTAAAAATCTTTTGGTTTTGAAAATCTAAGTTTTTCTATATTAGCTATTTATTCTTTCTTTGCCTTAACAACTTGCTTATACTTGCATTTAAAATTATATAATTGCTCTCTACTATTATCAGATTTATACCGCTTAAAAATTAAAAACACGTTGTGCCTCTAAGTACTATTTTTGTTTGTTTGTGGTTGTTTTTGAGTGTTTTTTTTTATTTTTTTATTTTTGCCTGTAAACACTCATTATCAAACCATTCTTTGTTATTTACAGGATTATCAATAAAATGTAGAGACTTACTGTTAACTATTTGTCGTTAAATAACGGATCTGATATTTCACGCACAATATTCGTAAAATCACATACAACATTGTTAACAGCCACACGGTCTCTTAAATAATTTAACTATTTGTCGTTAAGTGATGCCAAAAAGAACAAGCTGTGACGATTTAATTGAAATAAATAACTGCTATTTAGGACGGATGGACTTTGATTAACCCACCAAGTGATCATTAATTAATTAATTAATAAGGGGTTTTCGCTTACGGGGCGAATGCTCTCCCGCCCGAGTTTCCCGGCCTTTTTACAATCGTTCCCCCCTATTGTGAGTTATCGGTACGTAAACTTTTCCCCCCATTTTAAATTGTCCCTGAATTTAGGAGTTACAGGGAAAATTTAAAAACCCGTGCAGGTGTCTTAAAATTACCTAGTACATACCCCAACACCCCCACTTTGGGGGCCCCAAATGCCACGGATACCCCGGGGTGAGTGGTTAGGCGCCCGCCTGGGAAAGCGGGAGGTTTTAAAATCGATCCCCGCCGCGCTTTTCCCAGCAATAAGGGTAGTTGCGGATTTTTTCCCCGGTGTCGGTTTAAATGTGACTGAGTCCCACATGTCTACGGCGTGATATGCAGTGTGGCAGCACTGAAATCTGATCAAGTAGATCCCATCTCCAAATGACGAAATACTGTAAGTGGGACTTTAAAACCCCAACAAAAAAAAAGGGTAACTGAAAAAAAATGCGAAAAAAGGGCAGCCGGGACCGGGACTCAAACCCCGGGGCCCTTTTTCGCTCACAGGGGGAATGCTCAAAACGCCCGAGCTACCGGGCCCGTTTAAACCCTTTTCCCCCCTATTTTTAATCGGTACTATGATATGGACCTTTCTAACAAGACAGATGTAGTGTTTGTCTCAATGCGATATCACGCCATTGGCAAAATGGCATGATACAAAACCCCAGTCAAAATTTCCTGAAAAGGGTCAACCAGTCCGGGGAAACCCTAACACAAGGGAGTTTTCCCTGACAATTTTTAACGATTTAGGTATGTCGCAGTGGGGGGTTCAAACCCCACGATCCCCCTTTTAAAAAGGGGGGGGGGGGCGTTAACCCAAGAACTGCTAAGCCCTCCAAGTGTTTTTTTTATTTTTTTGCAATGCCTCAGTATGAGTTACAAAAAATAAAGGAACAGCAAGAAAAAAAAGAAGAAAAGAGGTCTTTATTTAAAAAGGGGGAAAGGAGCCCCGTTATAGCTTTCTTTCTTTGCTTTTATTTGGAAAAGACCCTACATGAAATATCTTTTATTGTTTGCATTCGGGTAAACCAAATGTTTTTAAAACTCCAAAAACACAAACACCCAAAAAAAGCTTTTTGTTTCATGTTATTATACACAAAAAGACATTATTTGGGGAATGTTCTCCCGGCAATGTTTGGATTAAAAATCAGTTAAAAGTACAAAGATCGACAGACGGGTATTTTTTTGGGAATTTTAATTTCGCGGGTAATGCCCTATTTCCAATCATGGGGTTACCGCTGTCATGAGATTAAATCAACAATTCGCAAAAGCTTTTCAAGTGCTAAGAAAAATTGGGAAAAATTAGAATAAGATTAAGATTTTGGCACGGATAAATTGTGTATGCAAATTTCAGTTCCAGGGTTTAACAATCACCAAAAGTGATTTAAAAATCCCCCCAAACCCCCCGATATTATTTAATGTGAGAACCCGTTTTTAGAACGGGTGAGACCAAAGTAGAAAAAGGGGGGGGCCAGTGTAGAACGGGGGGAGACCCGATGGGGGGGGGGAATTCCCATAATTTCTCGATTTCCGTGAAACGGGGGTAAATGAAAATAAACTATCTTTGTTTCCCGACATTTCTATTTTTGCACGTGCAAATTTGTTTAACCCTCCCCCCGACAGTAATTTAGTAAATTTGGGGACGATGTCTACTTGAGAAGATAAAAGTGCTGCCACACTGCGTATCACGGCCCTTGACCCCGTGGAAAAGATTTCCACACCCCTCACATTTTTCCTGACACCGGGGCCCAAACCCGTCTTTGGGAAAAAAACCCTTTTATGCTGGCGCAAAACAAGGGGGCATAACGTATCATTTTTCGACTTTTGGTATATCCCCGGCCGGGGGTCGAACCCCCGACCTCCCCCTCCCCGGGGGGAAAGCTTAACCCTCGGCCACCGGGGACGGTATTTATTAAAATAGGGCTTTTTAAACATAAATATTGGTTTTTTTTAAACCCTTCAAAAATTTAGGCCCGCGAGGGGAAAAAAAACCTTTTTTCAATTTAGGGTTTTCCCCCAGGTACAATGTTCTGTAAAGGGGGATTGATAGAGGGAAAAAAACACATAGTTTTAAAAAAAATTCTTTTCAAAAGGTCTGTTGAGCGGGGTCACAACCCATATTGCGTATTCAAAAATAATCGCA
>CM037789.1:34282944-34324621 GCA_021229015.1 Solen grandis
GGTAAACAGGAAGAGAATTCAAAATAAAATCTTATTTCGATCATCTGCATTTTTATATTTGAAGCGTTACAACTTGTTTATAAAATAAATAAAGAGCACTAATAGCCAATGGAAGAGAAAATATCTGAACAAATATAGGAGCATATAACAATCCACATACAAATAAAATTAACCAGTCCAGGTAGCTGAATGGTTAGAGCAGCCGATTTAGTAGCGGTAGGTAATGACTTGAGTTCAAGCGGGTCCGGCATCTACATACCAATATCTCGAGAATGTCTTTATTATCTGGGTAATTTACGGGCGCTATTATTACTATATCCTTCACTGGATGACAATGTATTTAGATAGGTCCAAGACTTATAAGCCCGGAGTGAAAAGGTGTAGTATCCTGCAACTGATCAAAGACAAAATTCTAATTTAATTCAAAATGTTTTATTTGTGGACTTAGTTAACCTTATGTCTATCCTAATAAATACTAAATAGTATGCGTCAGATTAAAATATTTGAAAAAATACCACATAGTTTTTGTCAGATTAAAATATTTGAAATAAGTCTATAATACTCAAATGTACTGGCTTTTAGGACTGTGATTTTTTAAGATTTGTATCAAAACAAATTACTAATTACCTTTAAAGAGAGTTCTTACAAGTAATCACTAATTTTTTCAGGGATGACGGGGTAAGTAATTGTTTTACTGGGAGACAAGAGTTTCAACAGAACACACACGTATAGACGTATATGGACGTAAAATGAGGATAGAACACCTGAGCAAGCACGCGTACTACAACACTGTTAATCTTATTATGTATTTGAAATTTTTGCAGCCCACACAGTTTATCCTACCCTTACTCCACGTTCGTGCAATCATGAATACTGTTTATATATTACACAGAAAATGTTCGGGAACATTGCGAATAGATGTTGCGTCATGCCATTTGTCAAGAAATCGCAGGTATAGAAAGGCGATACTATGCGTATCATTCAGATAGGTGCTAAGTGTTTTATGCAGATTATATACATTCTAATTTCTTTTCTTTGTTTCTTAATAACACAAGTGCATATTCTTTGATCAGTCATATTCAAATAAAAATTCTTAATGATTCTCCGTAAATTTTTTCTAAGCTACTTCAAGTTTAACAATTTTTTAAGTATGTTAAAATAATAGAGCTAGGTTGGCACCATTACGCTAACCCTTCAAAACGTTTAAATATTTTCTTTTTGCTAAACCCATTCAATATACAATATGAAAAAAGTATTCAAGGGTCATCATTCCGGAACTTTTCTTTATTTTGAGAGTCAACAAATTAAAATTCATTAGAAGGACTAAGTACAGGAAATCCTAACCTTTCAGCAACGATTGTTAATAAGATGAAATCAATTGTGCCTCTCCAACATGATAGGAAACTGTTTTATTTTGTAAAATTGTGTGTTCGATATGTTTGAGATTCATTTCAGCTTTGTTATGTAGTCGCATGTTTGACTGTATCATTTTATCCCGGTGAACAAAAGGTTAAGATGATCCGCTAGAAGACGATAGTTCCATTCCCGGCTTCGACGTACCAAAGTCATTAAAAAGATATTGTAAATCGACAATGTTTCGGCGATGTGTAGTTCCAAGGCTGATAGGTCCACCGTCAAGATAGTGCGAATTATGTGATTTCTTACAATTTGTCTAGTACCTGTTATCATATTGTATCTGTCTCGAGTAGACAAAGTTCCAGAAATAACTAAAATGACAAATATGGTCGTGGTGTCATTGTGTCGAAGAGCCCAATCAAGTAAACAAACTTGATTACAAAGTATATTATGATAAAACATAATACAATTAGAGTCAGTGCGGATATCCTGGTAATTGATTTCTCACTAGTTTAGCAAACTGACATGATACTTAAAGAGCCCGCTGTCTTAAACAAAAGCAGACATCTATCGAAGAGTTACAGGTTATTCCTCGTTTATGTTATCTGTCTTGATTTTTTTGATTTGTGAACTTTTTTACCAGATTATGAAATTGAAAGTGTACAAAATAGTCCGACAAGCCGATACTCTAAAACATAGACATTGCGCATTATAGAATTATTGCAACTAACCGAGACCGAAAGGGTGATGTGAGCCAGTGGTAACGTAGGTCCGAAGTTTATGTGTTCGAATCTCTTTGGGGATTTTTCAAAGACCTCCCAGCTGCAAAGAACTGCTCAAACTACGGAACCGTCGAGTTGCATTAGTTTAAGTTATAATTTGTTTCCTAATATATGTACAATGAATAAGTTTAAACAGTAAACATGGTATTATGGAAAGGATACATTTGTTATTATATTAAGTACCACATTTACATATGATTTTAAGAGACACTCAAACAAATACGAAAATTGTTCGAAAATATATTTTATATTTGACTTTTCTTTATTTGTGTTCTTTGGGTAAATCAACATATAGTATAATAGTAAACTCGAAACAACAAGCACAATTCTTGTCAGTATACAATACTGTGTTGACAGTATAATAGAAGACCTAAGTGCATGTACACATTATGTGTTCCTACTTTAAAAACGTCCATGCTTCGATATTTATTTTTGTACCAAGGGTATATATATTTCTACTACATTATCTTCTGTCAATATTGCAACCAATTAAAACAAAACAAAATTAATTGGAACGCGGGCATTCTTCAAAGCTTGTAGGTGTTAAATGTTGTCAGAGATGATAATATTTAATGATATAAATTGTTGTTACACTTAGATAAGATAGTGACGGAAATATCACATTTCACTCAGAGGGAATATTTTGGAAATATTGTATTAAGTTCCTGGTTTGAACGGACGGGTCTGTGTTAAAAAGCTTGACACTTATATCACACACAATATTTTTGAGGTTATACAAATCCATTGAAATGCACACATTACAAATAATAAAAACAACTGCAAAAATAAGGAAATAAACAATATCTTTTTAATTTGTGCGATATATTCTTTATTGTGTCATGAGTAATACAAAATCAACAAATGTGTCATTTTTCATTGTTTGTCTCTTCTTCCTTTCCTTTTCTTTCTACGCGTGAAACAAGAAAGAGGAAGAACACAATTTCTCAAAAAAGTTAGGTCTTTCATTTACATCATGAAGGCGACAGTCAAACAATTAGTGTCATTATAACATTTTATATGCCGTTTTCTTTTTACTCGCTGGTAGCTGATTAGAAAGACAGCTGTATTCATATGCAAAGCGCTTTAGCTGTACACATTTTAAAGGATAAAGGAGAAACACAATACAAGCATTATTTAAAACAAACGTAGTATGCATTATATTCCTTCTTTACCATGTATGAAATAAAAATTAACTGAAATTTACATGCACTTTCTTTGCTTTTTCCTTGCTTGATTCTCACTAATCAAGAAAGAGAATGACTATGATTTATAAACGTGCCCTTTTAATCATACGAATGCAATTAAGTCTAACACCTAGTTTCATTAAAACGATTTTATTATGGGTCCTGTTTATTATTTATTGTTTTGAACAGACATACAACTGTATTCATGTTCTGTTTTTTCTTTCGTTTCATCTGGGAATTCTAACACATTGTAAACGTTTCCTATGGCGTCTTGTCCATGGTTTTCATCTGCAAGATGACTGTCTACATTCACATACTCGCTTAACCCACTCTCAGTAACCATCAATTCCTGTTGATGTTTTTTGTGTCTGTCTACATTTACGTACTCACTGACCCCACTCTGAGTTATTGTCTCTTCCGGTTGATGTGCTTCGTTTTGTTTTGGCCCTACTGCCCTATATCTTTGAGAAAAAAAACTCAGCTTTAATATTATTTTGAAATTAAATTTTGTACTTCCAGAGACATTATTTAGGATGCTAATGCTGCTTGTTGTAAAAAATTTCACATTAACCAAAGTGGTTTGAAAGTTGGAATGAATGCTGAAACAATTTTATCTATTCTTTTTTAAACTGATTTGGATATTAATGAATATTCTAGCCGGTTAAACACAGATTTAATCGATCGAGAAATATCTAATTATTATGACTGATAAGGAATTAAAATGTTAATACCTAATTTATTGCATGTATATACATAATTATATGCATTGCATATATTACATTGTATATATGCATTATCATATACGAAATATACAATGTGCATTATTTTATAGATTTATTTGTATCATATATATCATATATATTATTTTATGTTTATATTTTTTTTATGATTATGTTTTCCGATTAAACCGGATTCAACCAATCAATTAATTATTAAACTATCATATATATGGTGAATATGACCACCATATATGGTATCTTAAAAAAATGTAAAGCAAAACTTGAGAATTGGTATCTCTACAATTATACGTGAAATGAGGTAAAATATCACATTATCTTATTTCTATAATTGTATTCCATTAATATTTGCATCACACTTATATTGCAAAGAATATGGTCTTACAGACTTTACCTGTAGAAACAGACGACAGCTAAGGTGACAGCGGCCAGCACCACAGTGGCGCCTCCTGTTGCCCCCAGAATGATTCCTGTAAAAAGGGTAGATGGGGGACACTGGGTCACACAAACATCAGCACAAAATTCATCAACATAATCATCGTCATAAACATCAGTTACAAAAATAGTCACAAAAATAACGTAAATATCTTTAATTCATTTTTATGACTAATATATCAAAGCAGGAATCATAATATTCTTAAATATTTCCTCATCTACAAAAATACATTTTTAATATCTTTTATGGTAAAGAAAATAATAACATCATTTGCTTGTGTGTGTATATAGATATATTAACTTCTTAGCCACTGTTGCTTTTCCCTCAATGAAATAAGGGATGGAGACAAAGATGATACATCCTTCGACCACGAACAACTTTGATTTTTTTTGTCAAGTGTTACTTATCAGAATAGAACATGTGTTCCTATCTGCAATAGTTAGACAGTAATTAATAGCATATATTAGTATTTGCCTACACTAATGTTATCACGTATATCACTAACAGACATACCGATGTTATGTCCATTTTCTAGATTCTTTTTATCTAAAGCATCTGTGCTCGGATGTATTCCTAAAATATATTGCAGGTACATATGCGTATGCTTATGCATATAGTTTAAAGTATTGCAAAAGATGACATGTGTATCCTATTTATTTCAACAGGTAATGAAACCAAAATATTTTCTGTCTTTATATATGTATTATTTAGAACACAGAAGTACATGTTTCTTTGAATGTAATAGATGCATTCTGCTTAAATTTCAAATAAATATTGGATATGAAAAATATTCACATTTTGAAACATTAAATTGATATCTGAGTAAATATATTAGTGTATAAAGGCCGGTGACACCAGTATTATCAAGAAACGAAGCATTGTCATTTAAGTTTACGGAAATGCGTCCGCCATTATCGAAAAGGTTCGCCAGTGATTAATTATGTATATAGTAATATGAGTTACCGAGACAAAATGGCACCGATACAAAATGGCTGAACAATAACAAAAACAGTAACAAAAAATGATATTTCTTTGTAAAAAGGGGAGAAAGGCCGAAACATAGAAAAGACACGTTCTAGAACTGTAGGCTTGAGATGTGTTTTTCTGTGAAATATCGGATAGACTGTGGCGTTTCTCACGCTAAACGAATTCGTGAAAATGTTGATATAAATATGAAAATATGATTAATGTCAGATTGCTTTTATTATATGATCTCAATTAATAATAAACTGCAATAACAACAAGCAAAAACAAATATAAACGAGCTGTGAGTTACTCGATATATTTTTGCAATCTTACGATAAAAAATAATTTCAAACAATAGCTAAAAATATTGATTTGATGTTTTTTTCATACATTATCAACATAACAGTAAATAAAGCATATTTTAAGTAAAAGCTGGTTGTATCAAATCTATTTTTCCGGCTGTTTGAGTTAAAAAAAAATTCGCATATAGACTACATGCGCGTGACGCGGAGTTCAATGAAGTAATTTGTTAATGTAACGTGTTAAATATAATAAAAATATATTATGCTTATACGACATCGTAAACAGCTGCTTACGCATATTTTCATATAACGAACAATTATATGTATACAGACAAAGAACCACTTGATGGTGATTTTGTAGTCCAAATATGGTTCAACATACCTATGGTGGAGATTGTGATCTTGGTATTATTTCCAGTTTTGCTGACAGTATTAAATGGTTTACTTGGCGTATCAGGTCTATTCCCTGTAAAATTCCATACCTTAATTTAAACTTAATTTAGATTTTTTTTCACAAACAACACTCATATATCTTACTGTTTAAATTCTTTGTTAATATTTACATTTAATACATGTATATAAAACTATCGATTTTGCAAGTACATAATGCCTATCCCTCTGACCCCCTAGTCAGTAAACATAACCACTGAATCCCGAGGCTATATGTATATATTATATTTAATAAAAAGTTTTTTTATATATATATATATATATATATATATATATATACTACAATTTTGCATAAATATATTTTGTTCACAGGTTATTTGTCCAACAAATCGTAGAATGGAATCATGAGATTTGTATTGACTACATAATCGTAATATGATGGATTTGATTTAATTGAAATAAAAGGGAACAAGTCATTATTTTGAACGTATTCATAACATATGGTAAAAACATTAAGTTTGTTGTAGCATTTAAAATAAGTGGTAGACTGATTCAATCAAAATTAAAGTATCAAATATACATTAATAAAAATTGGATTTAAAAATGGTAGAATGAAAAGAAATACGAATAATATATAACGCATCCCCGAACTTAAGATTTTAAGGATAATGAGACCAACACATTCACATTCATTTGCTATACTTAAATACCGACTCTGTTTTGACAAAATATGGAATAACGGAAAACCCTGACATAGTTCAATGATAATGTTGATTATGATAATATAAATTTACCTATTGTTGTTTTCTCTACGGACGGGCCATTTCCGCCAGAAGCTTCAAGGGTGAGGCATTGTGCAGTGATTATTGTAGAATTATGAACTGTAATCCATAAACAAACAAAAGAACGCGTATGGATGACATATACATTGTAACGTAAATCAAATCGATAAGAATAATATTAATGTCTAAATATAAATCATTTTACTTAAGTTTTCATTTTTAAAAATCATAGAAAGATGAACGATTAGCTCATTCTAGAAATCAAGTAGTTTTTATATAATGCATAGTGGATATTTTGTGAATGTATATTTAACTAAAAACTATAAACTTTTAAAGAGAATGATATAACGCGTCGCATTCCGCGTGGCGTCGACGTTTCAAACACCCGGAGGAACCCAGTTCAATTTACAAATACATGTATGGACTCATCATGCACAAATACTTTACATATCTAGATTATTGCATATAATTCTTTGGTTAAATATTTACTTATACCAATCATTTCGGCAACTACTAGACCGATAAACCGCAGACCTGACCTCTGGTTAAAAATGTTATGGACGGATCCTGTTTTTCAAGTCAATGCCCTGGGCTTTTAAACGGCTCTCCGTTTCTCAAACGTGTGTCGTTTCTCAATCAACGGTTTACATATTTCTGATGATTCCATTTTTTATGGTTTGTCATTTCGCGCTAACCATGGTATTTTACTACCAGCGTTGTCCGACGAAGCATTTTGTTATAAGAATGAGCATGTTAAACATATTGTGTCATGAAAATCGATAAAGAGGAAACCATTGTATTGAAACGTTGTACAACGATGAGCCAAAATAAGACGTTGCTGCTAGTACTATTTTTGAAATTATCAATACTTATGTACCTACGAAGTAACTGAACATAATTTATGATAACATATCATTGTGAAGCACTATGGCGTGGACTATGGCATTACTTACGCATAGAAATATATGTCATGAAAGATATTTTTTATTACTTCGCACAAAAATATTTAATCCATTAATGTGTCGAAAAATGCCTTTACGTGTGTGTGTATGTATGTTTGTTTGCTTACCTGCTCTAATCTTGATACAAACAGGAATCCCTTGCTCACTGTAGGCACTAAAGGTTATTGACATCGATTGAAACACTTTACTGGAGTTCCCCACCATACCCTCAATACTCTCCCCATTCACTGTTAACATGTCTGATATGTCTCTGTCTCGGGATAAAAATGCAAGGTAAAAGTCATCTGGTGCTCGAACATCACACCGACACGAAACTTCTGTGTAAACTGGTGCTCTCGAAACAGTGTCCAGGAACACTGAGGATCCAGATGCTGTAGTGTTTGCACAGAAAAATACAACTGAAACAAACAAATCATAATAACTGATCCCGAATGCAAACATGTTACTGTTCATTAAGTTATATCTCATGACTATCATAATGCCATTAAATAGTTCATGGAACTTTATTTTGTAAGAAAATTACATATCTCGTGTCGAAGTGGTATCCGAAATTGAATCACGATAGAAGGTGATTCATGTTCTGTCGTTTGGTACGAAAGACGTCGTGTTTTGTATTAGCCGGGCAAGCTATCGCTATGTTTCGATATGAAAGTTTGGCTCGCGTCAGGACTAAAACATAAATACATTCGGTATCTGGTGTAAAAAAATTGATTATAAATAGTTAAAGTGTCCATTAAGTATAAAATTTAGACATGCTGTTTTATCATGAATGCTATGGTCAAACATAATCTTACCAAGATATTAAGCATTTAATCCTTACTTCTGTGATTTACCGTCGTTGTTGTGATCACGATTCTTATCATTTGGTATATCTTTTAGGGAACAATCAAATAGAAAAACTATCAAGGATAAAGATATTGCTCTGAAACATCTTGACATGTGTATATTGAGAGAGAAAGAGAGAGAGATTGCAAATAAGATTAAATTTACCTGGCCGATTATATCTACATGGAGAAACCGCCTGCATTTTTGCTGAAAAGAATTGAAATCATCATAAAATAACAAAGTATTTTAAAGCTCCATGTGCCAGTAGTCATAAATTTAAAAATCATACTAATCATGCACAACTAAAAATCACGGACTAAAAATCATAATGCTCATGCACCACTCAAAATTCATAAACTCATGCACCATTCAAAAATCATAGTACTAATACACCACTCAAACATCATAATACTCATGCACCACTTAAATCATAATACTCATACTCCACTCAAAATCATGATACTCATACACAACTCAAAAATCCATATATTCATGCACTACTCAAAAATAATAATACTCATATATATTCCACTCAAAATCATACACCAATTATAATCCTAATATTCATGCATTACTCAAACATTATAATACTCATACTCTTCTCAAAACCATGATACACATACACTACTCAAATATTATATTACTCACACACCACTAAAATATTCATAAATAAATCACGTGATTTATTACTATGTGCTCCATGTGGTAATTGATGTCTTAAATATATATATATATATGAGTAACATAAGATCAGCCCCAGTACTTGGGATTTTACCTGTTTGTCCCCCGATGTCTTTTAAATTAAATATTTCATCACCTGACTTCAATTATATCATATGTTATTATGTATGACAAAACCCAACCCGAGATGGAATGAAATCAAATTGTTTGCAATGTTCTATAAAGATTATACAATATATCAGAAAACACGTGTAACAATGGTAAAGTGATAACCCAGTAATCATTTCGTGTGTGTGTGGGGGGGGGGGTGTGGTGTGGTGTGTGTGTGATTAACGATCTACCTAGAAAATGAAACAAACACAGTCATAATTTGCTCTCTCTTAATATATTTATCTGTCTACCTCTGCCATGTTTACGTTTACAAAATTTGTGAACGGTCCATATTTAAACTACTTTATGAGAATATTTGCACAATGATTTTATACAAACAAATTATGCTGTATGGAATTTAAGCATATTTCATAAGTAAATGATACTGCTTGATTAGAAATCTAATCAGCCTTTGCGGTTGCCTCTGATGTATACAGCATGTAATTAACCGATTTCAAATTGTAAATCAACAGTTTGAATTGTTGATGTCATATTGTAACTAAATATAAGTTTGTAAACCTACATTTTATTTTGCTTCCGCATTTTCACACAGCTGGGTTATTAATATGTAATTAAAACAGAGCACAGCACTTGCATGAAATAAGTTTAACATACCTGGAAGTAGCATTACACTTATTTCCATTAAAATCAGCATGCAAGCATATGAGAGAAACATGTTGAATGGTATGAAAATTGTCCTACTTAATCAGACACAGAGGGCTCGAAATGTGAGTTAACACTGGTAGACCTCTCGCGCCCATGTTATTTTGGCTTGGGCTTAGTGTCGTGTAAAGGACGGGGTAAATGTGTAAAGGATGGGTAAAAAGGAAGAATGTTTTCAAAATGTGTGCTTTATTGTCTCCGCTAGAATATAAACAAACATACATTTTGAATACATTTCAAACTTTGTGTCTGACGGCGTGATACGACATTGTGACAGCATTTGCTTGGTGTTCAGCATATAATGGTAGTTCTAGGACTGGTTGGCCCGGTGTCAGGATAATTTTACTGGGTATGGTATCATGCCACATGTCTACGGTGTAATATTGCGGTATGGCAGCACTATATCTGTCTCAAGTAGACATAGTCTCCAAATGACTTAAATACTGTGGGTGGGATGGTCACACTGTCGTATCACGCCGTAGACATGTGGAATAATACCACATCCTATCCCTTTATCCTGACATTAAGCCAACCAGTCCTGAAATTACCCTTATATGCTGAGAGCAAAGCAAGGGCGGTATATCAGTATCATTTTTTTGATATGCCGCGGTCGGGGATCGAACCAACGGCCTCCCGATTCTCTCTCTCTCTCTCTCTCCCCCCCCCCACCCCCCCCCCTCTCTCTCTCTCTTAATTATACAAGTGGTGCAAGATACAAGAAACTGGTCAATTTGCAATAACATACATGTATTTGGTCAAGGAGTTTTTATCAAGCTAATTCAATTTATCATAAATGTATTTGAGTCATATTAAATATTACTTTTGTCATTCCACACACGGAAATATATCTATTATAAGGTATCCTATAAATATTAAATCTTGTTTCGATCCTCTGTATTTTTTATTTGAAGAAAACAACTACGTTGTTGTTCGTAAAATAAATAAAGATCCATAACAGCATGAACAAAAGAAAATATCGGAGCAAATTTAAGAGGAAATATCGTCATAATTTGAATGATTTAATATACAGTTGCAAGGCTTGTATCAACTGTCAACATCATAATGATTAACATTATCTTCAACACAGCCCTCATACATATAAGATTAACCAGTCCGGGTATCTGAATGGTTATATTCATTAACGGGAGGTCATGAGTTAGAGTTTAAGCGGGTTAGGACTCTACACACCAATATCTCTAAAAGGTCTGTATAATCTGAGTTTCTTAGGAGTATTATTAGTATTGCATCTTTGGATATCAAAGTGTTTAGGCTTTGACGGCTGCGACATGTTAAATTTGTATCAAAACAAATTACTTATTGACTGTAAACAGAGTTTTTACAAGTTATCCTAATCACTAATTTTGTCAAGGATGACGGGGTATGTAATTGTTTTTTCTTGGAGACAAGAGTTGCATCAGAACACACGCGTAAAGACGTAACGGGACATACAATGAAGATAGTAGGCTTGGGCAAGCACGCGTACCACAACACTGTTTATCTTATTATGAATATGATTTTTATGCAGTCCATACAATTTATTCTACACTTACCACACTTTCGCACTATCATGAATACTGTTTATATTTTGCAAACAATATGCCGGCCTATTTTCGGGAACATTGCGAATAGATGTTGTATCATGCCATTTGCCTATGTCATGATATAGTAGGTATGGAAAGGCGAGATTATGCAAATCATTCAGATAGGTGCTTAGCTTAGTGTTTGTTCGTTTGTTTGCTTGGGTCTAACGTCCCACCGAATCCGTATTCCAGTATTCCAGTCATTTGGGAAATATCCAGTCATTTCGCCTGCATTAGATAGATGTAGAGCAGGGATGCATGAGATCGTACCCAATCATGTTATCCTGCCACTTGGCTACCCAGTCCTGGTACTTAACTTATTGGGCTAAAGGGAGACGTATTGATACATTTTTAAACATTTTTTATTGTGGATACTAACAGTAAAATACAAGACATATGTGCATACACATAATTTGTTACTCCTTTAAAACTGTCAATGCTTCGATATTTATGTACATGTATGTGAAAATTGACAACTTGATGGATTAGTTCCCATTCTCTGCAAAAACATGTATTTAAAACACGTCTTCCATTTTGATATGTACTCTTTCAAAACCATTTATAAACTGAGCAGTTGTCAGTTCATATTCTTTTCTTCTTCACATCAGTATCGTGTTGCTACATGTAGATATATTTCTACTGAATTATTTTGTGTCAATATTGCAACAAATTGAATCAAAAAACGTAGGCGTTAATCAAAATGTGTAGGCGAGATATTGAAGTAAGAGAGATGCTTGTTGCTGATAGTGAAGGAAATATCTCCTTTCACTCAGAGGGCGTACTTTCAAAAGATTGTATTAATTTCCCGGTATGAAGGAGTGAGTCTGTGTTTAAAAGCTTCACTCTTATATATGCACACACAATATTTGCCTTTACTTACATGCATTTCAAATAATAAAAACAATAACACAAAAATATGGATTTTGTTTGTAATTTGTACATTATATTACTTTTTGTGTCATGTGAAACCGCCATTCATAAATCAATTAGACCTTTCGATTGCAATATCATATTGGGAAACTCAAAAGATAAGTATTATTAAACAATTTAATATACTGTGTCCTTTTAATTCGCTTCCTACGGTCTCTGAGTGGGCAGATAACTGTATTCATATACAATATGCTTTAGCTGTACACATTACAAATGATAACAATAACACATTAAAAGCAATAAGAAAAACAAATATATTGTGCTGTTGCATTAAGGCATAAAATAAGTAACTGAAACCAAAATGTAATTGCTTTCTTTCTTTCTTGCTTCTCATCAAACAAGAAAAATAGTTCAACATATAAATGTACCCCTTCAATCATATGAAGGAAATATAATCAAACAACGTGTTACATTTAAGCGATTCTCATACTGGATCCTGTATTTTACTGGATCATTTATTGTTTTTAACAGATAGGCAACTGTATTCATGTTCTCCTTTTTCTCTCGTTTCAGCTGAAATATCTAAAACATCGTAAACGTTTCCTCCGGTGTCTTGACCATTGTTGTCATCTGCAAGATAGCTGTCTGCATTCACGTACACGTACACGGTTTCTCCACTTTCAGTAATCATCACTTCTGGTTGATGTATTTCGTGTCTGTCTACATTCACGTATTCACTGACACCACCTTCAGAAATCGTCCTTTCCGGTATTTTGTTTGGTGCTGGGCTTCTTTTTCTGTATTATGGAGTATTTAAAACTCAGCTTAAATATTTCTTTTTAAATTGGATAGTGTGATCTCAGAAGCAATATTTCGGATGCTATAGCTTTATGTATTTCATTATTAAAATAATTGAACCGAAAATATTTTTATGAAACATTGAAATTTACACTTGTAGTAATGACACAAATATTGCGCTCAGGCCAGACATAAGGTAATGCTACTAAAATACACATTTCCCAAGTTAGGCCTGTAAAATTTCTTCCTCCTAATGTACCATCGAATGCATAAAACTGTTTTTGGAACATATAACACCATTATCAATATCCCTTTTGCCATGCATTAGGATTAAAAAAAAACATACGCAAATTTACACCATATGCTTTGCTGTGAAATATTGTTCTTCTTTACCTTGATGATATCTTTAATGTATACCATTGGTTTTCATTTTTGTTTGTTTGCATAATTGCCTTAACTTTTTTTCAGGTGATAAGCATTTCATATTTTTGCAAACCTAAAAGCTAGATATATGAACTTAAATGAAGTGTATTTCTTTTAAAGCATGGAATCTCGATAAATGAGCTTGTAGCGTGTCAAGATTACAGATTTGTAAAATTATTCATTGGGAACTGATCGAATGATAAATGATTGGCTAAATGCGTAAAGCTTTTTAAGATTTTTTTTCAAATATTTGTTTCTACCAAAACTTCAAGAAAAAAAACGTGCAAGTATCATAGTGCATTATTATTGTATATGAAACATTCTTTTAACACAGATTGATATTTTATTTCTTAAGTAACGGAAGATAATGCTCTTTGGTTTGATTCTGATATAAACTATGTTATGCAGTAAAAGTAGGTAGGATTCAATCGATCAACTAATCACTTAATTTTATTATTGGTAGCAAATATAAATTGTGTCGTCCAATTTTATAATATATGCATACCACATTCTACCATAACGATTGGTTATTAGACTTTAATGAATATAGAAACCATCACTTTAACCTGTATTTCTAAAGATACAAAACTCTCCCTAATTTCCACCAATAAGTGTTAACTGAGAGTAAAAGTACATGTGATATAAGGTAAGATATATAACTCGTATATATCTAAATATAACATTGTTGTATAAAGAAAGAAAAAAAAATCATTGCAGATAGATGATTCTTGTTTCACAAAAATTTGATACAACGGACTTTACCTGTAGAAACTGACGACAACAAAGATGACTCCGACCAGAACTACAGTGGCGCACCCTGCTGCTCCCAGGATTATTCCTGCGGACGTGGAAAACTAGGTCACTTTTACTTACCATAGTATCAATACAGATATCTTCTGAAATATTTTTATCACTTATTAAATATACTTTCCCTATTTTTATAACAAAATATTGTAGTAGGATTTAGAAATCATGTTACTTGTTTGAGTATATAAGTATATTGTCCTTTAAGCTACAGTTGCTTGCTGACAAGGAAACACTGAATGAGGAAAGAGAGTTAAATATTATATTAATTCATCCTAGGTCCGGGAACTAATTCGATTTGTTTTCAAGTATGACAGATTATATGATTCTATCAGTTATAGGTTTTTTTGACTTGGTTGGCCGTCGATAAGGTAAAAAATAAAATATTGAATTGATACATCTTAGGACCGCGAACAAATTTGACATTTTTAAGTATGGTATATCAGAATATGTTCCTTTCTGTAATAGTTTGACATATCAGATAAACCAGTAGTTAATACCATAAATTAATATTTCCTACAATAAGCTTATCATAAAAATATTAACATCATCACAACTACCGATTTATTTCCATTTTCTAGATTCTCTTTTTCCAAAGCATCGGATGTATTCTTGGAAATGTATACAACAGACGCATATATTGTCATGTATGCTTACAAACTAGTGAACTTCAAACGATGACGTGTTTGTTATCTTTTACAAATGGAAAGACATGTAATGAAATTACAAACTTAAACATCATCAAATTATATATTATCAAGCACATATTAATATTCAGGCTTATTACCTGTCGTGAGAGTATGACAGACGCCCTACTGTCGAGCGTATTTAGATGATCATTGCTTATATTTAGTATCTTTAAGTCCAGTTAGGTTTCAGTTTTGAAGTAGAGTTTGTATCCCCTCGCGAAAATAAATAAATACCTTAACTGAAACGTTATCATTTTCTGTTTATAAGTTTGTTAAATATGATAAAAAGATATAGAGATAAATAACTACTTTATGGTGGTTTGGTCCAAATACAGTTCAACATACATGTACCTGTGTCGGTTTTCTGGGAATAATTTCCAGTTCTGCTGTCTGTGTAATTTGGCTTTGTTGGCGTAGCAGGTGTGCTTCCTGTACAATAGCATATTTTAGTTTTTAAACATAACATAACGAAGTTAGTTTCTAAAAATAACGATTATCACTCTAAACATTTCAAAACGTTTTGCTTTTGCTTTATATATGTTACAACTAAAAAGAATCACCTTTAGAAAGCATTGAAATCCCAACGGTTGGATCTTAGTCATTTTGACGATATATGTATGTATTTTATGTAGTTACATATTTGTCTATTTTCTTATCATATGTCAGAGTTTTACATTACAAAATTTTGTTCAAAAATGCGAAGTTTAAAAAATATGACTTCTGTATTCTCTTTACTGTCGTGGTATGATGACTTAGGTCTTATGTGAAAATAAAATGAACAATTCATCATTTTTATGCATATTCATCACATATTGAAGTATCCATAACTTTCTTGGAATGTATATATTAAAAAAGATTAAGTGATATACTGATGCAATTTGTAAACATTTGTTAATAAAAAAGATTTGGGTATAAAATCTTCAAGACCAAAAATGAAGAAAGAGAGGGAGAGAGTGGATACGATGGAAATTCGATTTACTGATTTAGCTGTTCGTGTATAAGCACGGTTGCAAAATGAAAGTTTAATATTGAATTTAAATAGAATTTTAATTTTTTTAGGTTGCGCCGGTAAGTGCTTGAATATATTTTTCATAACATCATTCAATTGTTATTTGCAAACACATTGTATTAAACTGCCTGTGCGCAGAAATGAAAACGATGAAAATCATTATGGCTGACAAGTTAAAAGATATTTAGATAGTTCACGTATTCTTAGATGCTTTAAAATATTTGGTTGTAAAACAGGAGGATGGAAAAATATATCTGTATACAAGATTTTAAGGATAGTAAAACCAACACATTCAAACACAGCTTAAACACCGATATCTGTTCTGAGGAAATGTGAAATGAATAAAAAAAACCTCTGACATAAGTTGAACTCTAATATTTGAATAGATAGTGATAGGTAAAATTGCCTTTGGTCATTTTCTCTGGGTACCGGTCATTTCCACCAGAAGCGTAATTCGTGAGACAATGGGCACTGATTACTGTAGAATTAAGAACTGAAATTCATAAACAGTCGAAAGTGAAAAATTTACTAAAAATTAATTAAAGATTTAAAATAACAATCATTTAACATAATCCTCAGCATCTGAAATCTATTCAAGCAGGTACTCATCGTGAAAGTGAAATGTTTATGGAATATAGTATCAAATTTTTCCTCAGCATAGACGAGTATAATATGACAAGTAATACAACTATATGTTGCTTACTTTAACCAATTATATTCATATAAATAACACAACACAGGACATATTATTTCTATGACCCTTACAATACACAAGAAGTCAAGAAGTACAAGCATATAATTTGATGTTGCCCAAAAAATATTTTTCTTTTAGGTAAAGAAAGAAAGACATGCGTTATCGATACTGTGTGATACGATGAAAAACAATAAATCATTATCTTATAAAGATAATTATGTAATGCGCCCCTAGCCAACAAGGCTTTTCCAAGTGAAACTTAAAAATATGGAGTCCACCTGGCAAACAATCCTATATATCTCAGTTTCTGCATGGAATCATCAGGGCTGAATATTTATTAATAACAATAACTACAGCCATTTCTCGGTCGATAAATCGTCAATCTAACCTGGTAAGAAAGTTGTGGGCGGACCGTGTTGTTCAACTCAGTGTCATCGATTTTGACACGGCTCTCAGATCCTTCAGCTTGTGCAATTTATCAACGTTTGACTTGCGGTCATATGCAATTTTGATGATTTCATTTTCTATAAAGTTTTTCAATTAATCATTCCACGTTCAGCAGATATTTGTCGCTTATATGTATTCGAAATCGTTGTCTGGGGTCACTGGTGTTTCCAAAGGCGAAAAAGCATGACTTGTTACACATATTGGATTATGGAATCGATATAATGTACTGACGCGCCGTCATAAGACGATGACACAAGTATAAATTTTGAAAGTATTTATACATACAATGTATTAGCACTTAATAAAAATTAAAAATAAAAATTTACACTGATATTTATTTTTGATTACTGCGCACAATATTGCAGCATTATCTTATTGCTGTTTTCAAATAATGTATACATTATTTTTAGACATTAGACTTTATATATTTGGCTAAATAAAAGATCTGTAAATTTTAATATGTTGAAAATATATACTTACCTGTTTTATCTTGATACAACCAATTACCCCTTGTCCAATGTAGGCACTAAAAGTTATTGACATCAATTGGAACCGTTTACTGGAGTTATCCACCATACCCTCAATACTTGAATAGTTAAATTTTGAGAATTTTACACATCTCGTTTCGAAAAGTGGCGTGTTGTTGGGTCAGATTTTCGAAATCGAAAGTCATGATCTGTGATGACGGGGCATAATCTCGACACGAAGTTTCGATGTAAGAATTTGGCAGGTGTCAAACTAGATTTTTTAAAAAGATATTTCGTTTCTGCGAACGATTTCCTTGGTAGATATTTCTTTACTAATAAGAAATGTTACACACTATTGTTTGTTGAGACGACAACTAGCTGCAGTAAATGCATCGTATTCAGGGAATTGTAATAAAGTGTCCCGGCTGGATAACGGTTTCTTTGATAAAAATGTTGTTTCATCAAAACACTTCTCTTAGATGCACATCTCATCTATGCTTATTTTGACATCCCAAAATGAAAAACTTCACATTATCTTTTTTAGAAAGATATTTCTTCGACTGTAAATTGTCATTTTCATCTGTCCTTTTCTGGACAAGTTTAAATAACACAACACAAACATGCGGAAACCACCATTATCGGATTTGGAGCTGGGATTTACAGTCATTGTGATTTATGATTTTTTAAGGGAATGTATAAATTTTAAAATTAACCTTCTGAAAAATAGCAAGGATAAAACCTGTTCTGAACAATTTTGTTTCCTATAGTATAGCAAGAATACTTTGTGGCAAAGCAACATTGTAGAAGTAAGATAAAAATAATTATACCTGGATTCCCTCCACAAGGATCCCCCGTTTTTGCTGGAAAGTAGATAATCGTCATACGATCACATTACATATTACAGCGTAGATATTTCAGCAAACATTTTGAATAATATTCGAGTTAGTTAAAACAACCTAAATAGTTTCCTCTAAAGAGGTGTCATGAATAATATCAAATTCAGTTCTGATTAAAATGCATTATGTAGGCATATGTTAGTTCTAAGCAGTTTGGACTCAGACCTTGGGGATCCGCAATGTGCAGTTTTCAGCAATCACAATCACAATCTTTATATAATGCGTTGCATTGATACCTTCAATTTGAATATTGTAAACTTACTTCATTTGAACAAGACTTTAAAGGTTTATCTTTTAACGTTGACTACATACAACAATGTTCAATCTTGATGAAATGACTACTAAAAAGGATGTGTGCACACATGTTTTCGTTACATTTTTCAACAGAAATGTATATTATTCGGCTACATACCAGGTTTGTTGTTTCCTCTTAAATAGAAATACGAATTAAAAAATACACGCATGAATACTTATACACCAGTCAAAAATCTATTAACCAATCATAATTTATTTCGATAATATGATGCATTTACAGTACAAAATAATAACAGAGTTTGCCCTTGTGGAATAGTATAATGATGGCAATATTCATATTCTGTTAAGTAAAATGGTGATATTTTTATCCGAAAATAAACATTATATTTTAATTGATATGTACAAAACACTGAATGTTTACTTAAGTATTAAAAATACAATATGAATTATTTTACATAAATACATAAACCAGCTAAGGAAACATGTATCAATTACTGCTTAATTTGATGATATTCTATCGTAACAAAGATGATTGTTCGCCAACATTTAACTTATTACGAATTTAATTAATTTAGCTAACAACTATTGGATGTTATTCAAAATAAGCAAACACTTTTCCTGTGATATATAATATATATAATTATATAAACTACCTGGAGGTAGTATTTAACTTATTTCCATTAAAATTAGCATGCAAGATGAATAAGAAAGAAACATGGTAATATGATAATTGACCTGCTTAGTCATACACAGAACTTCCCGAAATAAAGTTAACAATGGTAGGACACTCGCGCCCACGTTATTTTGGTTCAGTATAAAGGACAAGTAAACAGGAAGAGAATGTATTCAAAATGAAATCGCATACCCTCGGTGATCTTCAAAAACGAATCTCTCTCTCTCTCTCATATATATAAAACTGGTGGGGATAAGATAAGGAAAGTGGTGCACGTTATACTAATTTTAAACAAAAAACTCTAAACAATTGCTTGAATCCACTTGTAACTACGTAACCGGATTATAAGGCACTATCACGCTTAATCAATTGATCATAAATGTAATGAAGTCATTTTAAATGATACTTTTGTCATACTCATAAATGTAATGAAGTCATTTTAATTAATGTTTTTGTCATACTGTCTAAGAGATTTTACTTCTAGTATATATACTTTCGATCATCTGCCATTTTATTTGAAGAATGCAACCAGTTCGGAAAATAAAGAAAGATCAATAAGAGAAAATATACAAGAGAAAATATCTTAGCAAATAGCAATACAAACAGCAAATACTTCTCATTATATCGACATAATTTGCATGATTTAATAAACATTTGCAAGGCTGGTATCAACAATCAACCAAGAATGTTTAATATAGTCTATCAACAACCCACGACGTACGCATAAGATTAGACATTCCGGGTGGCTGACTGTTAGGGCAGCCGATACAGTAAGTTGTGGGGTTCATGAATTTGAGTTCAAGTGTGTTCAGACACTATATACCATTGTCTCTATATTGTTTGTATAATCTGAGCATCGAACGAGAATTACTAGTATTACATCCTTACTTGGATGTCAATGTGTCTAGATATGTTCAAGACTGGTAAACCAGGTGTGAGAGGGTGTAGTATCCTGCATCTTGTCAAGATTTCTGTAAACAATCCTCCTTACATTACTTTAGACTTAAAATACAGTTCTGATCTAATGTTTTATTTGTGGAATTGGTTCGGATATTTGTAGCACCATTAACCTTATTTCTACTCTTACAAATGCCAAACTGTTTGTCCGATTATAACATTTGAGATAATCTTCTAAGTCTCATTTACATTGGATTGTAGGGCTGTGAAATGTTAAAAATTGAAGAAAAAAAGTTGACTGTAAACAAATTCTTACAAGTTATCCTAAACACAAATTTTGTCAAAGATGTTGAAGTATATATTTTTACCTTGAAGACATGCGTTTCAACAGAACACACAGGTATAGACCTATGTAAAGGGACATGCAATGCAGGTAGCACGACTGAGCAAGCAAGCGTACCACAACACTGTTTATGTTATTATGCATGTGAATTTTATGCAGTCCACACAGTTCATCCTACCCACGTGAAAATGTCCTTATCACATGTTCGCGCTATCATGCATAATGTTTTTATATTACAAACAATACGTTTGCCTATTTTCGGGAACATTGCGAATAGATGTTGTATCATGCTACTTGACTATGTCGTGGTAGCTGTTTTAGTTTAACGTCCAACGGACAATATTTCAGTAATTGTGCTGTCACACTGCAGTATCACGCCGTAGATATGTGGCATTATGCACCCAGTCACATTATCCTAACACCGGACCAACCAGTCCTACAACTAACCCTGTATGCTGAGCGCCAAGCAATGCGATATTGTGCATATCAATTAAATAAGTGCTTAGTGTTTGCTTGTGTCTAAACGTCCCACCGATAGTATTTCAGTCAATTGGGAAATATCGCCTGAAGAAAATAGATATAGAATAGGGATATTATGCCGTAGATAAGTTGCATGATACCATATCCAGTCAAATTATCTTGCAATGAGGCAACGCAGTCCTAGAACTACACTTATGTTCTAAGCGGAGTCACATTTATACTATTTTAAAACGACCATTGATTGCCGCGACAATGAAGGAAACTATAACCTCCCGGCAACCGGATACGGTAATAGGCCGTTTTTGCAACTTTAAAATTTATTTATTTTAACTTTATGCAAGTTATATACATTTTTTATTCATTGTTTCTAAATAATATAATTGCATATCTATTGAATAGTCACATTTACGTTTTTCATGATTCTCCGTATATTCTATTTGTATATTCTAAACTACTGCACGAATATTTAAGTATGTTAAAATAATAAGGCTAAGTTGGTACCGTTACGCTAACCTGAGCATCACTGTCCTTCAAAGCGTTTATTATATTCTGTTTTTAAACCCATTCAATATAGAATATTAAAAGAAATATACAGGGGATATCACTCCAGACTGTTTCTTTATTTTGAGAGTCAACAAATTAAAATTCAATATAAGGACAAAGTATAGCAAATCCTATCCTTTCAGTAACGGTTGATAATAAGATGAAGTAAATTGTGCCATTCCGACACAATGGAAAATGTATTTACAACTTTTTTTTTTTGTAAAATTGTATGTTCGATAGGTTTGAGAATTATTTTAGCTTTGTTTTCTTGGATCTATTGTCATGTAGTCGCATATTTGAAAATATCATTTCTCCCGGTGACCGAAGAGTTAACATGGTCCGCTAGAAGAAGGCAGTTCCATTCCCGGCTTCGGCGGACCTAATTCATTAAAATGATATTGTAAACCGCCATTGTTTCGGCGATGTGTAGTTCCAAGATTGGTTGATCCACCGTCAGGATAGTGCGAGTTTATATGATATCTTACAATTTGTCTAGTACCCTATATCTACCCTTATCGAGATGTATTAGTTTTAAGTTGTAACTTATTTCCCAATAGATGTTAAATAAATAAGTTGCATATTATTTCAGATACACAACAAACAAATTAAGAAAACTAACTTGGTTCGAAAATAAATTCTTTATTTTACTTTTCCTTATTTGTGTTGATCAACATATTTTGCATAAAAACAACAACTTATAGTAAACTCGAAGCAGCAGACACAATCCATGTCAATATACAATATTGTGCCGACAGTACAATACAAGACCTAAGTACACATAATTTGTTACTCCGTTAAAATCGTCCATGCTTTGATATTTATTTACATTTGCATTTGTCTATGAGTTCAATGATCATAAATTATACAAGACAATAGATTAACGTGGCACCGTTTCTTTTATGTTTTTTTTCCTAAATATAAGTTACTAAAACATAAAAAATGTGTATTTAAGATCAATTCAAATTAGGCATTATTTTATCACGAGAAACATATGAATATTGTTCACTTGATGGATTAGTTCCAATTCTCTGCAAATTTTCAAAACATCATTTTCTACTGATATTTTGGTATGTACTCTTTGAAAACATTGCAGAAACAAAGCTCCTGGCAGTTAAGATTCTGTCTTTTCTACTTTACATCAGCATTTTATTATTTTTGTTCCAAGTACAAACATTTCTTTCAGACGGAATACTTTTGAAATATTGTATTAGTTTCCTGGTATAAAAGGGGCGGATCTATGTTTAAAAGCTTGACATTTATATCTGTACACACACTTTTTGTCTGTACTTACTTTTATTGAATTTATGCAAATCCATTTAAATGTACACATTACAAATTATAAAAGCAAAAACAATAATAAGAAAAGAAAACAATATATATTTTTATAATATAAAAATTTGTGCGATATATTCTTTATTGTGTTCTTTGTAATACAAAAATCAATAAAGTGTTTTATTTTTCATTCTGTGTCTCTTCTTCCTTTTCTTTTTTTCTTCTATACGTGAAGCAAGAAAGAGAAAGAACACCATTTCTCAAAATTAAATTAGATCTTTCATTTACAATATCTTGAAGGCAACAGTCAAGCAATGTGTGTCATTAAAACATTGTATATGCCGTTTCCTTTTTATTCGCTGCCTTTGTAGCTGTTTAGACAGACAGCTGTGTTTGTTCACAATGCGTTTTAGCTGTACACATTATAAAGGATAAAAAAGAAACACAATACCAACATTATGAAGAACAAACGTATTGTGCATTGTATTCCTTTTTTGCCATGTATGAAATAAAAATTAATTGAAATTTACATGTACGTTCTTTGCTTTCTTCTTTCCTTACTTCTCACCAATCAAAAAAGAGAATGACTGTCACTTATAAATGTGTCCTTTCAATCATATGAATGCAATTATGTCAAACAGATAATTTCATTATAGCGATTTTATAATGGGTCCTGTTTATTATTTTTTGTTTTGCACAGACAGGCAACTGTATTCATGCTGTTTTTTCTCTCATTTCGTCTGGGAATTCTAACACATTGTAAACGTTTCCTCTGGTGTCTTCTCTATGGTTGTCATCTGCAAGATGGCTGTCTACATTCACATACTCGTTTACTCCACTCTCAGTAATTATCACTTCCGGTTGATATTTTTCGTGTCTGTCTACATTCACGTACTCACTGTCCCCGCTCTGAGTTATTGCCTTTTCCGGTTGATGTGTTTCGTTTCGTTTTGGCCCTCTTGTCCTATATCTTTCAGATAAAAAAAAAAAAAAAAAAAATGAGCTTAAATATTATTTTTAAATTAGATTTGTACTTCCAGAGCAGTATTTCGGATACTAGTGCTTGTTGTAAAAATATTCACATTAACCAAAGTGGTTGGAAAGTTGGAATGAATGCTGAAACAGTTTTATCCATTCTTAACTGATTTGGATATTAATGAATATTCTAGCCGGTTAAACACAGATTTAATCGATCGAGAAATATCTAATTTATATGACTGATAAGGAATTAAGTTGTTATTACCTAATTTATTGCATGTATATACATAATTATATGCATTGCATATATTACATTGTATATATGCATTATCATATACGAAATATACAAAAGTAGTATAGGCGTCTCTTTAGCCCCAAACAAACTTGACCTACTTTCTACGTAGGCGGCCATTTTGTTTCTATTTATAGAAATCATTTACATATAAGCATTTAAGGGTAGTGCGCATGTGCGACGGCCATATTGATTTTAGTATGACATCATCGTTCTAATTTTAGAATGATATCATCGGTTTATATTTAGAATGATCACATAGGTAGGCAATAGAATTTAAAAAATAAAATATGTATATATGTACGGTCATTTTATTTCTTATGTGTGCGTGGCGGTCATTTGCTTGGTTATAGTATACAGAGGTGACTTGTATACTCGACCCGAGATCTACTCGCGGAAATTGAGGGGTCACTTCCATTCGATCTCAGACAATGATATAATAATAGTAGTAATATCAATAATAGTAATCAATAATAATAATAAAAATAATATCAATGATTAAATATCTAGAACATCCATTATAACAATAATATAATCAAACACTAATAATGATGAATACTTTGAAATATCAAATAATATGTCTAAATACTATAATACTCACCTTTACGATGTTGACTCCTCAACGTCCTACCTTCGAATGAGACTCAAGCTAAGGTAGGGAGACGCGCATGCGTCAGCTATATTTGGAAATGACATTTCACAACTATTGCATAAGATTCCCAGGCCCATACCACCTGCGTTAACAATAGACGATCTATTTTTAGCGATGGAACAAAAACGATATTGATATAGGGACGGAAATGCGAGCAATGGCCTATTCACGTGTCAAAAGTTAATCCCTTTAAAGTCGTCCCAGTGTTTAGCAAGTGTTGATTCAGGGACGGAAATGTGAACAATGGCCTATTCAATTGTCAAAAGTTAATCCCTTTAAAGTTGCCACTCTGTATGGCGTGTGTTGATTCAGGGACGGAAATGCGGACAATAGCTTTTGTTCACGATTACCGGCCCAGCACTATTTTAACTATTGGTACGTCTATTGTAGTTAGCGGATTGAAAATTCAACCAATCAGAAACCTCCCTTTTCAACCAATCAGGAACGAGTCCTCGACCAGTCGAATCTTAGCATTTTATTACCAATCGAATTACGTATTCAAAACGAGGCCCAGGTCTGTTTCACATTAACGCATAAAGTGAACTTTTTTTTCAAAACAGCTATTTATTAAGTATTCCAGATTTTTCTCAGCCTTTCTTGTGCATTTAATTAAATGACATAATATAATGGAAATAATTAAGATATTCCCAATAATAATAATAATAAACTGAAAATATTTTCATATTAGAGACTGAACACTTATTACTTTGATTAAAAAAAATCAACTTACCAAATTGGTAACTTCCAAACCATATTTCCTCAAAATACTCCAATATATCTTAAGTCCAATAACTATATAAAATACACTCTTTGAACATTTCTTAGTATGTCCTGAAAAGTCATCTTGACGTTGGTAAAAAGACTCGAAAATTTTGCTCTTTATACTTCAATATGTACTGACTTGTCTTAACATACACCATGTATTCTCTGTTAAACGAGAGTGGACAAGATCTTAAGGTTTATACATGACTTCGACTCCTTGTAAGGGCCCAGTACCATTTATACGTCAATATTGGTTGACTTGAGATTGGTAATATCTTGGTTGAAACAAAAAGCTTTAAATCAGTTTTTCCTTTCTAGGGCAACGGTTTACGATATCGATTTTCAAAATTGTTATATCAATTGAAAGATTTATCAAAATACTTCAAAATAAACCCTATGTTCTCGATTCGATTTTCAACCGTTACCGAGTTATGACGTAACAGCGATTTTTAAACCTTAATTAAAATTTAACATTTCCTGCCCGATATATACATCATTGGAAAGGTCTCGTCTCCACAATGTCAAAAATGTATACTTTTATAAGGTTATCTTTATTCATTCACGAGACATAAGCGTTTGAAAAATGTCACGTGACCTCCAAAGTTGAAAAATGGCGCCAAATTCAAATATTCTCCAAAAACTATATTTAAGTCTATATCTCAGTCATTTCTCGACCGATTTACATGATCCTGGTATCAATGTAAAGGTCTCATGTCAAGCTATGTTTTGAACTCAATGAACCGGAAGTGTATTGGTGTTACAACCGGAAATGACGTCATCACATATAAAATCTCTCTTCATAGACAACCGAATAAACTACTGAAAAGACTATCATTTTAGCGACAGATCACTTATTGCTTTGATGAAAAATCAACTTAACAAATCGGTAACTTCCAAATCCAGCCCTCAAAAAGTTAATCACATCTATTAGTTTAACTACAATGTAAAAATACGTTGTTTGAACACTTTGTAGTATGTCCTGAAAATTCATCTTGAGGAATGGCAAAAAGACTTGAAATTTAACCAAAGTAAAACGAGGAACTCTCCACAATAATGGGGACCGATTTTATTTGGAATAAAGGGACTTGAGGGAGTTGGTTAGGGCTGCTTCTCTTTATACGTCAATATGTACTGACTTGTCTTAACATACACCATGTATTCTCTGTTAAACGAGAGTGGACAAGATCTTACAGGTTTATACATGAAATCATCCTTTTTGGGCCCCTTTACCGGAAGGTTAAATTAAATTTTTTAGAGTGAGTCAGTATGTGTGTGATTTATGTATCGATATATTCATTTTAAAATTTACGCTATTTGTAATGTAATGTTGGGAATTGTATAAGCTTTATCGAGAAACTCGTAATGTTTGTATTTTCTATCTTGATTGAAACAAAACCAATACCTAAACCTTTAAATTAGTTTTTCCTGTCTAGGGCAACCGTTTACGATATCAATTTTCATAATTTTTATATCAATTGATAGATTTATCAAAATTCTACGAAATAAATCTTATGTTCTCGGTTCGGTTTTCAACCGTTATTGAGTTATGACGTAATAGCGATTTTTAAACCTTAAATGAAAATTTAATATTTCCTATCCGATATATGCACCATTGGAAAGGTCTCGTCTCCGCAATTCAGAATATGTATACTTTTATGGGTCTATCTTTATGCATTGTCGAGATATAAAGGCTTAAAGTTTGTTACATTTCCAAGGAGTTATCTCCCTTTGAACTGATAATTATTGCTCTTGTTATTATTTGCTAAAATCGATCATTTGTGAACGGATTTTAAACATTTGTTTATAAAATATTGGATTCTGATTTTTGTTTTGTTTTTTTTTTGTTGTTTTTTTGTCATGTATTGTATTTGTCATGCATTGAACTTAAATGGTCATGTGTTGAATAATAATAATAATAAAATATCTGCGACGATGTATACTCTTCAACGTCCTATTCTCAAATGAGACCCAAGATCCTGAAAAGGGTCTAAGGTAGGGAGACGCGCATGCGCCAGCTATTTTTAGGAATGTGACCACGGTCTTTTTTTATTACGAGTATGTCACAGTCATTGCATCATGTATCGAGGGAGTTAATCCCCTTAAAATCTGGGTTCTGTTGTCACAATGTTGTCTATCATTTATCTCTAATAGAATTACTGTAATATGGAGTCATGGTTAAAATACGCTGATCCGCATTCTTTTTGGGGCTCACGTAAGGTCGGTTCGTGTCAGAATGGAATGGTACTGTGAGTCATTAATTCTATGATCTGCCGGTGAGTCATTTTATGCAGAGAGATATAACCTGTGGCTTGACCAATTAACTCTAGCGTACATTTACTACGTTAATAAATACTAGTAAGCACCAATTCCGTTTTACATATCCGGTATATATAAACACGGGGAAACACGTTCTGCTACAGAATTGTTTGGATATTAGTGATAATCCAATTATTGATATAATTCATTTGCAACGGTCCAGTTTTATACGCATACTCCCTCATCACAGATTGCTAATACAATTTATAGAATTATAAATAGGTACGTAAATGTTTCGAGTAAACCGTAACAGTAATTCAAATACGTACATGCTTAAGGCAGGTAATGATAGAAAGAAAGCAATATTTTTTCCGTATGATGATAATAATAATAATAATAAACAGAAAAGATAAAAATAGAAAGTTTGAAGAAATTTTGAGTTATTATACGCGTTATGGTGTAAAGGGAAAGAGATCGATTCAGAACACATTGATAGCACAAGTTGTTTTGAGAATCATCATCATCATCATCATCATCATCAGCAGCAGGATCAACAGCATCACAAAAAAGTTTATCCTTATACTAATGACAATATCGCCATTTCATCGAAAATTACGGTATTTCGGGAGATCTACCTTAAAAAGGCCGTATTACTAAATTCAAATCTGAATATGTGATGATACGGTTACAATTATTGTGCTTCTATAATTTATGCATTTTATATAAAGTTAGGAAGCAAATATACCCTGATTTAGAAGATCCAATATACAGCAATATACTAATTGATTCTGATACTCATAACACTGATACCAAGTTTACATCTCATTAATCCCCATTAGAATTATCGAAAAGGAGTCATGGTCAAAATACGTTGGTTCGCATTTTTTTTAACACTATGATTCAAGGGTCACTTCGAGTCGGCTCGTGTCAAAATGGAACGGCACTGATAATTCTGAAGTCGCGTCCTTCTTTCGTTTATAATTAATCGCTCCTCAAACAAATTTCGGTACCACAGTTTATTATATTGACTAATACACGTATACAATAATAAATATTTGAGCCCCATTCTTATACGATTATCATATGCTTTTGAACAAGTACCCAACAAATCACCCGGTATTAAATTTTGTCATAAAATTATACGCCATAAAGCAATTACATAGTAATAATAAAGGTGACGTGATAATCAGAAATAGGACATCTTTTTAGTTAAAAGCTTAAGCTAATTAATACGCACATCCCACTAACAAGAAGTTAAATTTGTATTTGGTCACATCACCATGCGTATACATTAAAGTCTGTAAAATTTACATCTAATCTTGTTGAAAATACCAATACATGTAAATGCCCATATGTAATGTTATTTCCATTTTACTGGAAAGATGCGATTGATATAAAAAAAAACTGGGAATTTGTTTTAATTATTCAGATCGTTAAGATATATTTTCTGCTTGATAGACCTAATTATTTTATGGCTAACTTGTGTTACACGTAATACTTTCTTTTCTGTTTTTCACTCTTTCAAAGATATAGTGATTTATGGTCTTAATTGCTGCCTTCCGTCATGAAAGGTACTCATCTCAGACAGACAGACAGACAAAATACTTTTTTCACCCAATTACAAGGAAATTCATAACATGCATGCGCATTCGGTCATGTAATAGTTAAACGGGTGACGGCGATTAAGGTCGATTAAGGACGGAGAGAAGGCGCACGTGCGACACGTAAGTCAGTAATTAAATAATCCTAATAGGTCGATCTAAGGTCACTGTTCTGATTTTACACGCAGTTACAAGAGTATTCTTACAAATCCGTCATATATTTAAATCCGCCTTTCTAATGGACACCCATCGCTGTGATAAATCATATCGCGTGTTAGTTCGTTATTTTTTTTTTTTTTTGCACTTATATTTATTTATGCTTAATAAACGACATACTATACGAATTACTTTATCATCTCGTGCCACTGTCAGACAAGAATTCAATTGTTTACCCATTTATAAGAAAGAGAGAGATGTTTCACACACACACACACACACACACACACACACACTCTAAATAAATAGATAATAAAAGACAAGTGATAAATTACAACTTTCAAGTAAAGGGAAATTACTGCGTAAGATGTTGCGGTATTGCATGGAAAAGGTTATGTCCCTTGTCATGTTCTTGATCATTGTAGATCCCATTTAACAGTGTACTGTAATGACTTTTTAAAGCAAAAAGTGTTTCTACAGACATCCTACAATGTTTTAGTCATACACGGTGCTGCACAACAAATCAATATACAGGCTTACTTATGTACCAGACCACGAACCCCCTGAATGAACCAGGATGACGCTTAACCATGTACTGCGTGACTATTTTGAAGCACTTGTAATTTGAGCTACCATTTTTATGTTGTTTCAGTTTCAGTTTTATTAATGAATATTAAACACAAGGTCTATAAAAGTTTCTAAAATGAAATAAATTTATAAAAAAATATATAATTATAGGATAAAACATGATTTATAATAGTAAAAAAAGGTCGGAGACTGAATTACTGTGTTTAGTATATTAGTATACTGCTTGGCAGTATAGACGTTCATTTATTGCACTGCATGAATGACAAATGATATGCTCAAATTACTCGATCAGTCGTTTTGATATCATATATGAGGTAATTTCAACAATGCCATAGTAAGATGAAACTGATTTATTTGCTTTTTTGCTTTGTCTTCTATGTGTGTAACAACATCATGGAATGTATCAACAAAATGTGCAACATACAAAATAATCTCTTATAATTTGCTCGTGACTCCGCTATTTTGGCCTAATTTAGTTCAAATCTCGGGGTTAATGTTACATTCAAGATCGTTTATAGCTAAAATTAGCTACACGTATCAAGACATAAAAATTTAATCGACATACGAGGCCTATTGAACTATCATATGTTTATCAGCAACACAAAGTCACCCGTTGTCGATAAGGTCACAATCAAAGTGTGACAACAATTAACGATGGATGGTACAGGATACAGAATGAAATTTGATCTAGCTTTAACTTGCTGAAAAGCTATGGCACGTAAAAGTAAAACGGGTAATCGTGAGACGGAGCCACTGTTAAAGCGTATAGTATAAACTATCCGGATAGTGAATCTGCGGAGTTTTGGAACACGGAACCGGAAGTCTCAACGGCTGTTGTGAGAAATGAACATGGTTGTTCATTTTATTGCTCCAGCTTGTCTGCTGTGTGCGATCCCAGACGAAAAGTTTACAGGTATCTTCTGCTGATACCACTGTGTGGAGTTGGCGTGGGTAGGTTTGTTCCTTAAATCTGTTTAATCATTCACCAATCGGCTCTGTTCGTGAATTTCTCACTACGCTGTTGTTTGAAACTCGAACAGCTCAGTTGTTAATTTAGACGCTATCGGTTCAGGGTTCTGTCGGATCTTTCATGTAAAGAAGCATTTAAGTTTGCTTGCCATGTCGTTTAAAAGATTGTAGATGCTGAAAATATTTTTTTTCTACACAGAGAGACAGGAATCGAAACGACCATAATGAAAACAGTACGGTATGTGTTAATGATTTTGAAGCAGAATTTTCATGGGGAAAATCTGTAAAAAATATAAAATACCAGATTAGGATTCGAACCAACCGCTAACTAAATAAATCAGTCTTCCAGAGCTCTCAGTGCTCTGATTTTATATTCGATCATTATTGACTGTCCTTTTCAGGTTTGTACTTTTGTTCAGATACCCCCGCTGCACTACAGGAGCACATACTTAGTGATATGGATTTGTCCAGTACTAAATATATGGGCTTCTACTCTTCCTACAGCTGGGCCAGTGTCCCAGCTTGTTTGTTTGGCGGGTACCTGGTTGACAGGATATTCGGGCCCAGGACATCTGCTGTCTTGTTTTCTTTCCTTCTTAGTTTATCTCAAGTAAGTATGTCGTCTCTTGCTCGTTGTTCATCACAAAAATAAATATCTAAATCGTATTTTTCGTCTTTTTACAATAACTTTCTAGCATAAATTCTAGGTTTTATGTACCCACGTAGGCACAGTAGGGGATAACATCCATACAGGCAAATATCTCCGGAATCGGAGGGTCGCAGGTTCGATCCATGGCCGCGACATATTACAGTTGTAAAAGTGTATAGTATGTATGTATGGTATAACCCTAGTGCAAGGCGTAGGGTTAATAATAGGGCAAATAAGGGTAGTTCCAGGACCAGTTGGCCCGGTGTAAGGATAATGTGACTGGGTGTGATTTCATGCCACATGTCTACGGCATGATACACTATATCTGTATCAATGAACATAGTCTCCAAATGACTAAAATCAATCAAACACATTTCGCCATTTACATTCTTTCCAATGAATAGAGAAAGTCAAATTAATAGGTAATATGTACCAAATATAAAGGATAGATAAATACTATACCATGTATACTTTTGTAGTATTTATTATAAATTATACAATAGATATGAAATGTACACATGCTGAAACCAGAAAAAAATATACATGTGTAAATACAAAACTATAGAAATTTCTAATAGTTTTCGGATATTTTTAAGTATTTCGAAGAGCTGATGTTAAAACTGTAAAATGTGTAAACGCACGATTGTTATTGTTTTGGTGTGTATTGGTGTTATAAACCTTTCAATCTTAAACTGAATAAAACGTATTCTGTTCTGTTCTTTGAAGGCCATGTTTGCAGGCGGTGCTCTCGTCAAGAGATACTGGCTGATGTATGTGGCGAGGATATTTTTCGGGTAGGATGAAATATTTAGAAAGTCTTTATACATTAAGGGTCACAATATACCCGTACGATGTAGTGTTTGGATGAGTATATTCATATATTGCTGTCGAGGGCACGAGGGTCGGGCGCTTTCATGGGAAAGGCTTTTTACCCCAAAGCTTAGCCTAGCTTGAACTATATATAAATACAATTATACCGAGCGGATGAAACTATACATGCACTTAAATATAATATGAATCAGATAAGCTGGTGACACCATGCAACCAAGACTATAAAACAACATATAAAAGATTTTCCTTAGGACAATCTGTCGGATGATTAGAATATATCAATTCGACAATGATTTACAAAACAATCAAGCCAAGAAACAATGAATTAACTATTAATAACAATATTAATAAGTATGAAACCTCAAAGATGTATACAATGATTATTACAACAAATCTATCCTATAGAAAAGATGATACCAACCCTAGCCAAAACACTTATATGTCACCCTGGAACCATCATCTTAACGTGACGAGACCATCAAACACTAGGTTGGCGGCTTAAACCTTGGTTCTATATCCCGAGATATCAGAAGAACGACCCATGTACTTATACATGTAGCTTACTATTATTACGTGACGCTTCCATCAATCGTAATTATTCGGCTCTTGTATATCGGCCCAAAGTCCCAATACTTACTCAGAGCCGGATCCAGGAGTCTAGGTTATAGGAGGTTGGGGTGCAATGTTTTAAAAACATGAATCTGCTACTGTTATTCTCTTATAAACATCAACCATACCTAAACAATCAACCTTCTCCTTTGAGAACCAAACCTGACTAACTAAAATTTGATCTCTGCCGCGCTTTTATACTACTTGTCCGAGCGCCCCCTAACGGTCTCCGAAGTTTCCCGAAATATACTGAAACTCATTGTCGAATTTATTATTCTAGCTTAACACCGAAGTAAATCTTTTCTAGAATAATTTATCATGATTTTTCAAAAAGTTTTAAAAGAAACATCATATTAATAACATTCATGATTATTTCAAATTAAAACGTAATTTTTTTGCTTTTGATAATGAAACACTCCATTCAGAACCCGGAGAATAAACAAATAAAGTAAATAAAACAAAGGAGGTAATTTCTGCAACCAAGTCAAAATATATCTACGACACGTAAACTGCATGCATTAGAAAAAAATTTAATAGGCCGACGAAATATAACACTTTGTTTACCGCTTTCTGTAAATATCACATCCAGGAATTAAAGTTTAAAAAACTGATTCATGAAATCCACATTTTTTATTCTTTTTGTTTTTATCTTTTTATTTATAGCCTTTTCTCCTGCCCGGTGAACCTAGCAGCAGATAAAATGGCCGTGGTTTGGTTCAAACACCGGGAACTTAACTTCGTGATGAGTCATCGAACAAGCATCGCCCGCCTGGTAATTTCAAGTCCAAACGTATTTATTAAAATATTTCAGTGTGAGAGCAAGTTGTCTAGGTGGCATAGTGGTTAGAGCGTTGGCAATGTAGTCAGGAGATCATGGGTTCGATCTCTGGCTGCGAGATACCCAAGCTATTAAAATGGTATTGGTATATTTCCTGTGTGCTTGTCACTCCACATATAAAAGTCACATATACTTGCAGCATTGCTAGGCCCAGTGACAGGAAAATGTGACTGGGTGGGGCTACTTGTCGACGTCACGGTGTGGTAGTGCTATATCATTTGACTGAAACGTTACACTCAAGCGATATGGGTGCAGTCAATTGTAAAATGGAAAACGTCTGAAGAATTATATAATTTCCATTTATGATATTACTATCCAAATTCCACATTATGTAAACAATATCTCTAAGCGGCATACATAATCTTGATAATTTTCACTTAGCCCGGTATTTAAATACCGGTAAGGTCCTTCAGATTGTTCATGTGTGAAAGCCGTCCAGATGACTTGTTGTTTATCGATGATTATACCCGCGTGCTTATGCGCAATTGCGGCGTTTAGATGGACGTCGCTTTATGGCTGCAATTCTGTTGTTGTTGGGTATAACATCCCACGGACAGTATAAAAGTCACTTGTAGACTACTGTTGCAGCTACGATAATGTCCGAAACAACAATAACAGAGCGTTAACTAACTTAAAATGAAAGCTTAACCTTATTTCATATTTCATCTTAAGTTGACATGTGAACCTTGCGTTAAAGAATAACTCATGGGACGAGGACATGTGACTGCTAAATAGAGAATAAAATAATGTAAGATAGCGAAGTTTTATCTCAAAAACTGACTGTATAAATACATTGGCTGCTAAGTCCAGAGAGCTGTAAACACCGGTTTATTTGAAATATAAATTATGCCAAACAATAACTGGTCCCGGTGGCTGAAATTTACGATCCCTGGCTATGACATATCAAAATCGTTAAAATGGTATATGTGTTTGCTTGAAGTTTAGTTCGCGGCTTCAATCCCCAGCTGCGACAAACCAAAGTTTAAAAATGGTTCTGGTGTAGCTACTTTGCTCGGTGCGAAGCTTAAAGTGTAGTTTCAAGACTGGTTGGCCCGGTGTCAGGATACTGAGACTGGGTGTGGTATCATGCCACATGTCTACGGCGTGATACAGCAGTGTGGCGGCACTATAGCTGTCTCATTGAAGACGAAAGTTCCCAAATGACTGAAATACTGTCGTGTTGGATCTCTAAACTAAAACCGAACAAACTTGAGTAGATCCATTTTCGACCAGTAGGACTCTGTTTCACGGCATTTGTTTAGTCAGGCTGTACGGTGTCCGTCATAATGATGGGCAAACTTCAAAAATGACTGAAATACTGTCCGTAAAACCCAAACAAATTGTAAACTTACATTCCGAGAAATATGAGAAGTAAACCGTACATTACGAGACATATAAGATGCATATATAGTACATTATGTGAAATATGAGATATTTGAATGTTCTATAAATGTTCCAGGGTAGCGTTCTGAACATGAACACCATGCAGTCAGTTTACTCCTTCTTTCAAAGATGGACTTCCGGTCACGTGTGTCTCGGATTGGCCCTTTTTGTAGGCAGGTTTGATCTCAATGCATTAAAGAAGTACACAAAAGTCAGTTGGCTATAACCTTTTGAAGATATTTACTCCATTATTATTGACCCTACTCATGTCAAAAGACCCGTGTGGTTAAAACCATATAATCGTGAGGTCACCGCCCGCAAAATTGACTATGTCTTTGCGCTCAGCAGAAAGGATTTGTTCCAGGACAGGTTTGCCCAGTGCACATATCTCTTAACTGTTGTGTAGTAGATATATGTCCAGTGTAAGGGTATTGCTACTAGGTTTTGTATCATGGATTTTGTCTACGTCTTGATATTGCAGTAATGTTTAAGTATACCTATCTGAAATAATAATTACTGTCAATAAACACACACTCATAAAATGGCTTTTCTTACATGCATTATCATACTTAAAGATGGCAATGCGTTATTTCGATTATTTTATATCACTTGGTTTTAAACTTGAAATCATCTTAATAAGTGTTATATGGGTTATTTGCATCCAGGGGTCGGAGTAAGTGGTATATCGTTTATCATGGCCGTCATCTTGAGCATCATGGACAGGAGAGCAGACGACTGTAAGGGGCCGGAAGTTCAAGACGATAAACAGAAACATGGTAAGTATATACGACTTACCAACCCTCGAACCCTTGACTAGAATCATTTTTTTGTGAAATGATTAAAAAAATAATTTGATGAAAAAAAAATATGAAGGTTCGATGGTATCATTTAATTATATTATCTAGAGAAGAAAGTCCAGCTGTCCGACATAAGAAGCTTTCCTCTGACGTTCTGGCTGATAACACTAATGACAACGTTTTACTACCCGACAATATTTCTATTTATAGGACTCGGTTTGATTTTCATGTGAGTAAGCCTTCCAGCTGGCTTGCGGTAGGTCGGTGGCTCTACCCGGATGCCTCCGTGCATTCGGGGTCTCCCTCCACCTGTAATTAACTGGACGTCGCTATATGACTGAAATACTGTCGAAGCGACGGTAAACTCAAATAGTCAAGTCAAGTCAAGTGAAGTCAAGTCAATTAAGCGGATCTTATATTGGTGGTTTTTAAGAAGGGATTTTTTGGCGATTATTATTTTTGCCATTCTTTTATTAATCAGCCAAAAGTTAAGCTCCCATATGGAAAATCCAGTCAAATTCTATAATATGTAATTCCCCAAAACATTTTTTTTTTACATTTTACCTGGTTATAGAAGAGCTAAATTTCGTTTGTCTTTGCTTCTTTGTGAGAACAAAAATCATGTCCAGGCACTTGAGGTGGTATGGCGCCAACCTAGAAACATGGCTTTTTTTCCGAGACTTAAGCTTTTTTCCTGATCATATACGCTACCTGACGAACAGATGAGAGTTGTCTGCTCAGATTTCATCTGATTCAATTTAATTAAGGTCGGAAACTGTATTGCCATGAAATACACAAGTAATTATTATAAAAAGGAGCTTCTTCGTTTTTTAGTTTGCATAAAAGTAGCATCATACAACACTCGGTTCTTAACCATCTGGATCTACCTTCAAATACTGAGCGTAATTTAAAAGTGACTACACACAAGAACCATTTTAACAAATTTGATATGTCGCGGTCAGGGATCGAACCTTCGACCTCTTACAGGACGGACACTTTAACCAGTTAGCCACCCCAACATATTTTTATTTCTTTTCTTTCCAGAGTATACTTTGAAATGAAGTACGAAGTGAGCCTAACATCGCGGGTAATTTAAATGGGTAATTTCAGTTTCTACAGTGTTCATCTTTAACATTTACTTTCTATCGTATACTCATTAAAAATGCTTAATTCTGATTGACAGTTCACGTGATGACACCGCTAAAGGTCTGTAATCGTAGCTTCCCAACAACAATGGAGATGGCAACCTGTCTAGAAATCTTTAGGCTGCTGGACTGCCAACTTCCCGAACAACAATAAGGTGAATTCATAGTTTTGCAAATGTGTGTTGTGTAAAAAGTGATATTTACTTTCGACTTTGTCCTCGATCTTATATTCTTTCCATAACGATACTGACCTCATCATAAGTCAATAAGTGTATAATGTAACTTTCAGTTCCAAAATGAAATGGACTATGCCATGAAAATAATGGCATTTGCACATCGAGCGTTAAAGAACAATCACATTAAAATCAGATTCAGTATATTTGCTCATATTTCGCTAACTGACTAATCGCGGTTAGAAGAGGAGCGCAAATTAGGATATGATTTTAATGATATTGTGTTAAAGCCCTTTTTTCCACTACATGTAATAATGTTAAATTCTGTATCCCTCCAGTTCGTTGATTACCTGTTTTATATCACTGTTTGTTGACTGTTAATAAGTTAATAAATATATATGCTATGATGAGTATAGTTGAAACCAAAATTTCCTATATTGCTTCTGTTACAAATTTAATATGTACACTCCCCATTCATTGTTTATCTGTTATTTGCTATAATAATTGTATAATGTTTTATGGAAGAAAAGTATCGTATCCTATCGATTTGTTGGTATCAAAATCAATAAAAACAATAAAAAATTCATGTATATTATCGGTAGTATCGTTGGAATTCGAATCCGTTCTAACTTAGATTCGAACCTGAGGTTTGGTATCCTAATTGAAAGGACACACAAACTATAAATGATTGTTGCATATACATGTAAGTAAGGCATGACTAAATGTTGTCTTAACAAACATGCACAGATCTACAAAGGACACACATTGATAAGATCCATTGTATAACGTCAGTTAACTTTTAGGCATTTATTGAACGAATCACTCATTGATTTATAGATAGTACAGTGTTTACAAAACAGCTCATCACTTGACCGTTACAGGCTTGATAGCAGCCGCTAGCATGCCCTTCTTGGGGATCCTGGTCGACAGGGTGGGGCGGAACCTACTGTGGGTGGGGATAAGTGTCGTCATCTCCCTGGCCGCCCATCTCATGTTCACCTTTACGTTCGTTAACCCCTATATCCCCATGGTAAGTTTTTACCAAATTCAAATTTTAGGTATACAACGTAATAAATTTTGAGTATTTATCATATAATTTTTCAACTTTCTTATTTCGACCCTTTAAACATGTATCTGGAATATTCGTGTACACTTCTTTCTGGATAAAATTACTGCTTTTATAAAATGTTTCTTTAAACATTGGATTGTTCTTTACTGTGCAGACTGTGTAGAATCTGAGCTACACTATTGTTTGAGCGAAGAAAGGAGATCCTGATTAGTTAGAACTTTTCTTTATCATCAATCGTAAATATCACCATCATCGTCATCTTTCCATCATCACTGGCAATAGCAGCAGCTTTCTCCATATCTACCGTATGTTATTTGATATAAAAGGTAATGCTTGGGATTGGATACTCGACCTATACCTCATCAGCCTGGCCTCTACCGGCTTACATTCATGACAACAAAATACTCGGGACTGGGTTTGGCACGTGAGTGTTACTGCATGTATTATAATACCTTTCCAAATGTTATTGTTATTAGCTTAAAGTAAAGTCTCTGTAATGGTTCCGCTATATCTTGGACCACTTAACCTCTACCAAGATAACCAAGGTACCCTAATGAAACATTAAGAAACCTTGGTTATCTCTATGAAAGGCCATAAGGTCCAAAATGTAGCGGAACTATTACAGGGACTTTACCTTTAACTCATTTATTTTTACGTCGATGGGGAAACATGTTTTTACAATTTATACTAATCCCATGACGGTTCTAGGGATGGACCAGTACTTTGCACCTGTAATTATAAGTGGTTTGAAATTAGATTAACAATATAAACAAAAGGAGTAAAAGGTTCTGTGTTTTTGTCATATCTAATGTTGGTGCTGAAAGTTGTCCCCATGTCTATTTTAAACTTTCTTTCTGACGATTTTACGTATTGGCCTATGCCTGGATACGCACCTGTCTTTTACGTAATTAGGGACCAAATAAATGTCATCAATACCAAGAAAGAAGTTTAGAATTGGTATCTACACGTATATATATTTCAAGCGTTTTGAGCTATTACTTTGTAATATATTGATCCTTTTTCAGACTGAATGCCCTCGTTAGAGTATGGCAGGCAGCTATAGCTTACCTCACTGGGTACCTGGTAGACATATACGGATATTTTATCCTTGAAGTATTCTTTATTGTTTGCCTCAGTGGTTAGTGTTTATTTGTTTCGGTTTAATGTATTGTGTAACTGAGACAGATGTGTATCATAATATGCATTATATAATTTTACTTAAGGACTTTGAAAACACACGCTTTGGAGAAGTGTGTTTTTAAAAGGAAAGCGCGTACTATTTGATTATATTCATACACATTCGTTGAAACCTATTCAATGCCGCTATTAAGACACCAGTTGCCGCTATTTAAACACCAACACATTATGAATATATGATATACATTTGATGGAATCATTCATATCTCGTTTTTGTGTAAAAAAAAAACAAAAAAAAACTCATACAATACAGGCGTGCGTTTCTAAAGTCCTTCAGTGTAAATTGCTGCTTCACGTGGACGTGCTATCCTGGCACTAGGTGAAAAAAAAAAACTGACACATTACTTTTTAAAACACTTGTACACGTTTAGGTATTTTGAAGAAGAAAAAAAGATATACACATGTCAAACCTGTCTTAAGCGGTCAGTCAAGGGGACAAAAGAAAGTGACCGCTTAATATGGATAACCGCTAAATGAAGGTTAAACATATACCAAAATGCTTGTTTGGTAATGTTAAAACTGGCCGCTAAATGCAGGTTGACCGCTTAATACAGATGACCGCTAACACAGGTTAAGCTGTAGTTCAAGTATCTAAGCAAAATTTCACTCTATTTATCTTTTAAATCTATTATTATAATTATGAATCACGCACAGGAAATGCAGTTCTTAAAGTAAATATTTGTCAAACTGTATTAACTTTATATACGGACATAATTTCAAACTTATTTATTTATTTATTTATTTATTTGCAGTGAAATTGTGATTTTTTCTCTCGTATTTCCAGTAGCGCTGATGCTCCGGGCAGTAGTGTTTCTTGTGTTTCATTCATTCATTCATTCATTCATTCATTTTTAAAAAGAAAATAATAGCATGGCATGATACCACATCAAGTTACACTATCGTCACTTGTCACCAACTTATTCTTTATAAATCAGTTCGTTCACAGATGATCGGTAGAAATGTTTAAAAAAACTGCTTTCCATCGTTAATAATGGTGAAGTCTATATGTCCTGACAAATAAACTCGAAAAGTGAAGGTCACATTACAAGGGAAAACGCAATTTTCGTAAACAAAAAATCGGCGATAACATACGGTATCCGCAAAAAATGGTGATCGTGGTACCACGTGACACGTTCCGCAACAAAGCGTTAGTAACGATTTTGTAAGTTCAGCCTATGAAGTTAGCGCATCCTTGAAGACAAACTCCGCCGCAGAAGTTACTTTGCCTTTCAGTTATTGTTATAATAGCGTAGCGTGACGGAACCGGTGCGCGGAGTTTGCCTCGAAGAGTGAATGTGATCAGCCAAATGACGGCCAATGAAAATATAAAATCTAAATATAGGTTTTATAATCCTATACATTGTATATTTGGTTAG
>CM037789.1:34324721-34374721 GCA_021229015.1 Solen grandis
GAACCGTTACCAACAGGCCTGATATTTCACATGTGAATTCCTTGTGACAAGACCTTTCCATCAATGTTACACTTTTGGACTTTTGACCTTGACCTTTGATCTTTGACCTATTTTTGAAATATTTAACAAAAAAACTTTAGCGTTAGCCGTAATTTCTTTACTATTTGACATATATCTTTTATATTCGGTATGCATATTCATCTTGGCAAGAGCTATTTAGATATACCTTAATATTTCATCTACTGACCTTGACCTTTGACCTATTTTTGCTGTATCTTTCGAAAACTTTAAAATGCCTGTCATTTCAGAACCGTTACCAACAGGGCACTGATATTTCACATGTGAATTCCTTGTGGCAAGACCTTTCCATCAATGTTACACTTTTGGACTTGGACCTTGAACTTTGAACTTTTACCTATTTTTGAAATGTTTAAACTTTTTACTATTTGACATACATCTATTATATTTTAAGGGTATGGTACCTAAACTTTGCATTTAAAGGCTTACAGTTTCAATTGTGATTTTCAAGGTCAAATTTTTTTTAAGTTTTTAACAAAAATGTGTAACGTTGGCAAAAACAGACGAGCGTTGGCACCCGCATGCGGTGCTCTTGTTACAATTATTGTACACCTCTTCATAGAATAAGAGCCTACTATGCAAGAGGTGCTTCAGTTCACTGCAATACACCATTATTTTATCATTCCTTTGTCCCCTCCACTGTCCGTGTTTGAAACGATATCCTAGACGATCTGCTTCAATCAAATGCAATACATTATTATATGAGGTTTTTTTTCCATCTGGTAAAACTGAAACAGCAAATTTAATATCTGTCCTAGAATTCATAGTAAAGACACTTTGAGGCGTTTCTCAGACTCATTTTCCTTTACTATAATATTTGACATTGATCACAAAATTAGCTTGAGGAAGTAGGAGCATTCATTGTTTTCCTTTATGTGGTAATAGACAATACCTAAAAACATAACAAACTGAAACTCTTCATGTTTATCTTTTGGCCACTGCAATTGACATTTCAGACAGATATGTATAGGATCTAATTTATCACAAAAATATGTTGCAAATCATCTATTGACAACGGTTACAGGTGGACTATCTGATTTTGGACCAGGGCCTCCTGAATTGAATTACACAAGGACACAAAGACATAGCTTTAATATACAACGTTAATATTCCATATAATTAATGAAATGACAATGGATAACAACAACGAAAATGTCATAATGATAGCTCAGAGAATTGTTTGTTCTATGTCAGGATAATTAAGAAATGTGCTATCATGTCACTTGACTATTGCGTGATATACAAGTGCGGCAGCATTATATTTGTTCCATATAGACACAAAACCAAGCAAACAATCACATATTATCATTATTCTAGCCCTTTTTAGCTTGATAATATAGCGTTTTGTATATTCTTAGGTGTGCTACATATTTCTTAAGAAAGGTCACTGTTTGTTTATTGTTTAACGGTGTATAGTTTTAAAAAAAAAAAAGGGTACGAGTAAGTGTATAGTGTTAAAGTTTTTAATATAAAAAATGGTTAACTGTATTACTTAAACAAATGATATACGTGAATAGTATTTAACTGTTTAATACAAAATAACGGTGTACGTGAAAAGTGTTTAACTGTATAACACAAAATAATGGTGTAGGTGTATAGTGTTTAACTGCATAACACAAAATAATGGTGTACGTGTATAGTGTTTAACTGCATAACACAAAATAATGGTGTACGTGTATGGTGTTTAACTGCATAGCACAAAATAATAGTGTACGTGTATGGTGATTAATTGTATAACACAAAAAAATGGTGTACGTGTATGCTGATTAATTGTATAACACAAAATAATGGTGTACGTGTATATTGATTAATTTTATAACACAAAATAATGGTGTATAGTGATTAATTGTATAACACAAAATTATGGTGTACGTGTTTTGTGTTCAACTGTATAATACGACAATATCTCAATTACAGATGTATTACTTTTTCTTTATTGCAGTTACAAGCTAGAAATGACATAATCGACCACTAGTATACTCGACAAAGACACTTCATGAAAAACACTCCATCACCCTGGTTGAATTAGATGGACATTTCCATTGCTAGCAGACGTATTCAAATTGACTTACAGACTATCACGTAGCTGAAGTGGAATAATAGGAAGTCAAAAGTTAACCTAGTTTACACAAAGGAAAATATGGTTTTGCTTGTGAAATCGAAGCAAGTACAGTGAATCCTCGCTTGAAGACCAACACGGAATTAAGACTACCTCGCTATTGAGACCACTCATTTTTAGAACCAAATTGTTTTAATAAGAAATCCAATGGTCGCATGTCCCATAATTAAGACCACCTCACTAATCAACATTAAGACCTCATAAAATGGACAACATACCACATTTCACAATGAGTTTTATTCCACTAATAAGACCACAAAATATCAGACAGAGAGCAGGTATATTTGTGTATTAATTTATGACACTGTGACAATACACTGGGTTCCTCGTCAAGCTTTTCCTCAACTGTAACATTTGGTTATGTTGTGAAAACAAAGTGTCAAAGGTGTGCGTATGTGTGTAATGATTATGTATTGAGATAAAACTTGTTCTCTTTAATGAGACCTCTACTGGGGGATCGAAGGTCCTAGCTGGAAGATTAATGCATACGCCCAATGATAGCCATATTCCATATCTTGTCACTGGGGGTTAACAGTTCTTTGAAACTTTGTAACTTTGAAGACTTCTAAAAATATTACATGGGGGGGGGGGATATAATCTGTATTTAAGTTAAGATTGAAGTCTATGGGAAATATACAATTTCTGTGAATATGAAAAAACTGATTTTCGAGAATAACTCAAGATAGAAAGATGTATTATTTGATTCTGTTTCAAATTTCTTGAAAAAAAAAAATCTAAACTTCACCGTAGAAAAATGAACTGAAAATAACTCAAGACAACAACAACAAAATCATCAAGGGAGATAAAAAAATAACTTCTGTCACATGTCATTTATGTCAATTTGCCATAAGGTTTCCATTGACATTTTAAAAGTTTATATTGTGAAGTTATATGCATGGATGGCTATTATTCGGCGTATACCTTTAAGTGTGCCAGTATTTTATTTTTATAGTTTCTACCAGTAAATGTACATTTAAATTCAGTTCAATATTTCGTTTAGCTCACCTGAGCATATTTGCTCAGGATGTGCTATAAGAATTGATTAAGTCAGGAGTTATTCCCCTTTTGATATTAAAAGAAAATGTCATATTTCACTTTATTTGCATTTTAGCAGCTTCATTTCTGAAGTTATCGTCTTCAAACTGTATGACAATGTTTAAAGCCATATTTTTTGGCCAAGTTTGATTATGGCTGATATCCGTCATTAGGTCAGGAGTTATGCCCCTTTTAATGTTTAAATTTGTGTGTTTAAAGCCATAATCTCTCGGGCAAGTTTGACTTCAAATTTTGACCACAGGCACTGTTTAGTTCGTGGAATTATTATGATCTTATGGATTATGTATTCAGTACAACAATACTATAATTTAGTAACTTGTACAGGCAATGGTGGCATTTTTTCTCAGGTGAGCGTCTTTAGGGCCATCTTGACCCTCTTGTTTACTTTTTATATTTTAATCATAAGATTTTTGTATTTTTAAATAACTAAACAATGTAATAAAGTAATAGTACATGTAATATTGCAAACAAACTAGATTATACTACTTATTTATAAAACTTATTCATACCTGCCCTGTTCTGACTAAAATTCTAATTTGACTATTAAGACCATTTCGCTATTAAGACCCAATGATAGTCCTAATAGCGAGGTTTTACTGTAGAAGCGAAAATTCCTCCAGTGTGTAATGTATACTCGTACGTGATGTTGCATAATATTCGGAAACAAGCAAGCATACTATAAGCACACTATATCAGTCGCAGAGAGAGAAAGAGAGAGAGAGAGTTAGAGAGAGATTTTTTATGTGTATCTGCAATGACGTCATTACCAATAAAACCTTTAAGGTTCAGGACCTAAATGCATGGTATAAATTATCACAAAAACAAAACCTTTTTTATTTTTAACACCTTTGCTCAGTTTGGGCCCCGAAAAAAAGAAGGAATATACAGTAAAAAAATCCATTTTATATAATAAAATATTAACATTTTCACCAACACTTAGCTTACGATTTCTATGTGCAGAAACAGTACTTAGAATGATTTAAAAGATATATTTTCGTTTTTGTTTTTTATTTTCTACATTCTCATAGATGATCAGAATATGTTGTCATTTCCCCATAACAATGTTTAAAAACATACTGAATATCTAAACATCACCATAATCATTGTGTATTCATTTCACGAGCTATAAAAAAGTTAACATGTAATGAAAGTTATAAACGAAATGTACCACGCAGAGATTGTTATCAGGATACATTCCAGCAACTGTGCCACTGTAATTTATCACTGCAAGCATCTAGAATGAACAATGACATCAGGAGATCATGCGAAATTTTGTCATTTGGGATCGGCGTTTATTACACAGAGGGACTGATGCTATCGGACTTAAATTTTTACCTATTTATTACCTGCCTTATTTTATTCGAGCATAGCCTCTTATACAGCTTTGATAAGATATATGTAATATCCGGTCTTAAGTTGATTTTACTTTCATTTATTTTTAAGAAATATTCATGTATGTGTTTTATCATTATTGCCATTATTGCGCAAGATTAATCATTTGCTTTTGTTCATTAGTTATGACTTTCAATGTCGACTTTTTTTCTGTATTGTCAAGATACGTACTGATATCTAAGTTGTCAATTAAGTGTGTATTTCAAAGAATCATTGTCAATAACTTAAGGGCATGTAAAAATATTGTTTTAGATCATATACGTAAAATGTATCACTAGCTCATCACTTAAGCTTGTTGTAAACTCGTAATCTAATTGGATAAAACTGTCACGTGAAACTCTCTCACAAGTATGTGTTGTTAAGAGTTCAGGGTCGATTTTCACCAACAACTCTTAGCGCTAAGTAACATTTTAATACTTGATGTCGAATTTTTAACTTTTCAATTATTGATAGTTATTAAGATAATAATTCATTCCAACTTAGTTGTATACTTAAGTATTTCGTAAAATAGTAATGGTGGAATGTGTACCAACCTAGTTAAAGAATTTAAGTATTACTTAGCGCTAAGTATTGATGGTGGAATTCGAGCCAGATCGTCTTCTTGATCTTATCGCTAGGCATTGCTTAAAACTATACAAACCTCAGACAATTTTCAATATATTATTTCATTAGTTAATCAAGATATAAAAAAACTACTTATAAAATAAAGAAATAACAACTGTATAAATAATTATATACATGTAATAGATTTTTTATAATCTCTGGATATTGAATTAGATAATTAAGACTTTCTCAGTCTACCGTTGTATAAAGAAACGTTTCACGTGAGGGCCAGTCCACACATGCCTTTATACAGAAGAAATATGATTTATTACACTGGTTATATATTGACTTAATTTGTATAAAATATCTACACATTTTAAGAAACAGTTGTCTATATGTGAAGAAGATCCCATTACATATACAGTCAAACTTGTCTTAAGCGATCAGTCAAGGGAACAATAGAAAGTGACCGCTTAACAGAGGTGGCTGCGAAATGAATGTTAAAGATGCACCAAAATGCTAGTTTGGTAATATTAAGATTGACCGCTTAAGACAGGTTGACTGCTTAGTACAGATGGCCGCTAATACAGGTTCAACTGTACTCGGTTCCCTCATGGTGCAATTTTGATCCAGTTGAATGCCATGCCAGATGTTCCAGGCCACTGTTGTTCATATAACATGTGTTCTATATTTGTTATCATGCAGAGTTTATGTTGTTACATGGGTATAATTATTACTATATTGTTATTAAATATTATATTGTCAAACAACACTAGAGTTGAGTCCCCATTAGCCCTGTTCCAGCCGACCGTTAGGAATCAGTCCGAAATAGATTCGTCGATTTATCAGCTCGTTTTTTTTTTCTGACTGATTAATGATTAATTAGTGACTTTAATACTAATTATTGTAAACTCTTTTTTTATATACAGACTGAAAATTTAAAAGTTTTGTTAATTGACGAATATCAAAAGTGAACGCCTTTGTTATTATTTTTACTATAAGATCCTTTTCAAAGTTTACAAGTCAAAATATTACTGTAGCAAACGGTATTAACCTATAATATCATAAATAAGTTTGAAGTTACATTGGTACCAACCCAAAACCGCTTTTCTATCTATAATCATAAATTGCAAAATTCGTTGACTAATAACTCATCGTTGACGAATTATCAGCGCGGTCTTCGTCAACGATTCGTCGACGGACTGAGTAATCAATCTAACAAAGGAATTAATGTGACGTCGATACTTACTATCAGTCAGGGTAATACCAAAGGAATGAGACGTCAGTACTTACTATCAGGCAGGGTAATACCAAAGGAATGTGACGTCGATACTTACTATCAGTCAGGGTAATACCAAAGGAATGTGACGTCAGTACTTACTATCAGGCAGAGTAATACCAAAGGAATGTGACGTCGATACTTACTATCAGGCAGGGTAAAACCAAAGGAATGTGACGTCAGTACTTACTATCAGGCAGGGTAATACCAAAGGAATGTGACGTCGATACTTACTATCAGGCAGGGTAATACCAAAGGAATGTGACGTCAGTACTTACTATCAGGCAGGGTAATACCAAAGGAATGTGACGTCAGTACTTACTATCAGGCAGGGTAATACCAAAGGAATGTGACGTCGATACTTACTATCAGGCAGGGTAATACCAAAGGAATGTGACGTCAGTACTTACTATCAGGCAGAGTAATACCAAAGGAATGTGACGTCAGTACTTACTATCAGGCAGAGTAATACCAAAGGAATGTGACGTCAGTACTTACTATCAGGCAGGGTAATACCAAAGGAATGTGACGTCGATACTTACAATCAGGCAGGGTAATACCAAAGGAATGTGACGTCGATACTTACTATCAGGCAGGGTAATACCAAAGGAATGTGACGTCAGTACTTACTATCAGGCAGGGTAATACCAAAGGAATGTGACGTCAGTACTTACTATCAGGCAGGGTAATACCAAAGGAATGTGACGTCAGTACTTACTATCAGGCAGGGTAATACCAAAGGAATGTGACGTCAGTACTTACTATCAGGCAGGGTAATACCAAAGGAATGTGACGTCAGTACTTACTATCAGGCAGGGTAATACCAAAGGAATGTGACGTCAGTACTTACTATCAGGCAGGGTAATACACCCTTACACCCACAACAGAATTGGAATCCACACACTTTAGATATGTAGTTATGTAGATATGTTGCTTAAAGCATATTGATTTCATCACTCGTACTACCGTGTGTCTTTTCTTTTATTATTGTTTATTTTTATCTACTTTTAAATTGTATCGGAGAATGTTCGGGAAAATTCGTTACATTATCAATTTCGCTAACGGTTCTACACGTTAACTTCGAATCTTTCTATTTACAGTCTCATGCTGGTTTTAACCTCTTGTACGACACAAAATTATACAATTATGCTCTTTGTGAAAATATGCAGTTATATCATTTCACAGTGGCTGATCTTTTCATGGCTTCTTTTTTAATCATTTTTTTAATTTCATACCTGTGTCTTAAGGCAGCAAAAGTAAATAAAATATGCAAGACATGTGAGTCTTTCATACATTTATTATAATCATAAGTGTTACATACAACAATGTTATGTTCATTTCAGGTTTTGCTCTTGTACCATAGTATCGTTTTCAACGATAAAACGCATAAACTTAAAGAAACATGACGACGAAAACAAAACTGTGATTTTGTCAGTCATTGGTTAGAAATGTCTACATATAAAATATATAAAGAATAACAGAAATGTGTAGACTATGAAAATGTTTAACATAAAATAAACTACATACGAAAAAACAATAACAATACCAATGTTTAAACGATTAAGGATGGCAACGAATTCCAATTTCCGGTAACTCGAATTGGAATGGCTCGGGTCTTATCCTAAGCCTTATATAATGTAACAATGTTTTCAGATGAACATATTTGATGTTATCACACTTAATGATATTTTCTTGATGTTTATTTAAAAGTGCGTAATAAAACAGTTGGATTAAAAATTCAAATATTGCAAACATCGTTGTATAATCACACTCGGTATGGGTATGATTTGACAACGGATGAAGACAATGAGATTCACGCAGGTCACGCGACTTGATATGATATGGCTATGAAACAATCAAAATGTCAATACAAAGAATAAAATCAGTAACGTGATATGAATATGTTGAAGTGAGACTCTCAACTCCACTACAGTTTGGTGCTGTGGCCTGGCCAGTCGTACAAGGCCGGGATGTATTCTTCGTCTTCCACGCTGTATTGATGTAAAGCGATGAACTCGTCCATGCTGGAAGGTTCCGGAAAGTGGTGGGCCAGATTGTTTTTGTATGCAAACTTGGCCAGATGGACCGCAATCTTCGTGGAGACTTCTCGAATGTCATTCAATGGCGGGTAGACACGCCCCTCTGCCAGATTCTCTTTAGTGACCATATCAGCTAGGGCCTGGAAAAATTATGAATCTTTAAATAGTTTTTTCTTCTTGTATTGTTTTGTGAAGTGATACGATTTACCGTTAGAAATGTGACATGCCATGTGTGGTTTTAGTATAGCCTAAACAACCAGAATGGAAATAAATTTAAAAAAAAATGATTTTCATTGCCAGTTTTCTAATTTTCAAGAAATGTCAAATATTGCAAACAATTGTGAGCTTTTTTAAATCTATGTCACAGAATATTGTGATTGTTTTATAATTCAAATAACAAATGTACATACCTTTGCAGACTCTAGGAATATTGACTCTGGAATAGTTCTGATGTCGCAGGCAATGGTTGCCAAACCAACGGCCGGAAATACGTAGGCGTTGTTACCCTGACCGGGATAGAAGGTCCTGTCTCCCAGGGTGACGGCTCGGAAAGGACTGCCACTTGCAAACACGCACTTGCCCTGGATTGGTTAAGATTGGTGTACATAGAATGATGAAAGTATTAATGTTAACAGCGTTCACGTTAACAATACAGTACTAGTCAACTCATGAAAGTAAACATTAAACATGAAGACAATTAAGAAAACTGCTTAAGCAGAATCAAGGCAATATTACATATTCATAATTATTTTCATAATATATCTAAACCATAGAAGTGACATCTTTGTTTCAATTTCTTTATGAATAATAGGTTTGAAGAATTAATCCTTATGGTACGAAGCGCATCTCAATATAATTAATATAAACAGTATTACTATACTATTACTCAGACTCTCTGACTGTTCGGCCCGGTGTCAAGATTTTACCAATTGGTATGGAATGATACCATCCGTCCAGATGATATGATACCTCAATGAGGCAGCACATTTTATTAGTCTCGTGTAAACAATACCCTCAAATGAAATGAAATATCGTCATAGTTGCGTTAACCTCCGCCCCAGGAAATAGATAAACTAATGAAAATAAAATAAAATCAATAGTTACAAAATAAAAAGAGTGAAGAAAGAAAGGAACAAAAACAAAAACGATGATTTTTATATAAATCAATCGCACTAAACAATCAAGTGGTTAAGCTTGTCTTACGTTTGTTGCGGTATACGCCTGCTCGGCTGTACACTCGGCCTTGCTGGTTGGGTTGCTGAGGGCGAAGATGATCGGGTGGTCATTGAACTCTGCCATCGATCTCAGAATCTCCTCCGTGAAGGCACCGGGCTGGGCAGCAGCACCTGCAGTCGCAATAAGAAATAATATTAAACACAGACCATCGAAATCGCAATACAATACAGTCAATCGCAATACAATACAGTCAATCGCAATACAATACAGTCAATTGCAATACAATACAGTCAATCGCAATACAATACAGTCAATCGCAATACAATACAGTCATTTGCAAAACAATACAGTCAATCACAATACAATACAGTCAATTGCAATACAATACAGTCAATCGCAATACAATACAGTCAATCGCAATACAATACAGTCAATCGCAATACAATACAGTCAATTGCAATACAATACAGTCAATCACAATACAATACAGTCAATCGCAATACAATACAGTCAATCGCAATACAATAGTCAGCATACATGTAATAAAATAAAGTCCAATATGATATGATATGATGTAATACAATTCTGTGCAATGCGGTAAAGAGCAATTCTGTATAGTGTTATATGCAATATGATATAGTGCGATAAAGTCCAGTGCAATGCAGTACAGTGCAATTCAGAAAAACGCAGTTCAGTATAGTGCAATATGATATGACGCATTACAGTGAAGTGAAGAACAAAAAACCTAAGCGCAGTGAGATACAGAACTCAGTGCAGTGAGATACAAAGAGTATCGCACAGTTTAATGCCCAGTGAAGTACAAAACCCATTGTTGTGAAATAAAGAACAGTGTCGTGCAGTGAAATACAAAACTCAATGCAGTTAAATAAAGAATAATGTCGTGCAGTTAAAAGCGCAGTGAAATACAGAACTCAGTGCAATGAATAATAGAACAGTGTGATACAGTTTAATACAAAAATATAATTATGCAATACCACTCACACGTTAAATTAATAAAATATCAATATAATAAACAGCTTAATCAGTATACAATAGAAAGATTATAAAACTCACCAATGATTGCATTTGGCTTTATTTGTTTAATGACGTCCACTAATTTGTCCACAGGCGCGTGTTCTTGAGCGAAGGGTATCTTTTGTCCGGTGACCCCTCCCGCTGGTCGATTCTGAAAGAGAAAGAAAAAGAAACAAAGTAAGATTAGCGCTGTTGGCCGGTGATAGGGTACACGAGTGCGGATCCTAAGGACATTCCCGGGCGCAAAGTACTCAGGAACATTGAGAGGAACTAGTTTATCAAGCTATAAGAGCTTGTTTCACAAATTACGTATAATAAATAAGTTTAGACAAATATAAGCTCTCGACCACGAGGGGCCCCAACATTTTCTTAAGTAGAAACAAAACTAGGAGAGCGGTTACCTTGACGATAAGGCCTCTGGAATCCACCATCCAAATCTTCTTGTAGGCCTCGGCCTCTGACGCCCCTTGTTCTTTCAACGCCATGATCAGAAGTTTTGCAATCCCTATAGAGGCCTATAAATAAAGGTAAAAAATTTGATTAAAAACTTGGTACGTTAGACTTTGAAAATGCGAACATATTAGGGTGAGACACGACTTAAGTGTGGTTAATATTGGTGCATGGAAAATTTATAGGAATCCGAATACCTACAGTGAGCAGTTTGAAATATTTAAAATAAGGAGGAGGGCATTATTTTAATTTTTCCGGTCACACGTTTTTCACATTCTAATCGTGTCTCAATATATGGAGTGTGACGAAATAAGTGGGTTTCCGACGATGGTATAATAATTACTTCGATAAACCGTGTCATGGTGCCCTATCCGGTGGGTACAGGTTTAAAGGGGTGTTATACATGTACATGTATACGTCTTATCTTTTTTAATTAGTTTGATTGATACGGAGTACGTCCTTTTTCATCTTTCGATAGATTTAGATTGATTGCAATTTAATTGGCTGAAATGGAAATGGTAATATATACCACAGTACGTACATGGGAGATAATTGTGAAAAAATGTCATGATAACAAATTATTACCTCCCCTGCACCCTGGAACACAAATGTGTTGTCGAGAAGTGATTTGTTGGTAATCTTTAAACTGGCAAGCAATCCTGCCACAGCGACAGCGGCGGTACCTGTAAAACCAGAAGGAAGTGACGTCATTAACCTCAAGTTACCCTTAACTTTCCATCAACATACTAAATCCCAAAGCAAAACCACAGATATTATACACAACACATTGAAAATTGAACATTTGTTCATCATTTTGTCATAACTTCTGGAGTGCTGGTAAGTTTGAGCCAGTTTTGGCCCTAATTGAGTTGGAATCCATTTGTGCTGTAATAAAGGCCTAGGGACGACAACTCATGACGAGTGGCCATAACTGTGTCCAATGGCAACATGAATTACTGTGTAATCATTCAGTCTTGCTATAAGGTATATAACACGCCATGATACCAATTTGTATAAGTAATGTTAGTAATCTTAGTCTCATGAACGAATTCTACAAACAAAATCTTCCATAAATTTTTTTCATAATTTCCAGAAAAACTATGACAAGGTCAAAAATGAAAAGAAAAGAAGTGGTCATCTAATAATGCGCGGGTCCAGAGAGGGAAACCGAAGGTCTGAAACCCTCCCTGGAAAATCAAAAAAGAAGGAAAGGAAAGGGGAGAAAACTCTTTTGACCTCCCTGGAAACCCCCAAAATTAAATTCAATCTAATATATCTTTGAAAAAAAAAAAAAAAAAAAAAAAACCTTGTATGTCATCGTTGAAGGTACAGTATGAGTCCCGGTATTTTTCGAGAAGCCGGAAAGCATTGTGGTTCCCGAAGTCTTCAAACTGCACGAGACAGTTGCCGCCATACCTGGTGAAGGTAAAACAATGGATAAACAATGGCACACACTTGATGGTGGTTTTATAATGCTTTCCTATAGAAATATATCTGGTGTTATAGGTTTCTGGTGCAAGCCTTGGTTATCAAGTTGAATTTGAAAAGGTAGAATATATGCATTTCCTTGTTTGTTTGTTTGTCTGTGTTAGTTAAACGCCCCATCGGTCCTTTGGAACCTTTGTTTACTAACAATGATGTCCATATATTATGAGCAACGACCTTCTGATTCCAGGAAAAAGATCTCGGCTACTGGGACCGGTCAAAAAGGTGAGTGTAGACTTTTCGGTGTATCAAATAGCTTGAAGAACGAATACCTTTTCACAACCGCATCCACGAATTCGTCCAGGAGCTGATCGTAAGCAACGCCACGTTCTCGTTTCTGTTTAAGGCCGATATATAGTGGGTCTTTCATCAGATTCTGAATCCAGCAAAAGATAAATATATGTTTAAATATCATAATAAACTTATATTTTAACGCATTTTACAGTTCTACTTTCTCGTCCAATATAATGTGGTATTTAGTTGAAAAATTGAAACATACTGCTTTGATATAGGCAATGTTAGTGTCTGCAAAGAGCGTTATGGGCGGAGCATTCATTTACTGCAAGTGATGTTGTTTATTTCGTACTAAAATTCTATGATAGTTATTTTGTCAAACGAATTGAACGTAGTGGCAAAATAAATTGGTCAATTAACCAAGAGAATCAAGCTGCAGTATTACAATATTGCAATGAAAAAGAAACGTCAACTATCATTTGAAGAAATATATATAGTATGACGTCATTGCAAATGTTTCGTCGATGACGTAACAATGTTTCATGTATAAAATCCACATGTACCAATATTAGATTAATATAGCTCTCCGTCACGTGGTTAATAATTATATGGAACATGGCGTCATAACGTCATAGCAAAAAACATTCTGACACGATTAACAAAATATGCAATATAAACATAGAATTACAAGTTTTTAAAATTTGGCGTTAAAATAATGACGTCATATAAATGATGTTAACAAGCGGTGTTCCTTTAAAAGTATAAATTAATTATAACGTCAGTGTCAAGATAATGTCTTTATTTCTTTACCCACCTCGTTGTCAGTGCCGACGTCAATCATGATGGGGAGACACTGATGGGGCTGCATGCCTGCCAGGGCCGTGTAGAGGGACAATTTCCCCACGGGGATCCCCATTCCATAGGCCCCAAGATCACCCAATCCCAGAATCCTCTCTCCATCCGTTACCACGATACACTGGAATTAATAGGGTATAAGATAAAAAAAATGTTAAGTAACTACACAATGTATTGTACATGATAGCGATCTTCCATTACCGATCACTGTTTTGTTTTCCTGTTGATAAGGCATTTATTTTAAAACCTTCAACATGGGGTGCCTGGTAACACGCTTATTTTCTCACCAATGCGTCCCGGGTTCGATTCCTGGTCACGTACATGAGAGGGTAGAGTGGTCAGCCGTCCAGACACATGTGTTTTCTCCAGGTTCTCCGGTTTTCTCTCACAATAATGACCATTTACGCTGCCATCAGGGCTATTAACGGCTGTGATAAACTGTTTCGTAATACTAGCAGTGGAAAAAGGTTTACAAACCTTCTAGATCGTCTGCCATGAAGGTACACAAACCATAAAAAGCAAAACTCATCCGACAGACCTTCTGATTGATGACAACTTAAGTTTCGATATATGAAATTCAATTAATAAAATAAAAAAGAAAGAAAGATGAATTAAATTTGGTCGTAGCGACGGTAAACTTGAACACACAAAAGGAAGCCTTGATAATGTGGAAGAATAAATTCAAGGTACTGGTACCTGATAATTATTGTTTACGTTAATTAATCCCTAAAGACCAATCAATTTACTTTTCTTTTAATATGACATACACACAAACAGCATGCACTTACCTTGACGTCGTCTGTATTCCAGTTACACAGTATGTCGTAAACATGGCCCAGATCGTGTATTGTGATGTACAGACCCCTGCAATACAGTAAAATGTCAAATACTGTACATTCGTCGATTTGTGGGGGATAATCACGAAATTCTTTACTCTAGCAGTATGATGGTTTTTTGTAGTATATTTGTCGATAAAAAAATATTTTGTGGCATAATACTTTACGCAGAATTCGATATGTATGACCGTCATATGATTGTCATTTATTCCATTTGAAATTGGGGCTCTTGTTTATCCATGTTTCTAACAAGACTCGCATCTTTCTCTCTATACAGAAAGGAAATACAATATGAGTAAATTCGTAACAAAACACAGGTCGCAGCGCGCACGCTCACGTTGATGGCGAAATTTAATGTGAATAGAACATATCTGTTATTACCGCAATCTTATCTTAACTTTAATTTATTCATCTATTTATTTATCGTTTTACTCATTCATTCAGTCATTCAGTCAGTCAGTCATCTATTTATCTTTATTCATTTATTTTTTTTATTCAAGGCAGATTGATTGATTGATTGATTGATTGATTGATTGATTGATTGATTGATTGATTGATTGATTGATTGACATGTCAACACTAACACCAAATACAGATGACACTGGTTAATTAAATACATGTACTGGCATTTCTCGGTTCCCGGTTCGGCTCTGCTCCGTTCTGTTCTGATTGATTATAACCATTCATGAGTTCTCCATTATTTGCCCAGCACTCGGAGTTCATCATCAATCTCATTAGTCGTGTGTAAAGTTGTCAAATAATCAATTAGACATGAACGTGGACAGAATTTACTCGATATTTGGGGTCCGTTTCATTTAACTTTGTACGGGAATAAAAACTCGTTTACGCAAACTCATTGATGTAAAATAGAAATACTATCGTGATTATTCCTGTTCAACAAAAACAAATCATAAAAAACATAAATTAGAAAGTTAAATGTGATGCGTGTGTAAAACCTATCCGTGCTAATTTGTTTTGTTTTCATCGTCCTTGTTGTTGCTGATGATGGTGGGTTTTTTTACATTGACATTAACACCGCCTTAGTAGCTTACTGTCTGGAAATGCCATGCATCTTGCAGACCCTAACTCTTCCAATAATTATAAAAGAAAGGAACCTGTTGTAAAATGTATCTCATGGGGGAGGGGAGGCAGGGGCTCCGTGGCCGAGAGGGTAAAGTCGCTAACTTAAACACTCACTTAGCCCCTCACCGCGTGGGTTCGAATCCCGGCAGGGTCATTCGGATTTTCATGTGAGGAAGCCTTCCAGCTGGCTTGCGGTAGGTCGGTGGTTCTACCTGGATGCTTCCGTGCATTCTGGGGTCTTCCTCCACCTGTGATCAGCTGGACGTCGCTATATGACTGAAATACTGTCGAAGCGACGGTAAACTCTAATAGTCAAGTCTAGTCAAGTTAAAATATATCTCAATTAATCTAAAAATCATCATCATATACTATGTCTACTATTATTAAAGTGTTTTTTTTCTGTAATTTTGTGTTCTATATTTCTGAATAATTGATAATATGAGTTTTCCATATTCTCGATAATTTAATGATTTTTTTTTCAGATTTAATGGATAAAATTGTTGTGGAAAAAGGGAGATAAGGCCAAAGACATTCTTGATTTACATGGACCTTTTAGAACACATTTTAGAAATCTCTGAAACAAACGGCCATCAGCTGAGGATATTTGTCAGAATGACGTGTATCATTGCCTAGTGGAAATATTAGACCTGCTGTTTGTAAATGATGCATGCACATGTTATTTAAGTATTCTGAAATGGCTTAGTTTTATTTAATTCGTGCTTCAAAAACATGCGCGAAGTCTGCAAGTCAGTACAAATCTGATTTCACATTACTAAGTTATATTAATTTTGATGTCACGCGATCTGAAATTTAATCACTTTAACAAGGTCCATTATTCGAGGGTTATACACCTGGATTCTGGTTGAAATAATTGACATCGGTTAGAAGAGTTTGAAAGGGCTTCGTAAATAAGGAAGCCCTAGACGTGCTTCAAATGTCGCTTTTCTTACGGTATAGGTTGGAGGGATACGCCCACATCCCACGTGGGTGGTACGTAATTTAAATTGAAAATTACGAATAAATACACATACATATATTCTAAATATTACACATCAATGTCAAAAGAACTCTTAAAAGTTATCGAATATTTAACAAGTTGGAGACAGATACCATGGGTAAATAGTTTATACTTCAATGGCATTTACCTTCTAGGAATATCACGATGCTTTTCTAACAGTAAGGTAGTGGTGCGCGTCATTTTTTTTTTAATTTATTTTTTTTATAATTATTTTTTTTTCATTATTTATTTATTATTTTTATTTTTACTTATTTATTATTATTTTTTGACAATCGTGGGTTTAATAGAAAATTCATTCCACCCTATGCTCAGTTTAGACATTGTGTTAAGCGGCACGCTTTTGAAGGCACACTTACTAGTAATATTTTAGAAACAAAATTTTAAAGAACTGCACAGCTTCACACAGGACTAGATATGTTGCAATATGTTGATTAAAGGTCTTAGTTGGCTATCGAAATAAGAAAAATAGGTTTGCGATGTTCATTGATTGCCACAAAAATAAAACTAATAAAAATTCGGATTTTGGCCTACCTGGCTTTCCGTAGGGTGAGGCCGTATTTAAGACACGCCTGTCCCACCGTAGGTGTGTATATGATGGGTAGCATCAACTCAACATTCTGTGATATAGTTCGATAAAACAGCTTCTCGTTACGGTCCTGGAAAAAGTATAGGTATACAACACTAAACAAATGGAAATCTTCGCGTATTTCCGCATCATCTCGTACTAATTCTTCTCGACGGTTCCTAGGTTAGACCAGTACTTAGTGCTTGGTAAGGTCAGTAAAGATTCTTTCCCAGATCCGGGTTCGAACCTTACCGCTGGATTAAGGGGACATTTACTGTGTAATAGATTTTTTTTTTATATTTTCAAAGAACACCCCTCCCAACCCGGGCACACACAAACATACTTTAACTCCTGTATCCGAGCCTGCATGGTAGATAGTTTAAGATTCTTTCCCAGATCCGGGTTCGAACCTACCGCTGTATTAAGGGACATTTACTGTGCAGTAGATGACTGTTCATATATTCAGTCATCTTGCTGTAAAACGCAATAAACGACAAGGAAATTACATAAAGCAAGTCATGCGAATCATAGTAAAGAATGACTGAAGTTTGTTTAGAATGTGCATCCGTGAGGGTAACACTCATTTACATGTTCAAAGAATTAAACTATCTACCATGGATATAGGATGTTTACTTTAGCGTTTATATTCTTCATTTAATGTCCGGTATTTTCATCTAACAATACACTAGTGCGTCACAATGATACCTATATAAAACTGAAATGTTTGTATACAGATTTTCTTTAAGCTAACTTAAATTTCCTCCTACGCAGAAATTCTCGAAAGTTGATATTGCATTAAGAAGTTGTGCGTATCAGGTTATAAAAGGTAAAACCTATTTTGGGTAATTCAATAAAAGTATATAGTGTTTACCTGGGGTAGTGAAGGATTATTGTTGTAGAAGTAGCAGGTTTAATGACAATAGTAGTAGTAGTAGTAGTAACAGTCGGCTCCAAATGACTAAAATATTGTCGACGGGACAATAAACAACATTAGCAGTAGTTGTTGTTGTATTGACCGCGGAGACGGAACTTTAATCTGTAGCTCAATTTACCGCCTATTTCGTGTTAGGATTGTCCTGAGCTAAGGACTAAATCACGTATACAAGCTTTCTTGTGTAAACAAACCCCTTTAAGTGTATACCGAGACAACTTTCTTTAGCTGAATACTTATGTCGATAGATAAAGGTCAGCGACAGTGCTGTTTATGTTGAGAACCATTGTTCAGTAATATACTATACTAAGTGCTTATTTGTATGATACCAATAACTGGAGTTTGACACGAAAGCCCTGCCCCCTCTCCCTCTCTTTCGTGTCAAACCCCTTTGATATCAATCGCTATGAAATACACATACGTGTGATACGTATATTTTATATGAGAAATTGCATCTTAAATTAGACATCTCAAACAAAAGTTTCTTGAAGTAAAAAAAAAAATAACATGTTTTGTATATTGTATCATATTTTCAAATGTTTAAGAAATTGAAAGCCATTCTAAAGCATGTTTAAGCTGAGGGGGTTTATACATATCATCGCTATTTAGTGTGAAAGCGACAGAAAATCAGTTATTTTCTAATATGCATTTGATTTATAACTATTTTAACAATCCTTCTAACAAGGACATAGAAAAATTGGGAGTTAAGAAAGCAATTTGCAGAAATTCATTATTTATTTTTATGTTTAATTTGTCTATAGACCTCCGCCAAATGATTCCGAAGACTTCCGAGATAACCTAATGGTTTGAGCACTCAAATAAACTCAATTTGATATTATACATAAATGAGCTGCTCAGGAAAAAAGTAGACCAACCCACCCTTTTTCTTGATTCCACGCAGCAAGTGTCCGAATACTGCCAATAACTGCTTTTAGGTAGTAATACCATGTATGGTACTATATGTGTATACAAAATTATTGATAAGAAAGAATGTGACGTGTTGATGCATGGTGACGTACCTGTAGTGACATCATATAGATATATCGGTCAAGGTCGTTGTCCCAGCGGTAGAAGTTCTGCATGACAACGTACACCTGCTGGTCAGTATTCAAAATAGCAGGGGGAAGTAATCCATGGAGGCCCAACAGTTGTCTCTCCCGCAGTGTAAAGGACATCCCCTAAAATATATACCGCCATATGCTTATAATTAAAACAATAAACCCAAGTATCTTCAGAAATCGAAGAGATTCACTGATGACGTCATATACACCCGTATGTATTCGGCAACCTTCGGTCTAACCCGATAGATATCGTGGATGCTAACAGTACAGGTTCGAATTCCACCAACAATACTTAGCGCTAAGTAATACTTTAATTCTTAAACTAGGTATACACACATTCCGCTATTACTATTTTCTGAAATATTCATGTAAACGACTAAGCTGAAATGAATTATTACCTTAATAACTTAAAATAATTGCTAATAAATGAAACATTTAGGGTTTTGTTATTAGAGAAACGAGAGTTACTAAAATCGCCCTTAAGTATTTAAGTTTTACTTAGCGCTAAGAATTGTTGGTGGAATTCGACCCAGTATACTCAGATGACGCCATCAGTGATTCACAAGGAGGAATCCGGAGATAGGCGGAGAAACACGACTGAGTGCAATAAAGCATATCATGGCAAAGAATTAAATAAATTTTCCGGGTGTCATAAAAAAAAAAAAAAAAAAAAAAAAAAAACATCAGTAAAGAATAGATTTCGACAATAGTTTTTTTTATTTCCTTATTAGTAGTAGTAGCAACAGTTAACTGTTTATGTTTGTCTTGTTTTGTTTTGTATTTTCTCACAAAAACGTACGCAAGATTCGGTAGGCATAACAGTTCTGAATGCATCTTTCCTCTTAGGTCGAATTTTCAGCCTGGACCGGTAACATATACAGTGGAACCTCACTATTAAGGCCACAAATAGGACCGGGCTCGAGTGGCCTTAATTTGAAATTTGGCCTTAATAGCAAGGTTTCACAAAATCAAAAGGGATTATGTCCCTTTGACACATTAACCATACACTTGTGTGTTGTGTGTGTATGTGTGTGTTACGTGAGTTTTGTGTAATCAATTGAGTATTCAAATAACTCAATAATTAAGCCATTTTAATATTTTTTTATCTTTATTTAAATACAACAAAAGAAATATAAAATAAATACAATAAAAATAACATGCAACAACACAAAAGCTGCAAAAGAAATCACATCATACATGTACATGTTTACCCATTATCTCAGAAGGAATATTGACTAAATGTAGCTCAGATGTCCCTAATACTTTAATTATAGTATTAATTACCATCAGTTTGATTTCGATGTTGATAATGACGATGCATTGAAAACATAGCGTTATCAAACGCCCTTTGCTAAATTTATTGGACAAAAAGATACAAACATCATACACAACGCTTTTGATAAAGGGATTCATTAACGTCCCATTTTTCGAAACAAACTGACACCTGGACCTGTTGTCAGTTTGTTCCTTGTGTACTGCTATCAAAACAAAAGAAAGTGTCAAAATGTCGGGCGCATGAAACACACAGACTGGTTTGCAAAATACTGAGACTGGTTAACATAACTTACGACGGTATTTGAGTATCAAAAAGTTTGAAAGAACAATAAAGCAAATGATGATCTTGGCAGTTTTTATATGTCAATAATCTGCAAATCGGATGTAACGTATATTTTTAACATAAATTCTATGATTTAGTTTGAGAAAACACGCAATTACAGCGGAGAGAAGGGAGGGGAGCGAGGAAGGTTTTATGCTATATCATGTATTTTTCATGAGCAATACATATACCGGATACAAATAAACGTATACCTGTAAGTTTAATATTTTCTTACTGTACTGACAATGTTCAGTCAAGTGGTCACAATCCACTTCATAATGTGGTAGTATACTGTCGACTGTATATGAAATGATAAAATATCTACACCGCAGAATGTAGAAATAAGACTTGTAGGTTGAAAGCTCGGGTAAATATCAGATATCATTTCGCTTATTCATAGGTGTTCAGACTTCAGTGATCTGACACATTATTAAACAAACTATCATAGAAATAAGTAAAGATCAAAATACAGAACACTGTCCTATATAGTTGCGGGAAAAACGAAAACATAGATATATTGTAATACACTCTCCAATAGAGTAATATAATTCACGCTTATTAAAGGTAAGCTGTAAAACATTGAAAAATAAATAAATAAAACGCATACCTTGTTTAGATGGGGATCTCGGAGAAGGTCTATCCCTCGGACACTGGGACGGGCCAAGCTGACCTCCTTTCCGGATGCCGAGTTGGATTTCTGCGCCATGTCCGGTAGTTGCTACAAATGTTCACTGAATAAAAGTAGAAGCGGACATCTAGTTAAGGCTTATTTATAGTCCAAACTAATCGTGACGCTACCGTACACTCCAATCGGATTTGGTGTATGTGTCAATACCACTCAGTCCTCTAGAACGAGGTAATTAAAGTCATATATTGTTCTCTATCACCGGGACATTTGGTGTAAAACAGATTGATTGAAGCTATGCGTTCTTGTAAAACTGGATCTCGAAATATCTGTTTGAATTAGAAAAAAAATAAATTTATTTTACATGGGAAACGCACCAAGCAAATTACTACGATATATGGTGAGTCACTGAGGAAGATAACAAGTCGTGTGAGATAACAACACAGGAATCCGATAACGTTTGTTTGGGTCTGACGTCATAGTATTTCAGGATTTTTGAGACTTTAGTCTACATGTGGCCTCAGCATGCTATCACGCTGTAATACCACACCTTGATACGGGGCAACTCGTCTCATAACTACACTTTTAAGTAAGGTGAATTTCCAGTATCATACTATCCACTCGACAACCGCGGCCGGTTGGAAAAAAGCGTATAAGGATGGAATTTAACATTAGCAAACTAGCGAAATGCCAGTGAAAAGGTGATTTTGCTAGATAGCTTTTTTCCACTTTGTTGCAAATAATAATAATAATATTATTAATAATAATAATTCAAGCTCTGACGTATGTCCAATACCTGAATAAAATAATGGTATATAGTATGAAAAAAAAGGTAAACTATTGATTTACCTTATGCCGCCGCAACAGTAATTCACTCATATAGTGATGTCATATATTGACGTCTAATTGTGACGTCAAGCTTATAAGAGATGGAGGAAGACCCCGAGTGAACAGAAGCACCTTCGTGGAATCATAAGCCTTTTACAAGCCAGGTGGAAGTTTTCCTCACATCAACAACCTGGATGACCTAACCGAAACTCGAACCCATGATTGTGAGGAGTTAAGTGATTAAGTGTCAGTGACTGTAACCACAGTGATGGTAAGTTAGTGGTAAGTGGTGGTAAGTTGGCGACCGTAGCTACACGGCAACAACACTGACGATAATGAGGTGTTTTGATATATGTTTTTATCATATCTTAATTTTATGAATATAAAATTAGTTAAAAAGAATCGTGTGAATAAAAGGTATGCGGAGTCTCTATGACAAATAGAGGGTTCAGCGCAAAACAGTCGTAACTTATATGTATTAAACAACAAGTTACGACCGCCTTGCGCTGAGACCTCGAAATGCAAGTCATATTGTGTGTTATGATAACCCGGATGTAACATCGCAGACGGAAAATCATGTTTCGCTAAGCATGTACTGTATTGTGCGGTAGACTATACAAATCATAATCCGTGAAATCAGCGATTTCTATATCGACAGTAAATTTTAGTTTTATTTTTACACATGCTCCTTATGATCTATTCTTAGCTTTACTATTAAACATAGTCACATGTTTACACAGTTGTAGGTAATCCGCCTTTAAATAGACATTCAAAAAAGCGTAGGTAGCCCTGAAACTGATCTGGTTTAAGGGACATCGGCCTGGCTTTAAGGCGATCAATACTAATCGTGACCTCATGTATTTGTCTAGCCAAACTAGGTGACAATAGAGTTCGCCATTGAGGTTTCACCTTGAAACACAATATAAACAATGCATGTATCAGCAGTTTACATATTTTACGTGTGTTTTATGTGTCATTTATACGTAGTACAAACAAAATACAACAATATATTTCATTTCGATCAGGTGTATTACATGTTTACATTCGTTAAAACATATGAATGAAAATAAAATAAATTTGATTGTAACTTGAGTAGATCTATTTGTATTGTAAAAACAGACAATAGTTGTATCAATGCTATCTTTAGTTCGGATCTTGAATATTGCAAACCCTATTTTTTTTTCGGAAATAAGGTTGGTTGTGAGAAAGTAAAGTTTGTATTGCTAGGTGCACGTGCATGTGTGTGTATGTGTATGAGGAGAATTAAGGACACATCTGCAAAACACGTATCGGCATACGTCATCCAAAATAATAGATATTTGATGAATGATTGTAAAGTTCTCTTTTTATTTTTATTTTCTTTTCTAGATGAACTATTTTGTCCATTTTTTTAATCCTCATGCATTTCAGGCATACCATACCTTTCAGTTAGAAATTTCGATTTAATATATGATAAAATAACGTGACCTACGCTTTAAACATCGGTAAGAGCTTTCCCGGTGATATGTCTGTTGGTCCTAGTCTTCGGATATGCTGGTCGCCACGGAAATCCGCTTCGTTTTCATCCGTGACGACCGTGTCCTGTCACAACGCGGTATCCAGCGTCAACTAACAACAATGTGACGTGCGTTGCGAGGCGACGTTAACTCGACGTTCATACGTCATGGTATTTGTCAAAAATCACGTGATAACGCTGAAAGTCTTGTTGCGAAATGATGGAAACATACCTAGAACGTGTGTGCGTGCGCATTTTAATTCGAATAAGATTATAACATCGTACTACGTATGCACACGCGTCTCTGTGTATGTGAATCTATATCATATTAGTTGAATATAAGTATCTAAATAACACTTATAATTTAATAATAATAAGTGTATGAGAGCGGACGGTCGTTTTGGTCATATCAGAAGTAAATGAAACAAATTTCTTTTTATTATTCTTCTGCTCTTATTGAATGTGCAATGGCGTACATGATAAATAAATAAATAAATAAATAAACACAATGTAAGTAAATAAAATAGTTGCTATTTGTACAATTGTCCAACAGCGCAAGCATAACTTAATATTCTCACTTTATTTTTTCTTCTACACATACGCAATAACGACTGACACCTACGTACGTCTTTTCACTATTATTTCTTTTTTATTATCATTTATGATGTTTTTGAACAGCGGTAACATGGTGTGCACCAGCGCAGACCCCTATACGAATAAATTGTATACCCGAACAGCCCACATTCGGGGCTATCGCATGCATCAGCCCAACCGAAGTGTAAGGGAAGGGTCTCCTCCCGGAAAGCCCTTGCGATGATCACGGTATTCTATGTACCAGATGAGTATGTCCAAAACCGACCGCCTACCTTAACAACGAGCTCTTTTTCTCGCATTTTTACGGAAGCACCGAAGTTCGCTAATCACGGAGAACGTTTCCTTACAAGTAACTCACAAACACCCCGATTTTTCCTGTTCTACCAATTAAGGAAATCGGATGATTTATCAATTCCTCATAGCATACCATATTCTAGACACAGAAATTATTATACAGTCAACCCTGTCTTAAACGGTCAGTCAATGTAACAAGATAAAGTGGCCGTTTAACAAAGGTGACCGCTAAATGAATATTAAATATATATCAATATGCTACAGTCTGATTAATTAAAATTGGCAACTATATGCAGGTTGGCCGCTTAGTTCAGGTGGCCGCTGATATAGGTTCATCTATATACCCCTAAATTATTAGCCATTTTGATTTAAAATAATAAAAAATGTGTCTTACATTTTGCAAAATGGTTTGGGATTTCTGGGTGATGTGTCTGTTGATCTCCGCATACGCCTGTTATCATGGAAACACTCTTCGCTCTCACCCGTGACGACAGTGACCTACATAACGAGGTCTCCAGTGTCAACTAAGGATAACGGATGTGACGTGCGTTGCGAGGCGACGTCGATTCGACGTACGTACGTCATGGCTATCGTCAAAAATCACGTGATAACGCTGTAAATCCTGGAAAAGGAAGAAAGCCAACATAGAATGTATATTTGTCTTCTTTTTGATTTAAATAACATTGTATCTCGTATGCATGCGCGCCTCTGTGTACATGATTCTATTTCATATAAGTTAACAAAAAAAAAAGTATTTAAATAAAAACTGCTGCATTTTTATTTCCCGCTTAAGGATGGTTGCAGATTTATCGATCATTGTTTGCCATGACAACTATAATTGAAAAAGATGAATAAATCCTATAAAAAAGATCGTTGTGCATTTTATTCATGTAAGATATATTTTAAAAAAAAATGTATAATTTAATTACAAATTTGTTTATGGCCAAAAAAAATCATAATAAAGTAGTGGATAGTTACCTTTAAGTTCATGCTTGAAGATCATTAAAAATTCTTAGAATCTTCTTGTATGAGTAACCAGCAATGAAGTATTAAATCTCTCTGGTAAACGTTAATGCATAATTTTAGTTTAAACTTTATTTATTTTACACCAATTACGAAACAAGTTATCGCATCTTATTTTGATCATTCTCGATAGCTCTAGTGGCGGCGTTTGTGGACATTATTGCGGGAGGGAACCGGAGAGCCCGCAGAAAACCTACGTGTCTGGATCAACGACCACTTTATCCTCTCACCAGGAATTGAATTGAAACCGTTACGCACTGGTGAGAAGCGAGGCGCGTTACCACCAAGTTATATAAACTTTGATCATCATCGGGCAACCCACTGCTGCTGATAACGCATCTCCATATATGGAATAAAGAGAAACGGAACGAATCGATCGTAGCTGTTCGATGTTCTTTGATATATTGTGTTTCCTAAGCAAAAGTATAATGAACCAACCATGAATTAAATATGCTAACTATGACGCCTAGAATAATGCAAAAGTGTACAAAGAAATAAAAACAATGTTCAATAAAAAAAATATATTTATTCAATAATTTTCAATATTTGTTCAATAAAAATATTTAATAAATCGAAAAAAAATGTATATTCTAAAAATTATAACAATGATAACCTCCAGACGCTCTAAACACTCGTGCACCGGGATAGGTATGTATGACTTTATGTATCATATCAGCGTGGCTGTTATATCCGGTGTGTATTTTACCGTAGTGTTGTTCCCCGGATCTAAATGTATGAAATTGTGTATGTATGATGATGATTAAAAATGATATTTTATTCAGTATGCTAATATGTTGTGCTCATTCGCATGACTTATTCCTTTACACCGTGCGTTGATAGTGTCGCCTTGAAAGTTAATAAATGTTAGTGTCTTGAAATCAAAATGAATGTAAAAAGTAATAATTGTTATAGCTATTGTCGCTATGCAAAGTATACTTAAAGATATTAATTTATGTACATGTGTGTGTTTTGTGCGATTTGGCGGTGGGGAGGGGGGGCAATAGAAATTATAACATTAAATGTTGTTACTGTCGTTGTTATTGATTTTGATTTTGAGTTATGCAGCAAGTTCTCGCTCCCATAATAGGAAAGTTACAACTGTCATACCAATACCGCCATAGTTGTTTTCTCCCCAGGTTCGACAAAATTTTCAGCAGTAGGCACGAATATAGCTAACAACTGCGAGTTTTGCCCCCTGAGTCGCTCACCACATTGAAGAGTTATACACTTGTAATACTTAAGTGCGCATAAGACATTTGTTTTAAAAATGCATTTGCATTCAACTGAATTTCAATTTATTCCGTCTGGAATCATATATATCTATTTAAAGCACATATTTCATTTGTAATCAGAATAAATAAATAAGTTTTATTTGAACACACTGGACTCGTGGTAATACGTAATATTTGACCTAATAGGTCATTTGTGAAAAAAAAGATAATGCTTTATGCTGTTATTCACGATACCTACAGTAAAGTTATCGTATACCAACTTGTATGTTTCATAATAAAAAGTGAAACGGTCCATTCACAAACATTAAAAGTCATCATAATACAAAGTTAGTCTATTTTCTGTCAAAGTTACTGAAAAATAAATTATGTACAATTCAAAGATTACCGTTTAATTACCACTAACACTGGGCATTTCGAGTGGTTGAGATGTTTCGTAAAAGTTTTCGTAACGTTGGTGAATATTATTTAATTAAACACAGATCTCGTTGTTGTTGTATTGGGGTTTACCGTCGCTGCGATAGTATTTCAATCATATAGCGACGTCCAGCTAATTACAGGTGGAGGAAGACCCCGAGTACACAGAGGTACCCGGGTAGAAGCACCGACCTACCGCAAGCCAGCTAGAAGGCTTGCTCACATGAAAATCCGAAGTCCCTACCGGGATTCGAACCCACAGAGGTGAGGGGCTGAGAGACAAATGTCGTATGTATTAAAATGCGTTCAGCGTAACTAAAATTTCAGTGGTCCATATCTTCATTTGAACCTGTATTAGAGGTCACCTGTGTAAGGCGGTCAACCTGCATTTAACAGTCAATTTTCTGATCACAAAACTAGCATATTGTTATGTTTAACCTTCATTTAGCGACCGCCTCTTTTACTTGCTCCCTTGACTGACAGGTTTGACTATATATCAACACACACACTTCTTAATTTTTTTGGACTGCTTCCTTGTACTATTTAAACAATATTTCATAATTCAAGTGTGCAAGGTAGGCTATTTACCAAATGATATTTACACACAGTGTGTGTGAAGTATAATTATTGTGACGACAGCGGTATACACCCCCCACATTTCACACTTCAATGAGCACACTTCGTGATAATATCAACGACATTACTTTGTACATAAATGTTCGAAAAACTGTTAAAATGAATGTTTTTAGTTTGTTTTACACAGTGTTGATACTGGATATAAGTCTGATGGTTTCTCCAGGTATGATTATCAAATATTACATAGTGGTTTTGTGAATTTCTTTCATTTTTATACAAATAAGTTTCAAACAGGAAGTAAATATCACTCAATACATATAAAGGGGGTACCGGAATACGTGGATTCGTATTCATGATTGTAAACAAAATTCGCTTTATTCTGTCCTTTCATAGTGCTGTTATCTCAATGATATTAATCATAATAAATAAATTTTGCTCACCAAACCTTATAAAAGTTTCGAATTATGTTGACTAATCTCCTCTGAAGTGTTTCAAGTAATTATGAGCATATTGTATTTAGGTGTAGCACTGTTGGTCATTTGTCCCTTTATTCCTGAACGAACCAGTGAGATTAAACATCCGCTAGAACAGTCGGCTTTGTCATCTAAATCAGTGCCCGGTTTCGAACATAGAATCATCTAGTTACCAACCTTGTGCATTACTAATGCTCTATCGAGACACACTTATGCTAGAGATAAATTTAATTCATAATCGGGGGAAAAGATCACACATTGATTATGCAAAAAGGCATTATACAAAAATGTCTTAAATATGATATTTAATACAATATTTTATACAAAATATATATTATTGCCTAAAGTTACAACTGCAATAAGGATCATTTCCAGTGGGGTCCAACTGAACCACAGCAGTAATAATTAGGGAAATCCATCATAAATGTATTTGGTGACACTCAATACAACATACAAGTACTTGTCAACAATGTATATACACTGTGGTACGCAGATGTGACCAAATTTAACCCGTTATTTCATATACACTCATTTTGACGTATTGGCAGTCAGAGCAGACCCAGATCAAACAACTCCTATACGAGCTGTCTAATCAGAGTCCTCTTTGTTTGCTCATGCTGTATTATAGTTCAGTTTTTCCACAGTTTCTGTTGCAGAGAAAAAAAAACATTAGTTCATATATATCTTAAGTTCAGCTAATTTATATTCATGAAATCATGAATATTCATTAGGTAAAGGGTTAAAGAACTAAGGATAATAGTAACGTTACATATAGCTCTGCATCGTCAGGTGGAGAAAAGAATAGTTTGCCATATTTTCTAAATGTTTTGTTATGCTAAGTTAGAAGACGTGTGTTTACTACAGTGATGTCTTTTCATTTTGATCGGTATCTGCTATTATCATGAATTCATCAAATATCTGTAAGCGAAATCGTTATCAGTTTTATTTAATGTTGGCACATAAAAAGCATTAATGAAGTTTTAATTTGCACTTAAATTATACGATGACTTGAATCGGTTTCTTTTCAGCAGTTGTTCAGGCTGGTTCACACTGTGAACATAATAATACAGGTATAATGATTTTTCTTTATATTTTATAGCTTTTATCTCCTCTCATGCTCTCTCTCTCTCTCTCTCTCTCTCTCTCTCTCTTATATAAGATGCCTTTGCTAGTGGTAGCTTAACGAGTTCTACTGGATCAAACTCAACTTAAAGGCAACTATACTGTGCTGGTCCAACTTCGGAACCGTCGAGTAGGCTTATCATTCATTTTAGGAACTTATTTCCTAAACGAAGAAAACAAAATTAGCTCATTGTGAGTCTTCCTACAAAATCGTCTAAATGCATCTTAGTTATTTTATTGTACAAATACCGTTTGATTTCTTTAAATCGGTAAATATAAGCAGAGAAATAAAAACACATTTTATAAACATAAATACAGGCTTTCTGACTTTTCTTGGTTCCGTTAGATGCACTTTAGATAGTCTTTACTAGTATCTGTATTTCCTTTCTTATATTTTAAGTCCTAACAGTTACTGTCTAGAAATAATACTAAATACAAAAACAAAACAAATAAAAAGAAACATTATTCTTGCACTGTGGTGTGGGCAGTGTCTGATATGTATTATTTCCAATTTGAACGTTTATTCATGATTTGTTGATAATAAGTAAAACAAAGTGTCATCTTTGTGTAAAATTTCTATTGTGATATTTTGTATGCTGTCTCTGTAAGATGTCCATTTCCCCCCCTAATTTTGCCCATTTCATTACAGTTGCATTTTTTTGTACCAACACTACAACATCTGGATCCTCAATGTTCCTGGACACTTCTTCGAGAGTACCAACATCCACAAATGTATCATGTCGGTGTGATCTGCGGGCACCAGGTGACTTTTACCTGGCTTCATTATTATCTTTTCAAGACATAGACATGTCAGATATGATAACCGTGGATGGGGAAAGTATTGAGGGTATGGTGGGAGATTCCAGTAAGAGGTTTCAATCGATGTCAATAACCTTCAATGCATACACTGAGCAACATGGGATATCTGGTTGTATCAAGATAAAAGCAGGTAAGCCTACATACAAGCCTGTATACGCACATTTACATACCTAAATACCGACCTACCTACATACAAAATAGATTTTAATAGAACCTATTTGCCTTTCCTTTTTCAAGTACTAATAAATATACAAAAGAAATATTATTAGATTAATCATTTATAAATATGTCTCAATTATAGTGTTTATTGAAGAGAGAAAGTAGTGACACTAAAGTCTTAAAGTCCTTGTTTATTGTAATTCCCTTCAGCTAAATATGAAACTATCTACGCCAATAATGTCTCAGTGATTACGAAAGACGCATATTTACGCGGTCAATATAAAACTATCATATAAACATACTCTACATTTTACATAGGTTGTCTCAGTATTATTCGGGTTTTTCTGGTATCTTAGATAATATGAGATATAACAAAAAGGAAAAAGAAAAAAAAGGAAAAGAAAAAAACACTATTATACATTCAATATATTTTAATCACGTATTATTAAGGAAGCCAAACCAATTGTTTTTATATGTTACAATGAGAAGACATATTAGTATAGATTAAAAAAAATCAGTGAACTTCTGGAACAACCCTTGAATCCCACCACATACTGCGGCTACTTTGTTTCACTCTGTTTAGTGCCCTGTCTGAACAACGAAGAATTCAGGGAGTTTTCCTGATCTTCCATTTAACACTCTATTGTGTGGAGTTCAGTTTTATTTGCAAATGAGCGGCGATTTATTTTTCTTATTTGAATTTTAAGATTTAACGTACTTGGACATTAATACGGTAGGCAGTTGGAAAATAGCTTGTATTGCACTATGTAGGAAATTTATTTTGCATATCCATATTTTCTGCATGTTACCCTCTTTTCTTTATGTATTTTTTCTTTATGTTATTCCAGTTTTGAATTCAACAAGTATAACTACAAAGTGCTTCCCAGATATATATTCGGATGGAGGGTCTTCGCTGAAAACAACAAAAGGCAATTACATTTTATTTTACTGCATTTTATCACTCAGCGTGTGCCAGACAAATTTTATATTGAGATCAAATATCTGTTTTTAGCAAGATAAACACCTTTGTTTGAACATGTTTGTCTCATAATCCTTAAGAATTATGACTTGCATGTATCATGTTGTTTTAGTTTTATATTCAAATCTATCACTTGGTTTTGTTTAATATATATTCCGTAAGAAAGCCGAGAGGGTAAAGTCGCTGACTTTAACACTAACTCAGCCCCTCACCGCGTGGGTTCGAATCCCGGCAGGGTCATTCGGATTTTCATGTGAGGAAACCTTCCAGCTGGCTTGCTATTGGTCGGTGGTTCTACCCGGATGCCCCTGTGCTTTCGGGGTCTTCCTCCACCTGTTACTAGCTGGACGTCGCTATATGACTGAAATACTGTCGAAGCGACGGTAAAATCAAATAGTTAAGTCAAGTCGTATGATTTGGATATAAAATGTGTATATAAATTCCACACTAATAGCACCATGGTCCACACACTACGGATCCAAAGGTTGGTGTAAGAGTGTTTTTTTTTTTTATATATAAAACAAAGTGATAACACGTGGAGACAAACCAGTATTATCTGTTGAAACCTATTTTTTTCATGGATGTAAATGAGCTAGGTTTGATATCAACATTCAAAATTTATAGGGAATATACCTAAAACGCCATCAAACTCGCACAATACTGATAGCATGCCTAGAGATAATACCAAGAACACTGAGACCGATACAGGTAAGTTGACTGACAGCCTTTATTGAACTTGTAACACTTTTAAGTATCCAAGAGAGTATAGTGTATGTAGCTTAATATCAAAACGGTCTGTGTCAATATATGAATATAAAAACAAGTCCCGATAGCCAAGCGATATTACCACTTATACCCATGTTCCATATCTTGCCATTGGATGAAAATATTTCTATGAAACTTTGTCACTTTGTAGACATCCAAAAATAAAAATGTTTCACCGAGAGTTTTTCCAGGTTTTATTAGGTGTAGGGGAGATAATCTATATTTAAGTTAACATTGAAGTCTATGGGAAATATACAATTTCTGTTAATATGAAAACCTGAGTCTGATTTTCGAGGAAACCTCACGGTAGAAAGATGCATTATATGATTCTGGTTCAAATTTCATGAACACATCAAAACTTTACCGTAGACAAATAGAAAAAAAAACTTTTTGTAGTTTTCAGGGTAACTCATGACGACAAAATTATAAAGGGGAGGTAATAAAAGAATTTCTGTCATATGTCATAATATGTCAATTTGCCTTTAAGATTTCAATGGTTTGACATTTTAAAAGCTTATATTGTAAAGTTATATGCATGGCTTCGATGGTTATTATGGGGAATATACCTTCACCGGAAGTGGATTACAGGGCACAAACCTTAACTCATAGTGTAGCTGCTGAATCGATTTGCAAAGTATAACCTTCGGTGTGACATCACAGTAAAGTAGTATATGTCTAAAGTCCCAAAATGAGTAGAAAACTGTCGGTTGGAAGTTATGAACCAGCAAACAAACTTTAGTATCAGTTATTTTAATTGTTATATTGTTTATTATATCAAGTGGATTTCCCCCAACCACTTTTGATTATTACATTGGATTTACTTGTGTTTTCAACGAATCTTCCCTAACAGCCAGGAAAACTGTTTTCTAAGTGATATTATCGTGTATATATATATATTTATGACAGTCTTAAAAATGTATAAGGCGGCCAACAATTTCAATATAAGATCCAATGATTAATGATAAGTATATGCTACGAAATGCAAAATTATAGATAAGTAGGTAAGTATTGAGATAATAACTTGTGCTAATTGATTAAGATTTTGAGTTTAATAAATTTACAAATATCATATATACTGTACTTTTAATGTTAGCAAATCATGTTATATAAAAGTATGTCACCATAAAAACTCCCACTACAGATAGTTTTAATTATTTTTTTTCCGTCTTATATTTTAACATGATCAGTGTAATATAACGTTCAATGATACATTCTGTATTTTGTCGTCAAGCTCATATTCTTTCCACAGCAAGTGTTGAACATGTTTATTTTTTGTCTTTTTACTTTGTCTAATACCGTCTTTCTAAACACATTGGTTGTTCGATATGTTCTACTTTTTTTACTTTATCATATACACCGGTCCCGGTGGCCTAGTGGTTAGAGCGTTCGCACCGGAATTGGGAGGTCGTGGGTCCGATCCCCGGCCGCGACATACCAACTGGTAAAGCTCCCTTGCTTGGCGCTCAGCATATAAGGATAGTTTCAGGACAGGTTGGCCCGATGTCAGGATAATGTGACTGGTTGTGGTATCATGCCACATGTCTACAGCGTTATTCTACTGTATGGCAGCATTATATCTGTCTCAAGAAGACATCGTCTCCAAATGACTGGAATACTGTCGGTGGGACGTTAAACCCAGTAAACAAACAAACAAACTTTATTATATACATGTACAAATGTATCTGTTATTTTTGTATAACAGTGAGGCGTTGAAAGATACATTTATATTTTTCCGTACCTAACTTGCTTTGTCCATTTATAGGCACGCATCCGAGCACAAAGGCACTGGAAGAAAAGGATGAAAATATTGAAGATAACATTGGTAGTTATGTTGGTGATATGTATTATACTCTATTTACTGTAGTGCTGTTTAATATTTTTGATGAATTTTAGATTCATTACCATTATCATCATCTATTTTAGCATTATTAGTTTTGTTGTTGCTGCTCTTTGTATCCTTTTCCACCTTTCTGTGGCCATGATCTCTCCCTCTCTCTCTCTCTCTCTCTTTCTCTCTCTCTCTCTCTTAAGAGACCTTGGTGTAACCCAGTTCCCCTGTCCACAGGTGTCATCCTAGGGGCAGCAGGGGGCGCCATTATAGTCCTGGTTGCCGTCATATTGGCTGTCGTCTGCTTCTACAGGTAACAATCAAGGGCACTTCCTGCAACGTACTGATTAATATATTATATATTGAAATTAACTATTTCAAAAACACTTTTTGTCCTAATTTTCTGGCACACAATGTATGTTGTATAGAAAACATTTCGATTATTTGATCTATTGCTACATTGAGCTCAATAACAATTTCATGTGATAAATCCAATGCAAAGGGTGTTTTTTTATCTCATTGTCTGACTGTGAATATAAGAACTTTTCATGTGAGTAAGCATTGCCGTAGACTTACGGAAAGTCGATGATTCTACCATGTCCCTTATTTACAAGGCGTGATCATCCACCTGTCATGAGATGGACGTCACTATATGATTTAAAGTGGAAGGGACTCCGGCTTAAAATTGATTGTTATATATTGTTTTATTAATAACGGTCCAAATGTTTTTGATATTGCAGAAAAAGACGATCTGATCAAAACAGAAAGCAGACAACTAAAGCTAAACAACCGGAAGAGGACATGACTGAGTGCGCGATGTACTCGAGTCCAGACGACGACCAAGAAAAAGGCGCCAAGGAGATGGCAGCAGATGGCAGCAAGTATTCTACAGAACCAGAGTACAGTTACACCACTGTCAAGGTTCCGGATGGGGAAACAAACCACGGATATGAAGAGGACGATTACAATCATCTCCATCAACAGCAACCCCGGAAACGAACAGAAAATGTCTACACTTTGGCTAACTTTAAAGTTGAAACAAAAGAAAATGAGAATGAAACCAATGACTATAATTATTCAACTGTTCAAAAACCTAGAGCTGGAAAATGACACGTTTGCAATATGAAATGTAGCTGTTATTAATGCTTAGCAGGAATTAACGAAAATATAAAATATACGTCAAGTTATATCGCATAAGTAGACCTTTTTATAAAGTGAGCAATGCTGTTTATTTAACATTACATATACTTCTAATATGCGACGGAATGATGTAACAGCACGTTGGAAAAATCTTTATATGATAATGCAAAATGCAAGTAAAAATACTTCCTTGAATTAGCATAACTAGCATTTTATCTAAATTATCTAAATATAGGATATAGTGTATTTTCTTTTCTCATTTTTTTTCACATGGTTGTAATATTGTTCTAGGGGGGCGAAGCTAAGTTGTAGCAATAAATGAAACAATGATTGATTAGCTAAGATTTTTTGCTCATATTTAATGAAAATTGTTTAAATAGCTTAGTATGTACAAAACTGTATACATGATGATTGAAGCAAATTTTGGATGAGTATATTTAATGTTAAAAGGATGAGTTAACCAGTTAAAAAGAGTTAAACATTTAGATAAACAATTAACGAATTGGTGGTTGAATGAGTGTTTAGTAAAATTTCAAACATTTGAAGCTTGGCAGCTTATTTGTGTCATTATTGAATCGTTTATGAAAGTGAAATGAACAAAATTACACTAATCTATACAATCACTTTTTATTGAACAATGCGATATAAACCCGACCCAATGGGTTTATAAGTCACATAAGCATTTGTAAGTCATGCAACGAATCAATTCAAATACAATAGATAAATAAACAATTTTAACATGAATTAGGGTTTTATTCATATGTCAAAATAAATAATTTGTATTCGACAGTTATTTAAGGAGATGAGTCATAGGTACGTACATTAGTATCGAAAATAATTATGCTTTGGGGATAAATTGTTGTATGTATTTCAGCATTGAGAAAAAATTGTTTAACAGAGATTGACTTTTACATATTTATAACAGTCTTTTACCGACAACATTATATGCGCTACCATTACACTACAAGGTTTTTACCTACTCCGACATTATAACAAAATAATCATTTCAAATCTTTTGAAATCTTTTCTATTTAATAAACTACTTAATGCTTCAATAGTTTGTTTTACTGTGTACAATTTACCGATAAATCTCTTATTTATGATAAGATATTAAGAAAAATACTGTGTAACTCACATTTTGTGTATACGTGTACTTAATTTCTTATTCTATTTGCTTATTTTTAAAAGTCAAATCCAGTCAAATGTAATGACGGTCGGCAAATAATACCTTTGGCAATTTATGATATAAAAATCACATGGAAAGGAATATGGCCAACACTAACGATTTTTAATGGCACAAATACAGTTCTATGATATATCCATATATATGTATTCAATGTGTTATATCAATAAATAATATATTGGCATTACACTCACATATAACAAATCAAAATAATTACATTTTTCCATTTTTGCGTTGAATATTTAATTGTTTCGCTCATCTTATTTGCTGATTTATACCTTAACAACAGTTCAGCAAACATTTCACTCCTCTCTCTCTCTCTGCCTGTCTCTCTCTCTCTCTCTTATCACAACATTAACCACAATATACTTTATTAAAGGTTTTAAAAAGATTGAAGAAATAAAAAGTCATTTGTTAAGACAAACTTAAACAAGTAACTTTCCATTTTTATAAAAATGTTGAAAAATAACTATATTCTCCCATCGACAACTGTAGTGCGCACGTTTTAAAGACTACATAGGCGATATTTGCCCCCTTAGTCACGGAGATTTACAAGCTACATTAAGAAGTTCTACTTTTACTCAGCTTTAAATTAACTACATTTTTTATTTGTTTTTTTGTTGTTGTTTTTTTGTGTTTTTTTTTAGCGTGGTGTGTTCTCAAGTTAAGCTAGAAGTAATGTACAACTGCATAATTGGTCTTATTGCCATCTTTTGAACCATCAGTATATATTTCAAAATTACAGGATATTTGACTTTACTAATGATCTCTAAATATATAGTGGAGTCTGTTTTGTTTTTTTTTGTTGTTTTTTTTCTTTTTGTTTTTTTGTGTGTTTTTTTTTTTCGAAAAGCCGAGGACAATCAATTTATTTCAAATAAGACCCAAAATCAAGACGATCGTTGAGATAGGGAGCCCACCTACCCACTCTTTTCATTCAGAACTCATAATACATTGCCATTTGAAATGTTATTATGATATAGGAACATAAATAAAAACATTTTCATACGTTTTTTTTTTTTTATCTTTTTATGCATTAATGGACAGCATTAGCAATGTATTCATCAATAAGTAAAACAATATACATTTTAATTGAAATCATTTTCCAGTTTGATATATTTTCAAAAAATAAGAAATCACCGAAATATTTCGAATAACGCCAAGATATCATTTAAAAGATTGAGTAATCGGGATTCGAATGTAGATTTTCATTAGTTTTAAAAGGATGTAGAATTTCATTAAACTGTAACAGAACTAACATATGATCAGTGATCAAATTGTTTGAATTGTGAAAACTAAAATTTACTTTGTCCATGTTGGTATTGTCGGGTCAGGCCTTTTTTAACCATGTTGTAAATTTGAATGCATTATTTTTATAAGAATTTATTTTAACCGCAAATAATATCATAGCTTTCGAAATTAAAAAATGCACATGATACTCTTTTTATATTTAAAAAATGAAATTTTAAAATTGTCTACATGTATACAGGAAACCAGGCGGTTTACTTTAATCTACATATATATTGAAGGATAATATTAGTTTCAGCATTTGTGGTAGATGATCATATGGTGATCATTTGCGCCACACCAAAATAAATTTTGATCACTTGAAATTGGGTTTAGATAAGCTTTGTAAGCTTTTTAAAGTTCAAAACAAGATTTTGTTTGTCATGCAAATAACGATTTTAAGCAAATACTGTAAAAACACTTTAAATACTTAAACAATTTCGGCCAGGCGATTTAGAGAAGGTGCCATATAAAGCAAAGTAATACAGCGAGCGACGACGGACGGTGGAGATCAAAATAGTTCACATTGAGCACGATATACCCGGGTATAAACATTGATTAAGCTAATATAACTGTGCATCATTAAAATTGATGGAATATGAGTGAATTTGAAACATGAATAAAATCATTGCAAGTTATGCATATTTAGCCATATTTGACAGAGTAAAGAAAAAATGTCAATATTTTAACTTTAACGACATTTAAGTGGGTCCAATGCATTTTTAAATGCATAGTATGTGTTTATTTGCGTGTATATTCAACAAAAGAAAAATTGTTTCTTAAAACCGTGATTGAAATAGTCATTGTAGCCCTAGATCGCTCGATTATGTGTTAAGATGAGCTTGAAAAAAAATGTCAACTGTCACAAACGACGTCCATGGCTATACATTCCATGCCATGAGGATCTGATAATATAAACACATGTAGAAGCAGTTCAATAAAGAAAACAATATGTCGGATAGGAATACTTATATAGCACTTCATGGAATTTATACAATGTGCTGGAATATGGAAAAGTTAATTTCAAGTACAAAGAATAAAAAAAAAATGATAATTGTAATTAATTGCATTTTTATTTGCTTAAATGATACGCTACATCCGATTATGACGATATACATGTGAAATATGTTAAGCTGTGAACATGATGAAGGCCCAGCTTAAATTATGTTGAAATAGTGGTAAATCTATTTTATTTCTGAGATACCTTCTTACAATCTTACACAGCATTTGGGAAATCTGATAATGTGTAAGTCTGAATGTGGTGTTCCTGCTGAGTTGAAGCTGCAGACAGAAACCGTTTTCTATCGGAAATGGGGAGTTGTATTTGAACGATAATTAAGTGTCCGAAAACAATCATTGCTTGTGACAATCATTTCTGAATCGACTTTGTATATATTTTAAAACTTAAATTTCGTCTTCCAATCAATTTAACAGAAAGTCAAAAGGACACTTTACTATCATTATATTTTTTCATAAATAACTAAGAGAGCTTAACAGTCTGCTCGGAAACGTTACACCTATACATGTACATACAATATGGTCGACTGAATCCTGAATATGCTTACTTTCTACCGGTACTGTCAACTATGTTTACACTAAATATATAGTATATGGTGTCTGAAGAAATAATTTGTTATTATACTTTGACAACACGAATTTTCATGTAATTTTCTTCTGCAACTGTTTTCATATTATATGCATTTGTTAAATCAAAAATTATCGAAATTGATGAAATCAAATATATGTTTTTAAACTTACTTTGTACACAGACGGCATTTGTCCATTCACCAGTGTACATACAACAGATTTGTTCAGTACTCCGAAGGTACCCATGGTTACAACCAACATCCATGCAGATGGGGTAAGTTTTCCGTTTGGTGTCTTGCAGATAACCATTTTCATTCGATGGTGGTGATCCACAGTCTACAAAATCAAACGGTATGTACATGTATAATGCTAGCGTGCTCCTGATTACTAAACTGTCACTCAAACATGCTACATTATCTTACCCTCAGGGTGTGTCTATTTGTTTAATTTCAATTTGTGTTTCGACAAGAAATATATGGTTTCACACATAGTAAACAAACAATAAAATAAGCAGTACTTAATGACTTTTGAGCTGACAGAGTCTTAAAATTGTAACAAAACGTCAAATTGATTTCCGACTATTAGAATAGGAAATAGTATGATAAGAGTAGTTATCTCTAAATGCACGGATCTAAGCGCTTTGTCATTATTTTGCTAATTATGATCAAATGGCAATAATCATACTGTATAAGAATTAGTCATAAGTATATTGAATGATTTGACTTTTGCATCACATATAAAAAAACTAAAATCATTCTTTCAGCAAAAACGAAAATCGAATTTTAGACTGGCTAACTGATGAAATAGTGTGTACTATCAATGAGATAAAATCCAAATCATTCTCACCGTGGGTGATTGAGATCTACCGGAACTACATTTTATATTTATCAAGGGAGATAATTCGGTATGGTTGTATATATGGTTATGTTGCCTCCTTTTGTTTTCTAAATTAACATACGTGTGAAAAGAATCGAATAAACAAAATAGTTCCATACTTTCGTCATCACTTAGCATTAAATAAAAAAGGGAAAAAATGTTTTGAGTGGATACGGAATATATCTCATCGAGAAGTGATACAAATTTAACATGTTCACTCGCAATACTCAAAACAAACGATTGTCCTTTAGATAATTCAGACTTCAGAATAATAGAAGTAAATGTATCTGAATACTTTACCAAGATAACATTTCTTTATACTTGAAGTATCTTTACATTCAGTCGGTTGTTTACTATAGAAAGGTTTGTCGCAGTTCTGTGTGAAGAAAAATAAAGAAAATATACAAGAGGATACGAGATACTAGAAAACTCCAATATTTTGTTCAAAAGGAGAAAATCAAAAAGGGTTGATTTTTTGTGATTTATAATCATATTTGATAATAAATTCACAAATATTCAATATAAACATTAAAGGAGCATGTATGTTTGTAAATAGGTTCATATCAAGTACTTATTTCTTTTACTGCCCACATTCAACATTTTGAATATTTGAATATTTTGCTATAATGTAATGTCCTGGTTGGCGATCATCTAGCTGACCTTCTGTAATTAAGACTTTTACCGGTTGACGTTAATCTGAAGCTACGACAATTGATGTCAATAATTCAATCCAAAACGTTTCTGTTGTCAAACAATGACACCTTGACTGAAATAAGTGTTGGAATGCAATTGAACAAGATGAAGTGACCGCTTAACAGAGGTGACCGCTAAATGAATTTTAAATATATAACAATTACAGTTTGGTAATATTAAAATTGGCAGTTATATGCAGGTTGGTCGCTTAGTACATGTGGCTGCTAATACAGTTCATCTGTATACACTTAAATCTTTAGCCGTTTTGATACAAAAATATAATGAATATAATAATTACGTTTTGCAAAGCGGTTTGGGCTTTCTAGGTGATGTGTCCGTAGATCTCTGCATAAGCCAACCCTCTTTATTCTTACCCGTGACGACAGTGACATACATAACGAGGTCTCTAGCGTCAACCAAGGACAACGGATGTGACGTGCGTTGCGAAGCGACGTTGACTCGACGTACGTACGTCATGGCTATTGTCAAATAATCACGTGAAAACGCTGTTAATCCTACAAAAAGAAACACACCTAGAATGTATATGTGTCTGTAATTTGATTTAAATAAAATTGTATCCTGTATGCACGCGCGCCTCTGTGTACATGATTCTTTTTCATGTAAGTTATAAAATATATTTAGATAAAATTGCTGTATTGATATTTTTCCCACTTACTCATTGTTACAGATTTATCGATCATTGTGTGCCGTGACAACTTCTATAATTAAAAAAAGAAGATTAAATAATATAAAAAAATGATCTTTGTGCATTTTATTCATGTAAGTTATATTTAAAAATATGTACAATTTAATTACAAATTGGTTTATGCAAAAAAAAATCATAATAAAGTAGTGGATAGTTACCTTTAAGTTCATGCTTGAAGATCCTTAAAAAATCTTAGAATTTTCGTGTATATTTAACCAGCAAAGTAGTACTCTCGTATTAAATCTCTCTGGTTAAAGTTAATGCATAATTTTAATTTAAACTTTATTTAATTTGCATCGATTACGAAACAAGTTATCACAACTTAATCTGATCATTTCCGTTGGCTCTGGTGATGGCGTATGTGGTCATGATTGTGGGAGGAAACCGAAGAGCCCAGAGAAAACCCACGTGTCTGGATAAGCGACCACTATACCCTCTCACGTACGTGACCAGGAATCGACCCCGGGACCAATTAGTGAGAAGCGAGGCGCATTACCACTACGCTATATATACACTTTGATCATCATCGGGTAACCCACTGTTGCTGATAACGCTATTCTCCATATATGGAATAAAGAATGAAAAATGTATAATCAAACAATTATTACGATGAAAAAAATATTGATTCTTAAAAAAGAAATATTCAACTATAATCAGAACTAATTTTGCCTAATTTTGCAACATTAATTACAATTTAATTAAATACAATTCATTATTTTATGTATTGATTGATCAACTAGGATAATTGGTGTCAAATATATTATGGTTATGATTTCAGGTAAAATTAAGACGCTCTAAACACTCGCGCACCGGGATAGGTATGTATGACTATGAATCACATCAGCGTGGCTGTTCGCAGGACGTTATTTTATTTTACCTGATAGATAATATATCTGGTGTGTATTTTACCGTAGTGTTGTTTCCCGGATCTTGTTGAATGAAAGTGTGTATGTATGATGATCATATTCAGTAGGCTAATTTGTTGTGCTCATTCGCATGACTTATTAGTTTACGCCGTGCGTTTATATTACCGTCTTTAAAGTAAATAAATATTAATGTCTTTAAAATGTTTTCGAAATCGAAATGAATTTAGAAAATAATAATTAATACATATCTATTATCGTTATGCATGGCGTACTTAGGGGTAATCATTTGTGTGTGTGTGTGTGTGTGTGTGTGTGTGTGTGTTATTTAGGGGAACGCAATAGAAATTTGTTACTGTCGTTGTTACTGATTTTGATTTGGACTTATGCAGCAAGTTTTTGCTCCCATAACTGGAAAGTTACGACCATGATAAATCAATACCGCCATACTTGTTTTCCCCATCAGGTTCGACAACAATTTTCAGCAGAAGGCACGAATATAGCTATCAATTGCGAGTTTTGCCCCCTGAGTCGCTCACCACATTGAGATGTTTTATCTTGTTTTACTTAAGATGAGTAGGTTATTTTCGCATAAGACATTTGTTTTAAAAAAGCATTTGCATTCCATGAAATTTGAACCTTTTCTGTCTGGAATCATATTTTATTCTTAACACTGCATGCGCGATTTTGAGCACATATTCCATTTGTATTCAGAGTAAACATCTATGTAAGTTTTATTTGAACACAACGTCCATTGAAAGCCAGAAGGGACTATCAGCATATGTAAAAATAAGGATGATAGCTCCTTCTGGCTTTCAATGGACGACAATAGACTTGTAACACATAATATCAGACCTAATAGCAATCGTATCAACTCGGCAATCCCCGGCCTAACCCGTTAGACAGTTATTTCGAAGAAATGGGCGAGATGTTCCGAATGACCTAAAAGGTCATTTGTGAAGAAAAGGCAATACTTAATGCCATTTTTTACGATCGTAATCACAAAGCACATACAGTAGAGTTTCCGTATACCAACTTGTATTTTTCATAATTAAGATTGAAAAAGTGATCATAGTAATCTTCAAAGTTAGATTATATTTCTGTCAGTGTTATTGGCAAATAAATTATTTACAATTTTAAGATTTAATTACCACAAATACTGGGCAATTAGAGCAGTTGGGATGTTTTGTCAAAGTTTTCATATCGTTGATAAACATAAATAAACAAAAGACAGCTGTTGTATGTATTAAAACGCGTTCAGCATAACGAAAACTATCAATACTCTAATACACAGTGATACGGTCCATACCTGCTCTTAGTCCCCAAAACTTTAATATGTCTACAGTTGAACCTGTATTAGCGGTCACCTGTATAAGGCGGTCAATCTGCATTTAGCGGTCAATTTTCTGATCACAAAACTAGAATATTGTTATATGTTTAACCTTCATTTAGCGACCGCCTCTGTTAAGCGGTCTCTTTTACTTGCTCCCTTGACTGACAGGTTTGACTGTCTATCAATACACACACACTTATTAATGTTTTTGGACTGCTTCCTTGTACTATTTAAGCAATGTTTCATAATTTAAGTGTTCAAGGTAGGCTATTTACCAGTTGGTATTTACACACAGCGTTTGTGAAGTATAATTATTGTGACGACAGCGGTATACACCCCTCGTATTTCACACTTCAATGAGCACACTTCCTGATAATATCAAAAACATAACTTTGTACATCAATGATCGGAAAGCTGTTAAAATGAATGTCTTTAGTTTGTTTTACTCAGTGTTGATACTGGATATAAGTCTGATGGTTTCTCCAGGTATGATTATCAAATATTACATAGTAGTTTTTTAAATTTCTTTCATTTTTATACAAATAACTTTCTAACAGGAAGTAAAATTTGCTCAATACATATAAAGGGGGTACCGGAATTCGTGGATTCGTCTTCATGATTGTAAACGAAATTCGCTATTTTCAGTACAGGCTTTTCATAGTGCTGTTATCTCATTGATATTGATCATAATAAATAAATTTTGCTCACCAAACCTTACAAAAGGACTAATGTAAAGACTCGAATTATGTTGACTAATCTCCTCTGAAGTGTTTCAAATAATTATGAGCATATTGTTTTTAGGTGTAACACTGTTGGTAATTTGTCCTTTTATTCCTGAACGAACCAGTGAGATTAAACATCCGCAAGAACAGTCGGCTTTCTTATCTAAATCAGTGCCCGGTTTAGAACATAGAACCATCCAGTTTCCCACACTTATGTTAGAGATAAATTCAATTTATAATCGTGGAAGAAGATAACAAATTGGTCATGCAAAAAGGCATTTAAAAATGTCCTAAATATGATATTTAATACAATATTTTATACAAAGTATATGTTATTGCCTTAAGTTTCAACTGACGAAGTCTCATTTCCAGTGGGGTCCAACTGAACCACAGTAGTAATAATTAGGGGATTCCATTATAAATGTATATGGCGAAACTCAATACAACATACAAATACTTGATGACGACGTTTATACACTGTGGTGCAGATGTGACGAAATTTAATCCTTTACTTCATATAGACTCATTTTGACGTATTGGCAAACAGAGCATACCCAGATCAAACAACTCTTATACGAGCTGTCTAATCAAAGTCCTCTTTTTTTTGCTCATGCTGTATCATAGTTCAGTTTTTTTCCATAGTTTCTGTTGCAGAGAAAAAATCATGATTTCATATATTATCTTAAGTTTAGTTAATTAATAATCATGAAAAATCATTAATTTGTAAATGAATATTCATTAGGTAAAGGGTTAAAGAACTAAGGAAGGTGATGTATAGTTGGATATAGCTCTGTATCTGCAGGTGGAGAAAAGAATAGTTTGCTATACATGTATTTTCTAAATGTTATAAGTCATATTACTATGCTAAATTAGAAGACGTGTGTTTGTTACAGTGATGCCTTTTCAATTTCGATCAGTATCTGCTATTTTTATTAATTCATCAAATATCTGAAAGCGAAACCATATTCAGTTTTATTTAATGTTGGCGCATATAAGTATTAATGCAATACGGAAGTTTCAATATTTAAATTATACGATGACGAGTCGGTTTCATTTCAGCAGTTGCTCAGTTTGCCCCCTGTGAAGATAATAGACCAGGTAACGATATAATGAATTTACCTTATATTTTATAGCGTTTACTTCCACTCATATGATCTCTCTCTCTCTCTCTCTCTCTCTCTCTCGTGTGTGTGTGTGTGTGTATAACGGTGCCTTTGCGAATATGACTTGTATTGGATCAAACCCCACTTGAAGGAAAGTCTACTGTGCTGGTCCAACGTCGGAACCATCGAGTAGAATCAGCATACGTTTTAGGAACTTATTTCCTGAAAGAAAAAAAAAATCAACTCATTTTGAGTTTTCCTGCAAAATCGTCTAAATGCTTCTTTGTTACGTTATTGTACAAATACCGTATGATTTATTTAAATCGGTAAATATAAGCAGAGAAATAAAAACGCTTTTTTTATAAACATAAATACAGGCATTCTGACTTTTCTTTGTTCCGTTAAATGTATTTTCGATAACCGTTACTTGTATCTATATTTTTCCCTTATGTTTTAGTCTCAACTGTTACTATCTAGATATGCAAAATATCAAAAACATTTTCTACACTGTAGTGTGGGCAGTATCTGAAATGTATTATTTCCAGCCTCAACGTTCCTTCGTTATTTGTTGATAATGAGTAAAACAAAGTGTCATCTTTGTGTGTAATTTCTGTTGTAATATTTTGTATTCTGCCTTAGGTGGCGATTCGTTTTCTTAATTTTGAGCATATTCTATTTCAGTTACATTTTTCTGTGCAAACACTTCAACATCTGGATCATCAGTGATCCTGGACACTGTTTCGAGAGTACCAATATTCACAAATGTATCATGTCGGTGTGATCTGCGGGCACCAGGTGACTTTTACCTGGCTTCATTATTATCTTCTCAAGACAGGGACATATCAGACATATTAACAGTGAATGGGGAGAGTATTGAGGGTATGGTGGGAGACTCCAGTAAACGGTTTCAAACTATATCAATAACCTTTAGTGCCTACACTGGGCAGCATGAAATACCTGTTTGTATCAAGATTAGTGCAGGTAAGCATACATGCTTATATACGAGGCATGTTCAAAACTAATAAGAAACCATTTGTAAGAAAAATAGCGTCTTCATAATCACTTGATGTTTTGCTCAGTGGCACACAGGAATTGATAATAATCCGCCGTTTCGTTTCTTTGCATGCAACTACTTTACGTAAATACTATAACTCATGCGCTTCGCAAAACGACCGTTTTAATTTTATGGCATAAGCAAATGTGTAACAATTTTCAGGAACTGACGTCAACTAAGAGAGGAAGCAGGTGTAAAAATAACACTTATGGTACTAATGCTCGCGCCTTTTTTTATCTGATTTTTATGACAGCGATTAAAACAATATTTTTAAACAATGAAAGAGACATAATTTGATAGAACAAAGAATTTCTCATCAGATTTTTCATTTGTTTGATGTTGATGGTGGGTTAATAGCGAATTATTTAATGATGTATACATCATAAGAACCTTGTAAAAATGTATTTTCAATAACAGTAAAGATATGGTGGAAATGTATAATTTTAACACTTTAATGTGTTATTGTCAATACACCATGCGTTGCTTTTGTTTATAAACTATGATAAACGTACTCCACAGATATGCGAGTTTTAAAGCTGTCTTCCATATTGGTATAACCATCAGTTTCTATTTTTCCCATCAATAACTGAACCAGTATTTGAGAGCTAAAATAATTCCTGGAATAAACACATATATTTTAAACTGATAGATTAGAGATACTAGTGAATCATAAAAAAGCATAAAATATACATGTACTCTGAAAGATTTCAGGCGGAAAAAATTACAACTACGGGATAAGATGATAATAACCTTACAGTTTTTAAGGCATAATATTTATTTTATTAATGAATTACCTACATTTAAATTATCAGCAATTAAAGCATGCTTACCTACTTTTTATCGTTTGATTATGAATTTCAGTTCTTAATTCGACAATAATCACTGCCCAGTGCCTCACTGACGAAGCTTCTGGCGGAAATGGCACGTCCCCGGAGAAAACAACAAAAGGCAAATTTAGCTTATCATACTATACATTGTCACTGAACATACGGCTATGTTAGACTTTCTCTTTTATTTCACGTTTCCTTTGTACAGAGATACTGATATTTTAGCTACCTAAACACATGTGTCTTAGTGAGTTGATATCGCTGTTCTCGAGAATGTTCCGCTCTTTTCATTAATATATTCGTATATACTTTCAAAGATATATTTATAGTTGTGGCATACGAGAGAAAATCAAAAGGTTAGTAGATTTAGGAATTTGGTCTTCAAATAACATTCTTTTCATAGACAAACAGAATAACTATTACTCTCTTCCATAATTCAAGAACTGTATAGCTACCTTACTTTATTGATGTTTCCTTAAATATAGCACCTTAAAGACGTATCCTACAGTTACAGACTTTCACTATATACACAAAGAAAGACAGCAGAGAATTTCTTTAATTTTGCATGATTATAAAGAATCATAATAAAAACAAATTCATGGAAAAAAGAGGGTCCCCATTATATTGTTTAGTTACCTGCCCATGAAAGCGAGTTCTTTGCTCTTTTATGTCATTTTCAAGATCAGTTAACTCGATATTATGGATAGCAATACATCATTTGATTTCAAATCTATGTTTGGTATTTTGTTCCTTATCACTGACTGAAATTTAAAGAAATGTTATGCGATAAATTTTATACTATAGTGGCTTACGCAAAAATATAGACATTTTCTAAGATGTTTTTTTTAAAAAGCATAAACATTCAATTCTTTTGTTTTAAACTTTACATAATTATTGAAAATGAATTTACAAACAAAAATGTAAAATAAAATTTAGAATCAATAAACTTGATTTAGTTATCTGCCCTAGAAAATGACAGAAAAGAGCCTAAAATTCACTTTCAAGAGCAGATATCTCAAAAAGTAAATTGGGTACCCCCAATTTTTTCGACATGATTCGTTTCTAGTTTGATACTCTTTAATCACACAAAGTTTAAGAAAATTCTTTACGCTAGTTTTAGTTTTCTTTTTTGTATTAATTAAATAATGATATTGTGGGATACGTCTTTGATAGTTTGATGTAGGAATAAATTATCTTATAAAAGAGGACGCAAATGCTAGATAAAGCTGAGATGTGTGGTGATGTTAGTCCTCAGTAACAAAATGGACAGCTGAGTTAAAACGTCGGCGACGTTTATTCGTGGTCAGGTCGGACTACCGATACAACCACAAAGGAACTGGTCACTCGTGTCAAGACTCATGATAACCTTTAGTCAGATAAGGGGTGTGACACTTCCCAATGAAAACTTTGCTTTATAATTTTATGAGCACTTTGGGATGTCGAAGGCATAGGCAAGATTGGTCCCTCGAAACCTGGACATCCAGGATGATCGCCTCTAAAAGTAAAAGTCTAGCCAAGATATTTTAGAGTATTAGAAAATACAAATTGCAGGCATGATTTGTATCAGACGAAGCGGTAGTACTCTAGCTTAACCACCGCATTAGAGCGTCCGCCCCGTAACCTGTGGATAGTGGATCGGTTTCCCGGTATCGCACAAAATTATACCGGTATTTATCTTACTTTGCGCTCAGCACATAAGGAAAGCTCCAGGACTGGTTTGCCACATATGGGATCATGCCTATGATCGTGAATACGGCGTGATATCACTACGAAGCGTTTGTCTTTCTAATGTAGACCAAGTACCGAACTGTCGGCGAGATGTTTTGGTTAAGCTAACAAACAACCGAAAATTCTAGTTGTTTTAAATTTTACCAGTCAAATTTATCTCTTCCATAACATTTTTGAGAATTATATTGGCGTGACCTTCTACCTGTGTGTTCAATAGTTTTATGTAAAGCTATACAACTCATTGCAAACCCATTTAAAACAAGTTGGTTCAAGCACAACTCAAAAGGAATTAACGATTTTTTTTTCAAAACAGTTAGACTGATATGCATATGTCATGTTTCTACTAAACACATGTCATTCTGATTCATCACATTCCTGAGACAGCCAAATATTTCAATATAAATTCATCTTCTTTTGTGTACATGCAACAAAATGCAAACTAATTGATACCGGTATGCTAATTGATCGAGAGGTTAATACATTTTAATAAATTTATTTGTCATCTAATGCCGTAATCGTTCAAGTTTTTAACACGTCATGCTATATGATATTGTGATAAAGATAAATCATCATAAAAATGTACAATACAGAAAGTTTTATTTTTATTTTTTAGCATAAACTTTGAACATTGCACGGCAGATAGTAAACATGTTTATTGTTTGTCATGTCATTTTACCATGTATAATACTGTTTCTTTGGACATATTGATTTTGTGCATGTTTGATTTTTATTTTACCATATAAATGTAGATGTAATTCTTTGAACAGCAGTGAGTGAATACATATTCTGTTAAGTTCCCAACTTGTTTTATCTGTTTTAGGCACACATCCTAGTACAAAG
>CM037789.1:34374821-34424821 GCA_021229015.1 Solen grandis
CCACCATGTCTCTGAAAACCAAGCCTAATAATTTGCATATATTTCAGGATTTCTTGGGTTTTATTTGGATGCACATCTAAATAAATGCTGGCGAAAACAATAAAAGCATCTGTCCATTGTTCGATGGACCCAACCTTGGATGGGGCTTTATTATGAATAAGCAGCTGACCTGTATGAGAAAGTGACACCTGCTGTGCAGAAGCGGCAAGAGAATTGGTGCTCAACAAACTACCCAAATCTATGTACTGTCCAGCAATGATTTTATCTTTCACCGATTTAGAAATGTTGTATCCAAGAGAAGCAGACGCACTGGGTATTTGGACAGGCAATTCAGAGTCAATGACATTTGTAGGGAAAGTCAAAACCGTACCAGGCTGATCATTTGATGGAGTGTCAGCCGGGTCAGTAGCTCCAGTCAATGTATCCCTGGACATATCCCTACTCGGCATCTCCTTAGGGGGCTCGGGGACTGGAGGGAGCTCAGGGTCTGCTGTTCTAGGCCTCTTTGCCTTCCGTACGGACTGCTCATTGGCCAACTGTGCCCGCTTCTTCCTTGTACCATACCGATGCATGCTCTAGGACAAAGAATAAATATTAGAAAGCAAGAAACAATAAAAGCGGTACCAACATATGCAGTACAGCAGAACCATTAAAATTACCACTAACTGATGCAGCCAGAATTATTATAAAGCATTCTAATAATATTGACAATGTTTTCTTATTTATACTCAATGATATTGTCAATGTTATTCATACTAACAGATCAAACCCTGCTATTATACATTATGCTACATACTGTAATCATTATATACATACAGCATGAAAAGAACTTTAAAATTCATATCCACAAACTACACACCATAAGCAGGCTTATTACAAAAGACTTTATCTAGGCAGATTGGTGATAAAATTAAAAATAATTATGTATTAATTCAATAATCTGCCCTGTGGTATTTATCATATATTACGGTAAATCGAGACAAGGAATTATTTACCATGACACCGTATACAACTACCGATTAATTGATAATCAGTACACGCACCCACATAAATGTGATTCTGGTCAATAATGCATAATAAACTACTAGGATAAGAAGGAAATGCTCATTTTTTTAATAACTCTGAGAAGAAATGCGTCCTGCAGAACGACGACACTGTAGGTGTAGAACAAAGAACGACCGCGCGCCTTACCACGCGGGTCAACACATTTGCACTCATATTGGAACGATACGCCACGATCAGAAGACGACTCCTCCTCCAATGGTAATCCGAAGTCGTGAACTGCCAAAAACGTCGGAAAACTAATCAAAAATCAGACTCTTAAACAAGAAATCAATCTTTTTTGTGGTTTCAATTTAACAATTTCTCCCAACGAACTTTTGATGTGAATCATAAAACTTGCACTCCCGTAAAGTTCGCAATGCCACGATGCTAATCAAAGCACTAAAGGTATTGCCCTCACAGTAAACCGCAGCTATACTTTATTATATAGCTGCTAATATATAGTGGAAGTTGTTCCAATGGGTGTGCAAAATAACAAATATATATATATATACGGACTGAAATTTATTCCGAGTACATTCAAGACTGCTTGTGAGATAAACTGTTAACGGATGAGTTAACCAGTGAGATAAACTGTTAACGGATGAGTTAACCAGTGAGATAAACTGTTAACGGATGAGTTAAACAGTGAGATAAACTGTTAACGAATTGGTGGTAGTATATAGCAAATCTATTTTATCTTAAACATATCAAGTTTGACATTTCATTTGTATTATTATTAATTTGTTCATCAATGTAATGGTATGCAATAATAATTATTCAAACAATACATATGTATGATAATACAATACGATATAAATCAGACCAAAATGAACGTATAGGTCACATAAGCATAGGTAAAAAATGAAAACGTGACAAAACGAATATACGAAGATAAACGCAAAATATAAATATCAGTTTAGATATTATGCACTTATTCTATGTAAATAGTCTTTAAAAGGATATTTGTTAGACTGTTGTATATATTGTAACATTCATACTGTTAAACATTCTCTCTTTATGTTGAAATAAATACAACATTTCACGGATAACATAATATACGCTTCCGTTACAATATTTAGCAAAGTGCCTCTCGCCGTCTACTCAGACATTATTATAAAAAGATGGTGATATATTTGAAATCGCTTCTCGCTGAAAAATGCTAAATGCTTCAATTGTTTGTTTTACTGTATACATATTACCGACATGTTGTTACGAAATTAGATATAAAAAGAGTAAGCCATAATATATGTATACATGTATTTATTAAAAAATACTAATCTTGTAATTGTTTGAAAGTCCTGTCCTGTCAAATGTATTGACAATCGGCAAACAATGTCTATGGACATTTTCAAAAACATGTGAATAGGAATATGGCCAGGATATAATCTATATTCTAATGACACAAATACATTAGATATATAACACATGAGAAAAACATCTTATTTGGCCAAAAAAAGTGAGAAATTGAGATATTTAATCCTTATGCTTGACATTCTTACAATTGTTTTTATCTCATTTAGTGGATTTCATTGAGATCATAAGCAAATTAAATGAGAATATCTCAAAATCTAACCCTTGCATATACCTGCTTGATATCCCACCAAGCCCTTTTTCTTACCTCGGACAGGTTAACAGTTAAATGCCATGCAATAAACCAAGATGCAGCAACTCACGTCAGCGAACGGTTGCAATTGATTCCTGCTTGTATCTAATGCTTCTACGACAGGATGCAAACGCCCGTTAGCGATCGTGACGGTAATTGAACGCAGGACTGTTGTACCAGATTCTGTTTTTGGAAGCTGACCCCCTCCTCCTTTCTCAAAGTGGATGCTCTTACCAACTGGTCACCATGACACCGGCTATACATCAGACTTCCAGACAGTCAACTTTGGTTTCCATTAATTTTGTTAAAATTAAGATGATTTAATGAAGTTTTAATAGCAAAAGTAACATTTATCAATTATATCATTTACATCTGCACCCGGATTAATTTGAATTGCATAACTATTTTAATATTGAATGTAAATCAAACTCCTCTAATCAAATTAACGTAAAACATATTTCAATACGGCTGAATTTACATTATGGTAATTTGTTTGGCGCCTTTTTTTTAATCAAGAAATGAGATTATATATAATTCAAATAACATTTTTAAATTGATGCAGTTTTAGTATTTAATTTATTTTAAATTAGGTATAAATTATGCCAACTTTATTATTCTGAATAAATACACTAAAACCGAAAGAGATTAACGCTATTCAGAAATTGGACTTTCATTTTACGACCTGCTGTTCTTTTATGCAAAATTCGCTTACATGTATGATACATTTCGATGATCATTCTCTAATTTACAACATTTTACGTTGTCGCACGTTAATGACCCAGGTAAGGTCATTCCAGCTGGCTTGGGGTAGGTCGGTGGTTATGTTTGGGTGTCTCTGTACACTCCTACTCCATTTGTACTTTAAATGATCGAAATACCGTCGCAGGGACGGTAAACTCATTTGCAAGAACACCGCTATTGACATTCTTAATAGAGCACTGCCCACTAACCCCTACACGGAAATATAAGGGGCCATCATTTTCTATAGGGGACGAAGCGCTAGCCGAGTCCCCTTATGAACATGTTTCCATGTAGATAGAGTACCAAACTTGTTTCATTGACCACTTTTTCTGACAAATATATATATATTTGCTGAAAAACAGACGCAGACTACTGTCAACATCGACAATCGAGCAATGTCAAAGTCGCTGAACATTACAAATCCCAATAAAATATTTCGGTATCGATAAATGCCATTATATGTTGCGACACTGCGAACACATGCCATTAAAAAAAGAGAGAAATTCTAAATACATCAACCCTCATATAGAGTATACTGAGCAGGATGTGCACGCCACAAGTGAAATCTTAAACTGAAACTGAATGAAATTTCTCCCAGATAGCACGAGAGTGAAGTAATTAAAGAAGATCGAAAGTTAAAAACAGCAGTGAGTACATGGTAAAAGGAAAACAACCCCCTCCCCAAAACACAAAACAAACAAAAAACAAAACAAAAGCCACCACCAACAACAACAATAACTGCCTGTAACTAGGCTGCTTGAATGGCTCGATAGCAGGCAGGGATGCATATGGTTCTGGTAATATATTCCACAGAGTGGTAGTGTGTGGAAAAAAGGCATATTTGAGAATATTTGAAGAAGTCTGAGTTGATATACGGTTGGTGGAAAATATTGGGATGCATTTGACGATAACCTTGTTGATACTTCTAGGTATGGAGGGAGGGAAATAGCTATACGAGTGTGGTAGATCTTGTAAAACATGATCAGCCTGGCATCCAGACGTCTCCTCTCCAGTGTGCACCATCCAAGTGTGTCTTGTAGAACAGTGTGTGTTCTATCAGTGAAATAAAATTTATATTATTCATTGATATCATTTACACTGTGAATGATATAGGTCTGCCGAAACTACATTCTTTACGCATAAAGGGAGTTAATTAAGGTGTGTAAAATAATGCATATGGATATTCTGCCATATTCAGTTCTCGAATGGTACAATTTTGACATTTTCACTCGCGCTACGCGCTCCTTGAAAAATACTTAAATTTCATCATTTCCCGATGAGATATATTCCATATCCACTCATATCAAACACATATTCCCTACGTATCCTTGCGATATCATTAAGTTCTTTACTGAAACGTTTGGATTGCATATCCGTAACTGCAGCGCATGTGTTTATGTTAATTTATTATTAGGGACCTCAAAAGAACCCCAGACCTGTTGAGATGAAATATAATAGGAGACACTGGAACGTCCCACCGAAGAAGCGTTGATTTTAATAGTTATCATTTCACGTAAATCAGTACGTTATCGTCGGTTACACACGCTCGATCAATCAATATCATCTATCGGCCGTAGGACTTTACGCACAACTTTGGTAGTTTTAGGGTGTTTCAAATTTCTCCATTTCATTACTTTCATCGAAGTTTAGGGAATATAAATCAATAAGGCGCATGCTTTTAATGGTCGATATTTTAGTCAACGGCTATCGTAAAACGACGTTTTGCTTGCCATTTTCTTACGGCTTGATGTCATGAAGTGAAACGGAATAAATCAATCAAAGGGTTACGACGATGGTATCGTTTATGAAATAGTGTATTTGCTTTAGAGGGAGAGACAACATTTGTTTAAAAGCGTAAAGTCCAAGGTACGACGCAGAAGAGCCGTCTTATTAGAATGCCACATCGTGTCAAGTTAAACTCTAGCTTCTAATGCGGAATAGCATGATGATGCAATTTACCTACACATTTTCAAATATTATCTGAGTACAATTTCATAATTTCTATAAATTAGAGATTGGCTGATTTGAGCATGACAGCGCGATTTTCATCGTAGATGACTATGAACGTAATGCTTTAACGACTCATGTGATTCATTGAAAGATATTGTTATCTTAAATATCGTTATCATATTTCTGTTTCAGCTCACCCGAACACAACAAACTATTTATGCTGCAGAATTCTCTTTTGAAGCTATTAATCATAAATGGATGTCATTGAAATTATGCCAAAAGCTTTAAAATAAATGGGTGAAATAATGAAGATTCCTTCCAATGACGGGACTGGTTATTAGTGATTATAATCAATGTATGGTTGTCAAATCCTGAATCTGATTGCTGAAGAATGTCCCAAGATATACCCAAGTGACCATAATTACTTCATTCATGCAGATAGTACTCAGGTGAGAGATTCGTAAGCATGGCTGGCCTCTTGTTGTTTGTATTGCGGTAATTAACTGCGGAAAATATATATAAAACATTGATTTTGAATGCATGGATACATCTGAAATAAATTGATCCATTCTTAGCTTATACGTTCATTCTCTATGCGAAAAGTGTAAGTATTACTTCAGTATATTTTGTATAAGTTTTAATATCACCACAAGGTTTTATTAAAAGTGCTTAATTTGACATACTTTAACACAGGATTTATTTTTATGAATTTGATGTAGGTTCGTATCTTGTATCGATGCTATTTCTGTGAAATTATTTTAATTCTTTGACATTGAATTTCGTCGTTTATGTCTTTAAGGGAATTTTGTGGTACATTATTCGACGTATGTTCTAGAAACCACAGGTTTATGTAAAGGACAGGCTTTCGTGGAGATAAATATTTGTGGAAAAAATAGCCACGAAATCGAAAAAAAAAAAATAATTGTCCCACGAAAATTAATTATTTCACGGTATTGCATATCATTTATTGGTCGAAAAGGTTATAAATCCCATCTTATATCTTATAAAGTTTATAAATCTTATTCATTCACATTCGGTTCACTTCAGTTATTACCCATGTAATAAATATACAAAATTGCAGATCGAACGCCATTTCTTTGTAGTCAATATATCAATATATTGTAATTAAAAGGGAAGTGTTTAAACATCAGCTGATGTTTTACCTTAAGTTCGTACAATTTCAGAATTTTTACCATTGAACTGTTTGACATATTCAATTAAATCATAGGGACCACTGAATGTTTAAACGTATGAATGACTATTGCCGCGAGATTATCTTTATTTTCAACATTAAGAGATAACTTCCGCATATACACCTGGAATATATTCTCTTTTCGGCTGATTCATTGGACACTATGTCTTCAAAAAAGTATTACAGGTAGGAGATGATTATTTAAGCAATTAACTTGTAACATTTGCAATATATTGAAGTACTATGCACGATTAGTCAAATCACTCAGCCACTCATCGTTATAGATTCGAATCCCGACGAGGTCAAATGAATTTTTCATATGTATTTTAAGGAAGCAACCGAGCCGGATTGCCGTAGGTCAGTGGTTCTAGTCAGTTGCCTCTGTTCACTCGAGTCTTCCTCCACCTGTAATTTGCTGGACGTCGCTTTATGACTGAAACACTCTCGCAGTGACGGTAAACTCAAGTAAAACAACGATAAAAATTAACATTAAGAACTTTTTGCTTTATAAAGAAATAAAATATGATAAATTGGCTAAATCGGAAGAATGTTCGTTGCTGTTATAATTTCAATTTTGCTTTATATTGAATTCTTATTATTTCCTTTGTCACTTATTATATAGAAGAAAACAAAATGTGTTTTCAAAGAAGAGACAAATATTTGTGTAGGATTTTATAACAATTTTACAAGGTCACAATCCCTGCAGATATTTGCTATTTTTATGCAGGGCATTATTGTTAAACCGACAGTATTTCGGCCCATCTTTGCATTATATATCCATATACAGTAGTAACGTTCACTTGCCGAGGTATAACAATCCTGGTACTATAATTAACCGATGGGAGCTACGCAAGGGAACTATATCACGAACCTGTGATACCGCAGCTGCGGTTGTCGGGGGAACGAACCAATGACTGCCAAGTTGCTTTTGTATTTATACGATTAAAAACCATTTATAGGAAGATGCTGTGACTTTCAGATTATCTTCATTGTGTCATGTGTTCTGCATGCCTGTGTCTTCCCCTACAGACCAGGAAAAATCCATAACAAAAACTGTGACGATGACGCTGTAGGTTATTTAACTTTGTATAATCTATAAACTCATTAGTTTTCCATACTAAATAAATCAGTTACATAATACCAAGTAATAGCCCTCTTCTAAATTTTATTTCTTATAAAATCTATGAATTAATTAAATTAAAAAAAAATCAAATTTTCTATTTGTTAACATACAGGAATTAAATTTTTCTCAATGCATTTGTAGAAAAAAAACTATTAACCATTTCGGAACATTTCGGCTATGCAAAGCACCGCCGGTATCTTAACGTACCTATATCATCAGTAACGAGTAATTTTACCAACACAATAGTGTTATGTTATGTGAGATAGAAAACACAAGATAATGCGTTGGCAAAAAGCTGAGAAATGTCTATACTAAAATGACATCGGCGATTTCAAGAAATTGTTGTTTGAATCTGATAGACGTGATGGTCACATCGCATGTCATGACGATAAAAAAACAATACCTGCTCTGACGATAATCAGGTCACAAACATTTCGGATAAGACTAGAATAAGACTCGCGTGCATCTAGTGAAACTGTCGCCACATCACTGGAAAGGTCATAATCACTATCCGCAGCGTTTAAGTTGCAGGCTAGACTTTCTTTCATAGCAGCTGCAAAATGCGGTTGTTTTGGCATTAATTATAGTAACGCAGTATACTTATGCATGTTTGCGCAAGCACCGTGCATAATAATAATAATATCTGAATCTGATTATGACATATTAATCGAAACATTTAGTCTCACAAAACATTTCATTGGGGTTAGATGCTCTTATTGAAAATATCACATGCAATAAAAAGAAAAAAAAAGTGGTGTAGCGAGATTTGAAATTAATCCGAGAACACTGTTACATGTGTGTAACAGAGGCGGCATCATCACATTACTTGTTACATTGCATCCCAACACTTGTTTCAATCAAGGTGTCGTTGTCTGACAACAGAAACGTTTTGGATTGAATTATTAACATCAGTAGTCGTAGCTTCCAGATTAACGCCAACCGGTAAAAATCTTGATTACAGAAAGTCAGCTCCATGTGCTGTAGTTTATCGCAAACCAGGACATTAATATTCAGAACATCCCTCCTCAATCATCAACTCTGCTTTCTCAAGCTTTCAAATGATTTCCATTAATATCATTGACCTGTTGTGTTTGTCTTTGTTTGTTACCATCTATATATTATTCTATTGTTAAGTATCCACATAGGCAGGTTAAATGGACAACGTTTTAGGATGACATAGCAATATAACAGTTTATTCAATATGTTGAATGTGGGCAGTAAACGGAAGAAGTAATTATATGAACCTATTCGCAAATATACATTTGCCTTTAATGTTTAGACTGTATACTAGTGGATTTAAGATTAAATTTTTTTATATCATAAAAAAATCAACCCAAGTTTTTTTTTATTTGATATTCCTTTTTGAAAAATATTTGAATTTTCTAATATCTCTATCCTTTATACTTTTTTTAATTTTTTTTCACACAGGACTGCGACAAATTTCTATTGTAAACCTCTGACTGAATGTCAAGGTTCTTCATGTCAAAAGAAATGTTATCTTGGTAAAGTATTTAAGAGATCTTTTTTCTATCAGCCAGTCTGAATTATATAGGCATTTGTTTGTTTTGATTAGCGCGAGTGAAAATGTTAAATTTGTATCACTTCTCGATGAGATATATTCCGTATCCGCTCAAACATTTTTTTTTATTTTATGTAATTGATGACGAAAGAATGGAATTATTTTGTATATTCGATTCTGTTCACATACAGATGAATCCATGTGCATGTATGTCAGTTAAAAAACAAAGGATGGCAACATATCTTTATATGCACCCATACCCCAAATTATATCCCTTTATAAAGTTTCAAAGTTTTATTTCATATATACCAGAAGGTCATAAGACCCATGTGGTTATTACAGCATGGCGACAGTACAAATAAACATAAATATAATAAACAATATATAAACAGCATTTAAATAGCATTATAGCTGTCTAGGTATATTTAAACATTTACTATTGCACTGCTTTTGTCAATATTTGTCAATATTGCATCTTCACTTGCCGAAACGAAAAAAAATAAATAAAGTGAAGTAATTGACATATATATATAAATAAATATAAAGTAAAAAATGTAATTCTGGCAGAACTCTATCACCCACGGTGTGGATAATATGGATTTTATCTCACTGATAGAACACAGTATTTCATCAGTTAGCATAGAATAGATAGCCAGTCTAAAATTCAACTTTCGGTTTGACTGAAACTATAATTCAAGTTTTTATATGTGATGCAAATGTCAGAGATAATAAGATATCTAAACGAACGCCCAAAATTATTCAATATATTATGAGTACCTTCTTATACAGTATGATTATTGCCATTTGATCATAATTATCAAACTTATCATACTATTGACGATAAAATTTCATATTCTTATAGTCGAAAATCAGTTTGACGTTTTGTAACAATTTTAAGACCCCGTCAGTTCAAAAGTCATGAAGTAATACATATTTTAATATTTACTATGTCTGCAACTATGTATTTCTTGCCTCACCACAAATTGAAATTAAACAAATAGACACACCCTGAAGGTAAGATAATGTAGAGGATTGAGAGACAGCTGAGTAATAAGAGTAATAAGGAGAACACTAGCAGTATGTACCATTTGATTTTGTAGACTGTGGGTCACCGCCATCGATTGAAAACGGTTATCTGCAAGACACCAAGCAAAAAAAGTACCCCATCTGTATGGAAGTTGTTTGCAACGAAGGGTACATTCGGGATACTGAACAAATCTGTTGCATGTACACTTGCGAATGGACAGATGCCATCTGTGTACAAAGTAAGTTTAGAATTACATCATTTCGATAATTTGATTTAACAAATGCATGTAATATGAAACAGTTGCAAAAGAAAATTAATGAACATTCGTGTGGTCATTATATAACAAATTATTTCTTAAGACACCATAAACTATACATGTAATGTAAATATATATATGGTCAGGTCTCAGTTGACAGCACCGGTTTAAAGTAAGCATTTTCAGGTTTCAGTCGACCATATTTTATGTACATGTATAGGTGTATAGGACTGATAAGCTCTCTTCGTTATTTATGAAAACTATAATGATAATAAAGTGTCCATATGACTTTCTGGTAATTTAATTGGAAAACGAAATTAAAGATATAAAATATATACAAAGCCGATTCAGACCAATCTCATTATAATCAGATTCAGTATGTTAACTAATCTGACCACATCGTATAGAGGGTCGACTCAAATTGACCTTTGTATAAGCCAATCAAATCGGCGGCTACAGAATCGTTCGGTATATCAGGGGGAAGTAACCGCATCAATCTGACAATAGGGTAGAAAGATGTCTAAGCGGCCGAGTAACTCATTTGGTAGAGCGGTAGCTTTTTCGGTAGAGCATTCGCCCTGTAAGCAAAAGGTCCCGGGTTCGAGTCCCGGTCATGTTGCACATTTTTCTCGCCCTGTGACAAATGTTTTACCGAAGTCAGTAAGAAACGCGCTATTTAATTGGCTTAAAATCGAGCACTTGTTTATGCATATAAATTACTTAAAAGGTCAATCTGACGTGACCCCTAATACGATGTTGCCAGAGCCTAATCGCGGATAGTAGAGGAGTGCGAATTAGAATATGATTTTAATGAGACTGGATTCAGACATGATTGTCACAAGCAATGATTGTTTTTGACAATTAATTATCGTTCACATACAACCCCCCACCCTAATGTTTTTGTCTGCAGCTTCAACTTCATATCCCACACTCAGCAGGTATACCTCACTAAGACTTACACATTATCAGATTTCCCAAATGCTAACTGCGTAAGATTGTAAGAAGGTATATAAGAAATAAAATAGATTTTCCACATATCAACATAATTTATACATATTTCATATGTATATCACCATAATCGGACAGAGAATCATTTAAGCAAATATAAAATAAAATGAATAACAATAATCATTTTTTAATTCTTTGTGCTTGAAGTTATTTTTTTTCCAAATTCCAGAACTTTGTATAACATTCCATGAAGTGCTTTATAAGTATTCCTTTCCGACATACTGTTAATATATTGTATTCTTGACCACTTTTGTTTCACGTTATGAGCTTTGTAAAGTTCAACGCAATTTACAATCGAATTTGAACTTGATATAAGCTTTCGAATGTTAGTGCTTGTTTGAGCTAATCTTTATTGCACGTACTATAACATATATTTGTCTGTAAATATACTATATTCATATACATATGCAAAAGACTTTCATAAGTCTTTCTTTATTTTTAGCTGAAGGACCTGGTAATGATGTCCACTGAAAGACAACTACGAGAGCAAGGCCACTGGAATGGAACTCTTAATTCCCCTTTAACGTGTTTTCTTTATTGAACTTCTACATATGTTTATATTCTCAAAGCTTATCATGCATTTCCTCATGGCATGGCATGTTTAGCCATGGAAAACGTCGTTTGAAACAGTTGACTATGTTTCTTTTAAGCTCATCTAAACACAACGTGTTCGCAGTGGCGTATTGGGATTATCAACGTCATCCTATGTAATCTATTGTCAGTCGTTAACAGTTTTCTTTAGATGAAATCGCTCTTTAAACGACAGTCAAGACTAATGATATTTGGCATGCAAGGTTTGCTTGATTATAATACATGCACTCTATATAAACAATTTCAACTGTTTTCTTCTCTAAATATACATGCTATGCATTTTCAAAACTAAATGATTTGACTACTTGAATTTCGTGAAAGTAAAAATAACATTTTTCTTTACTCAAGTTTTATTCATGTTTCAAATTCATTCATATTCTATCAGCTTTTAATGATGCACAGTTAATTGTCTTAATCATGCCTATACTCGTATATCGTGCTCAAGGTGAACTAATTTGATTACCCCATCCCACCCATCGTCTGTCGTCGCCCGCTGTTAATGACACCATCTCTTAAATCACTTGGCCGGAATTGTTTAAGCTGGCTTCTTGGCATTGATAATCCTTCAATGTTTTTTTTTTACAGTAGTTACTAAAATCTTTTTGCTATGGAACCAAGATATTATTTTGATTTTAAAAAGGTTTTCTAAATCCAGTGATCAGAATTTTATTTCGTTTGGCGCAAATGATATCCTGATGACTAATATGATCTTTCAAAATATATGGGTTCAAGTAAACCGCTGGTTTCCTATATAGAAAATTTACAAATATTTTTTTAATTTCGAAAGCATTAATATTTTTTTGCTGCTGAAATAAATTCTTATAGAAATAATACATTCAAATTTAAGACATGGATATTGTATAGGTTAAAAAAGGCCTGTCCCGACAATATCAACATGGTCACTCAGAGTCCCGAAGTAAATTTTAGTATTCACAATTATTACAAATAGATCACTGATCAAATTTTAATTATTTTGCAGTTTAATGAAATTCGATCTTCATTCGAATCCTGATTACTCCACCTCTTATTGATATCTTGGCTTTATTCTAAATTTTTCGGTGATTTCTTATTTCTTAAAAAAATATGGTAAATGATTTAATTAAAATATGTATTGCTTTGCTCATTGACATATGCATGCTTATGCTGCCCATTAATGAATAAAAAGAAAAATATATGAAATGTTATTTTTATTTGTGTTCCTATATCATAATAACATTTCAAATGGTAATATATTCTGAGTTCTGAATGAAAAATAGGATAGCTGAGCTCCCTATCTCAACGATCGTCTTTTTTGGTCTTATTTGAAATTAATTGATTCGGATTTTCGAATAACGAGATTCGACTATATAGAGATCATTATGAAAGTCAGGTCAAATATGTCATTATGAAATAAATAGTGTTGTTCAAAAGTTGTGCAGTTGTACACTATTTCTAACTCAACTTGAGAACAAGCCCACGAAAAATTATCATTTCGTGTTTTTTTCTTAAATCTCGACGCCGTACAATACATTGCTTTTTCGCTCTCCGGTACGCTAATGACTAAATCATCTAGATATACTTACATAATACAACCAGAAAAATATGTGTGCAAAGTAAATCTCGAAGATATAAATAAGTTTAGATATGGATTCCAGAAAGAACAGGTTCAAACTCCTTTATAATTAATTTACATGGAAATTCATGAATATGACACATACGCAAAGTACCTGCCATTCTAAAATTTTTATCTCAAAGCATAGTTTTCTGGGAAAAACTTTATTAAGCACCAGTTTGTAAATGAATATCTATTCGAACCGCACGGGTTTTAAATAAAAAACCCACTGTCTGGCGTTTTTAAAATCTCACTTTCGTTCAGGAATAAAGGGAAAATGACCACAGACAAACACCAAATACAATATCTCATAATTATTTGAAACCTTCAAGGAATTATCACCAAAAATTCGATTTCTTTCTTTTAGTCCTTTATAGTTTGGGAGCAAAATTATTTTTTAGGATATATCATTGAAATAACCACTATAAAACTTGTACGAAATAGCGAATTCGTTACAGTCAGGAAGAGGGAATTCCGGTACCCCCCCTTTAATGTACGAGGAATTTTACTCCTGTTTGAAATATTTTTAAAAATGAAGAAATTCAAAAAACTAATAAAATATTTGATAATCAACCTATAAACATCAACTTATATCCGTATCACCTGAGTAAAACAAACAAAAACATCTTTTTTAAACAGCTTATCTAACATTAGACAAATAAGTCTTATATATCGGGAAGTGTGCTCATTGAACGTAAATGTCGGGGGTGTTTACCGCGTCGTCCAAAAATTATACTTCACACACACTGTGGTAAATATCAATGCGAAAATACCTACCTTGCACACTTGAATTGTGAAACATGCTTAAACGTACAGAAACAGCCAAAAACATAATAAGTGTGGGTTTTGATAACAGTCAACCTGTCAGTCAAGGGCAGTAAAAGAACCGCTTAACGAGGCGGTCGCAATGAAGGTTAAACATATAACTTAGTTTAGTTTATGATAAAAAACAAGACCCTAAATGCGTTGACCGCCTTACACATTGACCGCTAATACAAGTTCCAATGAAGACATATAAATGTTTTTGACCTTAGGCAGATAGGGACCACTTTTCTTTATAGCTGGCGCATTTTAATACATACATATTTTAATTAATAATATTCCCCCAACATATGAAACCTTTACGAAACATCTCAACCCTCTAAAGGCCTTTTTTTGGGGTAATTAAATGTAATCTTTGATTGTAAAAATTTTAAATTTTTGCCCAGTAACTTGACAGAAAATAACTAACTTGTATTATAGGGCTTTTATGTTTTTGTGTATGGATTAGGACCGTTTCATTTTTTAAGTATGAAATTTTCCTTACAAGTTGATACGAAAACTTACGGTAGGTTCTGATTGTATCGGGATAATACATAAAACTTTATCTTTTACCACCCCATACCTATCAGTCATACACTGTTTACCAAATCCTTTGTTAAAAAAAAATTTATTTATTTATTCTAATAACAATGAAAATGTCTTTAAATAATATATATATTCCAGACGGAATAAAGGAATTTCTAGAAAGCAAATGCATTTTAAAAAAAGTGTTTCATAAGCAAATAACCCACTCTTTTTAAGTTTACAAACTAAACTCCCTCAATTGTGACGACTCGGGGGAAAAAACTCGAAATTTGGGTAGCAAATATTCGTGCCTACTGCGAAAACTTTTGTCAAAAACCCATGGTAAAAACAAGTAGGGGGGTATTAAATATGAATGGCGTATTTTTTCCTTTTAAATGGAGCCAAACTGCTGCTTAAATCAAAATCAAACCCAAAAAACAACGACAGTAGTAACATTTAATATTATAATTTTTTTATTGCCCCCGCCAAATCACACAAAACACACACATGTACATAAACTAATACCCTTAAGCACACATGCTAGCGACATAGCCTATAATTTAAAAAAATTTTTTCCCATTCTTTTTTGATTTCATACACTAACATTATTAACTTTAAACCCACAATACATCTTTACGGCGTAAACAATAATCTACGAAGAGCACACATATTAAAATGCTGAATATAATATCATCTTTAAGAATCATTTATACATACACCTTCCATTTAACAAGATCCGGAAACAACACTACGGAAATACAAATCGGGTATGTATCTATCAGGGAAAATAGAATTTCATCCTGCAACACCCCCCCGCTGATTAGATCATGAAAGTCATACATACCTTCCGTCAAAGATGTTTGAGCGTCTGGAGGGCGGGGTTACTTTAACCATATCGAATTACTGAATCATATCATAATATTTGACCTCAAGTATCCAGTTGTCTGTCAAACATAAAAATATAATTTTAATTAATTTTGTTTAATTAATGTTTCAAAAATTAATTCGGGTTATAGTTTAAGAAATATTTCTTTTTTAACAACCATCGTTCATTCCCTTTGAAAATTTTTGAATAACATTTTTAATTCTTTTTCCATATATGGAGAATAAACGTACACGCCGTGGTTACCCGAATGATCAAAGTGTATAAAAGCGTAGTGTAAAAGCCACGCTTCAACCAAAGGGGTCCCCCCTTTGATTCCTGGTCAGTACATGAAAGATTTAGTATCGCCCCTTTCAGACACGTGGGGTTTTTTTCCCGGGGTCTTTTGTTTCCCCTTAATAAGCCCACAACGCCCCACCAAGCCATCGACCCAAGAGCAAAAAAAGTTGTGTGAACTTGTTTCGTAATCGATGTAAAATAATAAAGATTAAAAAAAATTATGCATTAACAGCTCCAGAGAAATTTAATACGAGAGTACCCTTTGGGTGTTACTTTAACAAAAATTAAAGAATTTTTTAAAGATCTTTAAGAATGGGAAATTTACGGAAATACCACTAACCATTATGAAAAGTTCGTGCATAAACCAATTTTTTTTTAAATTTAAAATTTTACATTTTTTTATATATCTTACATGAATAAATGCAAACGATTTTTAATGAAAATTCATCTTTTTTAATTATAGAAGTTGTCACGGCACACAATAAACGATAAACGGCACTGCGTAAGCGGGAAAAATAAATAGGGCAGCAACTTTATTCAAATACTTATTTAACTGATGATATAGAATCTTTAAAACGGGAACACGCGTTTTAAACAGATACCATGTTATAATTATTTAAATAAAAAAATGAAGAAACATATACATTCTAGGGGGTTTTCTTCCTTTCCAGGTTACAGCGTTATCACGTAAATTTTTGACGTAACCCGACGTAATACGTGACCCCAACGTCGCCTCCAACGCACATCACATCCTTTGTCCTTAGATAAAGATGGAGACCTCGTTATACAGTCACTTTTCCGTCACAAGTGAAAAAAAGAGGGTGAGAACGAAGGGGTTTTTCCAGAAAACGGGCGTAGCGGAGATAAATTTGCACATTACCTTGAAAGCAAAAACCGCTTGCAAAACGTAATCACATTTTTTTTTTATTTTTAAAATATAAAAAAGGCTATTAATTTGGGGGTAACAGATAAACCTGTATCGGGGGCACCTGTACTAAGCGCCAGCCGCATATAACGGCCATTTTATATTAACAGCTGTATATTGTTATATGTTTAAATTCTTGCTGTAACTCTGTTAAAGGGCCCACTTATCTTTTTTCCATTGTATTCCAACACTCGTTTCAGGCAAGTTGCCCGTTGTCTGACAACAGAAACGTTTTGGTTTATTATTTACATCAGTATCTAGCTTCCAGATTTCCCGCCAACCGTAACAGTCTAATACAGGAGGCCACTCAGTTTTTTAATGATCTCTACCAGGACTTTAAATGTCGAATACACTCCCCAATCACGGTCTGTTTTCCCAAAGGCAAGTTTTAAAATTTTTTTTTTTCCCCGTGAACGTCATCGCCCTTTTCCCTGTCTTTGTAGGGTGGCATCTATATGTTTTTTAAGGGTTAGTATCTACTTTGGGGGGTAAAATGCCAATTTTAAAATTTCACTGTAATATAACATTATACGGGGGCGATCAATAATAACAAGCCTAACCTTTTAAATGGGGTGAGATCTACCCTCTTTTTTCAATAAATTTTTTCCTCCAGGGCTATGCATTTGGGACCACGGTTTCAAGTGCCACAGCCCAACGGAAAAGTCGGGGTCCTTTCAAGGAACCCAAATTCTCAACGCCGCCACGACTTTTTCGTAAAAACCGGAAATGACTCCACGATTTTCCTTTTCAAACTTGGAAAAGGGAAGAAGTCGCTAGACCGTCTGGTGAGTACAGGGTGCGGTTTTATTTCATACCCATTTCACTCCACAGCATCCATTGCAATTTTACAAGTTGGACTCTGCATTTCCTTTGCAGCAAAACACCTTTGAGAGTTACCACGGCGTTTCTCGCGGTGGCGTTCCCCCAGTTGTCTACAAGTTGCACATAGGGCTTCGTTTATTGTACTTCTTTTGGGGTAAAATGTCCCACAAAATAACGCCCTTTGTGTCCCAAAATACTTTTACCATTCATTTTTGGGCAGCAGAGGGGTAGTCTTGCTTTTTTGGGCCTTTGGCGACTCTGGCTTTATTTTCTGTTCTAATAAGCCCCCAAAGGGTCTCACCACATAATTTTTTTGCCCCAAAAACGCTCAACAACGCACTGCATACGATCCTCGTTGCCATTTGCTCATTGCTAAGGGATTTTGGGGCCCAATAGGCTGTAAAACTTGCGCTCCCAAACGATCATGAAAAATTGTTGAAACCCGGGACCATGTGAAAAGCCTAATTTCCCCGTGCTATTTCCTTTAACCTACTTTTGCCTATCTGAGTATACCCAAAACTCTGACTTAATTACACTTTCTTCGTCGGTGCATCACGGGCGCCAGACCTGGCTTTTATCTTTTAAAGGGCGTTCTACCCGTTTAAACCCCCAACCCAGAATTTAACTTGAGAAAGATGGTGCAGAAAACCCAACACAAACAACCCAAATCAACATGTATGTCCTTGCCCGTTTCCTTTTAAATGCAATACCGAATTACAGCACGACACCACTTTGATAAAAGTTGCTTTTACATCACTAGCCATGTTTTTAAATTCAATATCGACAAACAAAAAGACCGTATACATGTATTTGTACACAGGATTACAAAGTATTGAAAAAATGCGTGAAAATCGTGGGTTCTCATTATCGGGGGAAAGTCATAGACCTTGTATTTTTGACCCCGCCTTCGTATTTAAAATTCGAATGTGGAAGTAAATGGAAAAAAATTGATAAAAAACCTATTCACAAACATACATACCCTTAATGGTATACTGAATACTTGGTATCCCTTCCCCTTATACATTTCTTTATTTTCTCACACAGGACGGGGACAAACCTTTACGTAAACCGCCGACTGAGTGCAGATACTCATGTGGGGAAAAAATGTTTCTTGAAAATAGGATTTATTATTTAGGGTAATTTTCTTTATCAGTCTAAATCAATAAAAGGGATTTTTGTTTTGATAGCGGAGTGAAAATGTTAAAATTATATCATTTTTCGATGAATATTTTCCAAAACAAAACAATATTTTTTTAAGCTAATTGATGACGAAAGTGGAACTGTTTGTAACATCAATTCTGTCTACACGTATTTAGTTAGAAAACAAAGGAACAACATATCCATTATACACCGTTACCACCCCCCAATTTTTCTCCCTTTAATAAGTAAAAGGTGTAGTTCCCCCGGGAGAGCCATCATTCACGGGGTGGATGATATGATTTTATCTCAACTGATAGAAAACACTATTCATCAGTTAGTTAACTAAAATTCGAATTAATTCGGTTGGCGTAACTATTATTTTAGTTATATATTGATGCAAAATCAGTGATATTAGTTATCTAACGAATGCCCCAAACCATTCAAAAATGATGATTAACCGTTCCCAGTATGATTATTGCCATTTAATAATATTTAACAAATAACGACTTTCGCTTAGATCATTTCATTTAGAATAACTCCCTTTATCAACATCCCATTCTTTAAAGTCAAAAATAAAATTAAACTTTTTTGTAAAGATTTTAAACACCCTGTCGGGTCATAGCCCCTTGAATTATACTTATTTTATTTTTTGTACTATGCCCTGAAACTAAAATTTTTTCTTTCGAAACAAAAATTTTTATTAAACAAATAGAAAACACCTCGAGGGAAGGAAATGTCGGGGGGTTAAAGTGACAGTTTTAATAAGAACTCGCTAGCATTAATCGGCTTGAAAATACCGTATGATTTTGTAACTGGGGATCCCGCCATGTTTGAAAAGGGTTTCTTAAACCCCAAAGGGGAAAACGACCCATTTGCATGAATTTTTTAAACCCAAAGGGGACATTCGGATACTGAAAATCTGCTAAAGGGACACTGGAATGGACAATGCCGTCTGTTTACAAATATTTAAAACAAAATATTTGAGTTCATCATTTTCGATAATTTTGATTTAACAAATCATTTAATATGAAGACATTTTGAAGAAGAAAATTTCATGAAAATTCGTGTTTAAAAAATAACAACAAATAATTCCTAAAAACTATATACTAAAATAAAAATTTGAATTATACAGGGTCAATCTCAGTTGACAGCCCCTGTAAAAATTTAAACAAAATCAGGTTCAGTCGACCATATTTTAGTACATAATAGGTGTAACGTTCAGCGGACTGAAAACCCTCTTATTATTTGGGAAAACAAATGATAAAAAGTGCCCATATGACTTTAATTTGATTGCAAACAAAATTAAATATATACAAAGGCACTCAGACGATGTCAAAAGCAATGATGTTTTGACAATTATTATCGTTCACAACACCCCCCAACCAATGTTTTGTCTGCCCTCAATTTCATATCCCCCCACTCAGGAGTAAAAACCTCACTAAGATTTAAACACATACAATTTCCCAAATGCTACTGCGTAAGATTGTAAGAATTAATAAAAAATAAAATAGATTTACCACCAAATCAACAAAATTTTAAGCTTTGCCTCATCATGTTAAAAAGCTTAACATATTTCATTTTATATCACAATAATCGATAGCGAATCTTTAAGCAATTTAAAAATAAAATAATTAAATTATAATCTTGTTTTTTTTAAAAAAAATGTACTTGAAATTAACTTTTTCAAGTCCACACATTTTTACTTTCCCAAAGTGCTAAAACATCCTATCCGACATTTTGTTAATCTATTATATTTTTTACCACTGTGTTTCATGTTTATGACTTGTAAATTCAACGCAATAATCAATCAAATTTGTTGATATAACTTGAAATTTTTTTGCTTGTACGTACATAACTTTTATGGTCTTAAATACTATATTCAATACATATGCAAACGACTCTCCTAAGTCTGTTTTATTTAGTTTAGGACCTGAATTGAAAGTCCCGAGAACCCCTACGTGAGCAAGACATTGGAATGCAACTCTTTAAATTTCCCCCCCAACGTCTTTTTTTTTTATGGGAAATGCTTCTACATGTGTTTTTTTTTTCTCAGATCCCCCCATGGCAGGAAAGAAACCAGGACGTCGGTTGAGACAGTTGGGGGTTTTTTTTTTCAAGCTCATCTAAACACAACGTGCTCCCCAATGCGTATTGGGATTATCCAACTCATCTTACGTAATCGTCTAGCATTCGTTAAAAATTCCTTTTTTGATGATATCACTTTAAAACGACAATCAAACTGATATTGGCATATTATTTTTTCGCGATTATAATCCCTACACTCTATTTTAACAATTCAAAATGATTTCTCTCGTTTAAATATAGTTAGTTTCCTAAATTTTTTATAAAAATTTTAGAATTTTTAAAATTTAAACCGATGATTAAAAATTTAAATTATTTTGCACTAATGCCCCTCCTACATCTGATTTAATTGATTAAGCAAGGGTTTTTTCTGTACAAAGCAGATGGGCTGATTTCCCTTTTTTATACCTATTTATTTATTAAACTATTTAATTGATTGTCATAGGTCAGCAATCCAGGGGGACAATGAATTTTTTTTAATTTACGTTTTTAAAAATAATTTGGGCTTTCATCAACTGCAACTTTGATAAGCTTTAATATTACCATCATATATAAGTGCAGGTCTTGCTCATTTTACAGCTGAAAAAAGACAATCATCCAAATCCAATAAATCTGTGTGGGACTAAACCCTCCGGTTTTAAAAATTTTTTTTTAAAAATTGTGTATGTTTTATGTTGAATACACACGCAAATAACACATGCTATAAATTAAAAAATTTCGTTAACCCACTTATTTTGTAAAGTTATTTACATTTTTCATGATTCCGTCAAATTTGTTTATATATGCATATCATGTTCAAATTTACTCATATTCTATCAATTTTAAAAAATGCACAGTATATTAGCTTAAACCATGTTTATAAACCCCGGAAATCCGCTCATGGGCTATTTTGACTTCACTTCACCGTTCGTCGTCCTCGCTGTATTACTTTTCTTAAAGACAAACCCTTTTCTAAATCGCCTGCCGAAATCGTTCAGCTATAATCCTAAGTGTTTTTTACAGGATTGCTAAAATCGTTATTTTCATGCAACCCCAAACTTTTTTTAAACTTAAAAAGCTCTCTAAACCCATTTCCCAGTGATCAAAATTTATTTGGTGTGGCCCCAAAAAGCACCGATGACCATCTACCACAAATGCTAAAAACAATATAATCCTTCATTTTATATATTAAAGTAAACCGCTTTGTTTCCTTTACAGTAACAATTTTAAAATCTCCCTTTTTTAAATAAAAAAAAGTAAACATGTGCCCTTTTTTTATTCGAAGCAATAATATTATTTGCGTTGAATAATCTTATAAAAATAATGCATTCAAATTACACAGGGTTTTAAAAAAGGCCTGACCCACAATACCAACAGGGGACAAAGTAAATTTTTTTTTCACAATTCTAAAATTTAAATTCACTGAACATTTTTTACTCTGTTCAATTTAATGAAAGGGGGGGATCACTTTCGAACCCCAAGACTCCACTTTTAATATACCCTTGGGGCGTTATCAAAACTTTTTTCGATGTTTTCCCTTATTTCTAAAAATTATAAAACGGGAAAATGATTTCATTAAAAGGGAATTTTTTGCTATGAAAATCATCTTATGCTGTCCATAATGCATAAAAGATAAAAAAGTATAATATTTTTTTTTTTATTTTCCCATACAAATGACATTTCAAATGCAAAAACCGCCTATTGTCTTTAAACGTGCCCACTAAAGTTTCGATAATATGGGAGAATAAAGTTATTTTTAAATATTTTAAAAATAGAAGTTATTTGGGTTAAGTTTTTTTAAAACAAAAACTTTTATTTCTCAATCTTTTTAAAAACCTTTTTTAAAGTTTTTGGGTGTTAAGGTTGTGAAAGAGAGAGAGGGGAAAAGAGAGAAGAGAGATTTTTTCGCTGAACTGTTTTTAAAGGTAAAAACAGCAAATAAAGAGCGAAACAATTTAAATATTCAACTAAAGAAAAAAGTACTATTTTGAATTGTTATTGGAGTTTAATGCCAAAATTTTTATTATTGATATAACACCTAAAATACAATATATGATATATCATACAATTGTATTTGTGCCATTAACATTCGTTTTGTTTGGCCATATTCCTTTCCCATGTGTTTTTATATCATAAATTGCCAAAGGTATTATTCCCCGACCTCAATACTTTTTGACTGATTTGCTTTTAAAAATAACAAATAAAATAAAATTTAAGTACACTATACAAAAAATGTGATTACAACATATTTTTTTTAAATTCAATCAAAATAAGATATTTATCGGAAAAATTGTACACAGTAAAACAAACTATTAAGAATTAAGGGGTTTATAACAAAAAAGATTTCAAAAGATTTGAAATGATATTTTGTTTAAAATTCGGAGATATAAAACCTTGTATGTAATGGTAGCGCATATCATAAAAGACTGTTATAAATATTAAAAGTCATTTTCTATATAACATTTTCTCCAAGCTGAAAAACATACAACAGGTAAATTATTCCCCAAAAACAAATATATTCGACACTAATGTACGTACCAATTTACTCATCTCCTTAAATTACTGGCTGTAACTGGCGAATATACCTTAGCAATACAAAATTTAAAAATTTAAAATTTTAAAATTGAAAAACCCTTATTCATTTTTAAAAATTTTGTATTTATCTTTGTATTTGAATGATTCGTTTCGTGACTTACTAATGCTTATGTACTTATAAAGCCCATTTGGGGCGGGGCTTTCGCATTGTAATAAAACTGATTTTGTAGTTTTATGTAATTTGTTCATTTCACTTCATAAACGATTCAATAATGACACAGATAACTCCAAGCTCAAATGTTGAAATTATACATTGTACATACTAACTATTTAAACAATTTTCATTAAAAAGGACAAAGAATCTTAAATTTTATTAAACAAACATTGTTTTCCCTTTTGTGCTTTTACTTAGCTCGCCCCCCCCCCCCCTAGAAACCCAAAATTAAACCCTGTGAAAAAAAAATAATAAAAAAAAATACACCCTTTTCTATATTTAGACAATTTAGATAAATGCTAGTTATCTAATCCAATTAAGTATTTTACTCATTTTGGGATTATCATATAAAGACTTTTCCAACGTGCTCTACATCATTCCTCGCATATTAGAAGAAAAATGAATTAAATAAACAACATTGCCCCACTCTAAAAAAAGGGCACTTAGCGATAAAACTTGGCTATATTTTATATTTTCGTTAATTTTTCCCCCTAAGCTTACAAAAACTAAAATTCATATTGCAAACTGTCATTTTCCAGCCCCAGGTTTTTTTAACAGTTAATAAAAATTAGTCATTTGGGTTTTAGTCTCATTTCGTTGTTTCATTTTAAAGTTTAGCCAATGTAGACATTTTCTGTTCCCTCCGGGTGGCGTTGATGGTAAAGATTGGGAATCGGCTTCTCCATCCTCAATCCGTTTTTGGGTTCCCCCCCCCGGGAAACCTGACAGAGGTGTAAAGACCTGGTTCTGTGAAAACTTGGGTGCCATCTGCTGCCATCTCCTTGTGCTTTCTTGTCGTTCGCACTCGAGTACATCGCGCACTCAGTCATGTCCTCTTCCGTTTTTTTTAGCTTAGTCGTCTGCTTCCTGTTTGATCAGACCGTCTTTTTTCTGCAATATCAAAGACATTTGGGCGTTATTAATAAAACAATATAAACAATCAATTTTAAAAACCGAAATGCTTCCCCTTAAATCTATAGTGGCGTCCATCTCATGACAGGGGATATCACGCCTTGTAAAAAAAGGAAATGGTAAATTTTCGACTTTCTGTAAGTCTAAAGGGAAAAGCTTACTCACATAAAAGTTCTATATACAGTCAGACATTTAAAATAAAAACACATTTGCATTGGGTTTATCAAATGAAATTGCTATTGAGCCAATGTACAATAGATAAATAATCGAAATGTTTTCTATACAGCAACATTTTTTCCCCGAAAACCAAAACTAGACAAAAAGTATTTTTAAAATAATTAACTTCAATAATATTATATATATAAAATATATATAATATATATATATATATATATAAATTAACCCAGTACGTTGAGGAATGCCTTGATTGTAACCTGAAAAGCAGACGACACCCCAATAGACGCAACCAGCACTACAGGGCGCCCCCTCTGCCCCTATGATGACACCTGTGGACAGGGGAACTGGTTACCCCAATCTCTTAAGACTAGAGAGGAGAGAGAGAGAGAGAGAGAGAGAGATAAAAGAGAGAGAGAGAGAGATCATGGCCACAGAAAGGGGGGAAAACGATACAAACAGCAGAAACAATAAAACTAATAATCCCAAAATAAAATGATGAAATGAAATAATTAAAATGATAAAAACCATAACACCACTACTTTTAAAAAGATTATATACATATCACCAACATAACACCAATGTTTCCTCATTTTTTTCATCCTTTCTCCAGTGCCTCTGTGCTGGGATGCTGCCATTTTTTAACAAACAAATTAGTACGGAAAAATGTAAAGTATCTTTCAACGCCTCACTGTTAAAAAAAACAACAGATACATTTGTACATTTATAAAAAGTTTGTTTGTTAACGGGGTTAACGCCCCCACCGCGGGTATCCGGGCATTTGAGCCCGATTCTCCTTGAGACAGATATAGGCTCCCATATTGTAGTATAACGCTGGACAGGGGCATTATATACACCATTTCACATTATCCGAAAACCGGGCCAACCTGTCCTGAACCCTTAAAATGCTGAGCGCCAAGCAAGGGAGTTTACCATAACCATTTTGCAACTTTGGTATTCGCGGGCCCCGGGATCGAACCCCGACTCCCATTCCGCTGCAGACGCTCTAACGACAAGCCCCCGGGAGACCGGTGTAATGATAAAGTGAAAAATCAACACATCGAAAAACCAATGGTTTAAAAAGACGGTATTAGACAAAATAAAAAGACAAAATAAAATGTTCAACACTTGCGGGGAAAAGGGATTAAGGTTTGACTAAAAAACAATGAAATCTTAAAACCCTTTAAAATATTACATTGAATTTTAAAAATATAAAAACAGAAAAAAATCGTTTAAAACTATCTGTGTGAATTTTTATGTGCATTTCTTTATATAACAAAATTTTCTACTAACAAAAAAAAGTACAGTATTTAGATATTTGTTTAAAATTTTTTAAACTCAAAATCTTTAAACAAATTTCACAATTCAATATCACACTATCTATAATTTGCATTTCGTAGCAATACACACAACATTGATCTATATTAAATTGTTGGGCCCCCCTTATTCATTTTAACTGTCATAAATAAATAATAAAAAAAATATATATATAAAATAATATCACTTAGAAAAAAGTTATACATTAATTTTTCCTTTCTGTTTGGAAGACCCGTTGAAAACACAGTAATCAATACCTAACCCCCGGGGTACTTGATATTTTCACAAATTTTAAAAAAGATTCAGTCAACTACCTGTACGTCCAGTGTTCGGTATTTTCTCCAGGTAGCCGGCAGTATTGTGCGGCTTTTTGGCGTAAATTTGGCTCTGTAAGTTTTTAGAGTGTTGAAAATCAAAAACCCACCCCCTTTTCATTTCCCTTGAAAAAATAGGTTTTTCCCCCATAAAAAAGGTTAGTATAATACATGGCTATATTTTGCTATTGCTTTTTAATATCCCTTTCCCCTTTTTTTCATTGAAATGGGTTTAAAAGGTTTTTCAATACATTTAAAAAATTTGGTTTTATCCGGAAAGCCTGATTTTTAAATTTAAAAAATTGATTCCAAGCAATTTCGAAATAAATTGTAAAATTTCTGGGGGCCATTCTTGGGTAACAAAAGGATAAATACTTACATTCACATAGCCCTTGTGTAAATTGAGACCACTGGTGTCGAGAAGCAAAACAAGGCCGGAAACCTACCCTTCCTGCAGCTCCGGCTACTAACATGAATCTTTATTCTAAGCCCAGTAACTCATTTTCCCCTAGATTTATGTTTTTTTAAAGTAAACACATTTACAAATACAAATGCAAATAGTAAGGGCCCTTTTTTGGCAAAATTATATATACATGTTTTCTTTATTCCTCCAATAGGAAGCATTTAATACAAAAGTACCACTTTTAAATTTATACGCATGAAAAAAAAGTGACAAAAAATTACCCTAAAACGAAATACATTTAAATAACAAAAGAATAATGTGGCAAGAGAAAAGAGAAACATACAAAAATAGGCGAAAGAAAAAAAAAGAGAACAAAATCATTTTTTTTTTTGGGAAAAACCCTTTCCCGAAATGAAAAAAAAGGGCTTAAAAATGTTATTATTTTTTACAAGTATTACCAGCAGCAATTAATAAATAATGCAAAAACCAAATCAAAAGGACATGATAAGATGGAGGCGTTACAACCCTAGTCAAAAAAGTCACGATACATAAATATCTTTATGAGTCATAATCTTTTTAAAACCTCATTAAAAAATGTACAAAAATACTAAAAATAACTGAGAAATGCACTATACAAAACAATAAATTTAACAAAAGATATACATAACATGCACATAAAACATATGTATATACCCCATACAATAATATGCATTATCCTGGATGGACCCAAAGGGTCTTACAGCGATCCTAATGTTTGGGTTTTTCGGTGATCAACTTGCTGATATCTTAAACATTCCAAGTAATGATTATAGTGAAAGAGCTTCAGGGGAAATATCTAAACCACGACAATGAGACCCTTTTCAGGGGTGCTTTTTGTTTCCCACGAAATAAAGGTGGACCAGGAGCTTTTGCCCACTTTTAAATTCAGCGACCATTTTACAAAGTATCGCATGAACAAATAACACTTAACACTTAATAATTTCCCAAAAAATCACCTTCATCGAAAAGGGAGTTTATGCTTTTTCGGGACCTGAAAAAACGATTCAATTTGCATGACAAATATCTATTTCTGGAACTGTTGACCCCTTTTCATCACATAGACTTCTCCTTAAAAAAACGGTTTGACTTTGATTTCGGGTTACTATAAAAACCAATGGTGTTTCTGTTTTAATGTGAAAAGGAAAGGGAACATTACATTACTTATTTACCCCAATGTTTTACTGCACATTTAATTAAATTTAAACTTTTTTGTGGAAATATATAAGAAAACCCAAAAAAGGGAAGACTGCAGTGGTTTTTAAAAATATACTTAATTTAAAAATAAAAACAGAAGAAAAAGAAAACAACAAACATGATACAAAAATTTTTAAACACAGGTGTTACTTCAACTAAAATTCAATTTTTAAATTTCAAAAATAAAATTTCCTGACGCAGTTTTGGGAAAATTTATAAAATAAATGTAAAATGTATTTATTTTTGGACCCCCCATTTCCGTCAAATTTATATCATGGAAGCACTGGGGCGGTTATATTTGTTTTTTCAAAACGGGAAAATTAAAAATTGTGATTGGTTAAAATTATTTTGGTCTTTAACACATTTTTGACATATTATAAAAAATTTTAATCCTAAAATATTTTTTTGTATATTTTATATACTTGAATAAGGAAAGACAAAAAGCTAAAATAAAATTTTCCCTTAATAGTAGTTTAAATTCATTTTGTATGTGAAGGTTAATCGGTAGTTGGGGATTTTATATGTCTATACAGGAAAGTATGAGCTTACCGCACTAATCTTGATACAACCAAATATTCCATGTTCCCCAGTGTAGGCCTGAAGGTTATTGACATATTAAACAGTATACTAGAGTCCCCACCTTAAACCCAATACTCTCTCCATTCACTGTTACCTTTTTTAATTGTCTCTGCTTGAGAAATAAAAGAAGCCAGGGAAAAGCACCCTGGTGCATGCAGCACAACGACAAAAGAAACATTTGTGTATATTTGTGCTCCCGAGAAGTGCCAGGACCTAGTTTTCCCGATTTATTGCCCTTCGCACAGAAAAACCGACTGAAATAAAATGCCAAAAAAATTCTATACGAATACACAAGAAATTTTTTTACGAAATTTACACTTTGTTTTACTCATCACCAACAAAATAACTAAAAGTAAATGTTTAATATCGCAGGGGGTTATCTAAGCCGAAACTTGTACCACAACATCGAAAAATAAGGGCTGTAACATTGATTGATTTAACGGATATTTTTTTAAAATTTGGGAACTACGATACGAATTTTTTTCCCGGTTGCTACAACTACCAGGGAAAAGACCTTAGAAAATCTAACAAGAATCAAACCCTTTTAAAAACACTATTATTTTGGCAGAAGAAAAGGGGAAATGTTGAAAGATTTTACAAAAAAAAAAATTGCCATTGTATCCGAAATTGACAGTTCAGTATACTTGCTTGATAATCCACAAACCTCGTATTTCGTACTGGGGTACGTAACCCCCTACACCCTATACGCAGAGGGAAGAGGAGAAAGATCCACCGAATAAGATAAAAACTAAAATATAAGGGTTTAAACATTATACCCGGGTTTTTTCCTCTCCACAGGGAAAACACCTGAAAAACGCTGAAAAGAAACTGGGATCAGTCATCCACCACGACGAAATTTTTAGTGCAATTTAAACTTCCATATTACCTCAGTCATGTTCATTGAGCTTATATGCGCCAACTTTAAATAAAACTAATGCGGTTTCGCCTACAAATTTGATGAATTAAACAAAATTAGCAGATGCCGATCAAAATAAAAAAAATAAGACCACTGCACAAACACACAATTCAAACTTGATATAATAATTAAAAAAGTCATCAAATGGAAAATTATGAACGATCGGACGGCAGATACAAAGCTAATACAGCGTTATTTACCTTCCTAAGTTCTCACATCTGCTTATCACAGTGTACATACATACATCGTTGACAATACATTTGTTGTCCCGTTGTTACTAATACTTTAAAAGAAATTCCCAATAACTAGTGCTGGGGTTCATTTGGAGCCACTGGAAAAAAACTTAGGCAGTTATAATTTTTGGGAAAATAACATAACCTTGTATAAAATATTGCACAAATATCATATAAAGGGCATTTTGTAAATGCCTTTTTGCATGATTGTTTGTGATCTTATTCCCTGATTAGGAATTAAATTGAATGACCACACTTATCTCATTAATGTGTCTCGATAGAACATTAGAAATGAACCGGGTTGGAAAGGGGAAAAGTTACGTTTACTTCTTCATTAGGAAAAAAGGGGACAAATGACCACATGCTAAACCTTAATACCCTTCTAAATTAAACAATAATTTCTTTCAATCCGGATATAGACGTCCACTGCGAAATTTGAGTCGAGTCAAAATTTTTCAGACCATTCATATACAAAAATTTTTGGTGAGCCAAAATTGTTATTATGACCATATCTTTGAAGAAGGGCAGTTGAAAGGACTGAAAAAAATTTAACTTCGTTTACATTTAGAAGACGAATGGGTACCCCTTTAAAGGTACACAGAAAAAATTTGGAATGTGCAAAATTTACTTCCTGTTTGAACTTTTTTGTAAATTAATGAAAACATTAAATACAAAACCACTATTAATATTTTGGTAATCAAAACCTGGAAAACCATCAGACTTATATCCATAACATTACGTGTAAAACAAACAAAAACCCTTCATTTTAACAGCTTTTCGAACATGGATGTACAAAGTAATGTCGTTGAATTTCACAAGTTGCTCATTAAAGTGTGAAATGTGAGGGGTGTATACCGCTGTCGTCACAAAAATTATACTCACACACACTGTTTTTAAATATCTTTTGGTAAATACCCTACCTTGCACACTTAAATTATGAAAAAATTGTTTAAATAGTACAAGGAAGCAGCCCCAAAAAAATTTAAAGAAGGGTGTGTGTGTGTAGTGGGTGTGTGTGTGGATTATATACAGCCCAAACCTTCGTCAAGGGATCAAGTAAAGAGGCGGTCGCTAAATGAAGGTGATCGAAAATTGACCGTTAAATAAGGGTTGACCCCCTTTTACACAGGGACCCTAATACGGGTTCAAATGAAATAGGGACCACTGAAATTTTAGGTTACGCTGACGCATTTTAATACATTCACATTGTCCCCTCAGCCCCTCCCGCTGGGGGTTTCGAATCCCGGTAGGGATTTCGGATTTCATGAGGAACCCTTCTAGCGGGCCCTTTGCGGTAGTCGGGGGTTTCCCCCCGGGGTACCTCTGTGTACTCGGGTCTTCCCCACCGAAATTTAGCGGGACTTTTGCTAAAATAAATTGAAATACTATCGCATGACGGAAAACCCCAATACAACAACAACAACAACGCCCCTTCTGTTTAATTAAATAATATTCACCACGTTACGAAAATTTTTAAACGAAACATCTCAACCACTCAAAATGCCCAGTTTTAAAGTGTAATTAAACGGAAATCTTTGAATTGTACATAATTTATTTTCATAACGTGACAGAAAAAGACTAACTTTGTATTATGATGACTTTTAATGTTTGTGAATGGATCATGGACCGTTTCACTTTTTATTATGAAACATACAAGTTGGTATACGATAACTTTACTGTAGGTATCACGTGATTGCGATCGTGAATAATAGCATAACGCATTATCTTTTTTTTTCACAAATGACCTATTAGGTCAGACATCACGTATTACCACGAGTCCAGTGTGTGTTTCCCAAAAAAAACTTTTTAAATTTTTTTCTTTTTCAAATGAAATATGTGCTTTAAATAGATATATATGATTCCAGACAGAATAAATTGATATTCTATTGAATGCAAATGCATATTTAAAACAAATGTCTTATAAGCTAATAACTCATTACAAGAGTAAAACTCCTCATTGTGGTGAGCGACTCGGGGGGCAAAACTCGCAATTGTAGCTATATTCGTGTCTAACTGCTGAAAACTACTGTTGTCGAACCTGAGGGGAAACCAAGTATGGCGGTATTGATATGACATGGTCGTAACTTTCCTGTTATGGGAGCGAGAATTGGCTGCATAACTCCAACTCAAAATCAACAACAACGACAGTAACAACATTTAATATTATGATTTCTATTGCGCCCCCACCCCCGCGTAAACGAATAAGTCATGCGAATGATCACAACATAATAGCTTACTGAATAAAATATCATTTTTATTTAAAAAAAACACGAGGTAAAAACAAACCGGATATACTATTTATCATGTAAAATAAAATTACATCCTGCGAACAGCCACGCTGATTAGATTCATCATACATACGTACATGTACCTATCCCGGTGCACGAGTGTTTGAGCGTCTGGAGGTCTTGGGTTATTTAACTCGACATTAATTTTACCTGAAATCATAATCATAATATATTTGACATCAATTATCCTAATTGACTGTTCAATACATATTTGTGAATTGTAATTAATTAAATTGTAATTAATGCTACAAAATTTATTCTAATTATAGTTCATATGAATATTTCTTTTTTAAGAATCGTTATAATTTTTAGAATAATTTTATACATTTTTCTTCGATTTAATAAATAAATAAATTTAATAGAACATCGAACAGCTACGATCGATTTGTTCCGTTTTCTCTTTATTCATATAGGGGATGCTTTATCAGCAGGAGTAAGTTGCCCGATGATGATCAAAGTTTATATATAGCGTAGTGGTAACGCGCCTCGCTTCTCACCAATGCGTTCCGGGTTCAATTCCTGGTCACGTACGTGAGAGGATAAAGTGGTCGCTCATCCAGCCACTGGGATTCTCCGGGCCCCTTTTCCCTCACATCCGTTAAACCTTAGTGCCCTGGGACCTCGTTATGACCCGGTCACTGTCGTCACGGGTGAGAACGAAGAGGGTTTCCATGATAACAGGCGTATGCTGAGATCAACAGACACATCACCCAGAAATCCCAAACCATTTTGCAAAATGTAAGTCACATTTTTTATTATATTTTAAATCAAAAAGGCGAATAATTTAGGTGTATACAGTTGAACCTGTCCTAAGCGGCCAACCTGCATTTAGCTGCCAATTTTAATATACCAGACTGTAACATATTGATATATATTTAAAATTCATTTAGCGGTCACCTTTGTTAAACGGCCACTTTATCTTGTTACATTGACTGACCGTTTAAGACAGGGTTGACTGTATAATAATTTCTGTGTCTAGAATATGGTATGCTATGAGGAATTGATAAATCATCCGATTTCCTAAATGGGTAGAACAGAAAAAATCGGTTGTTTGTGAGTTGCTGGTTAAGAACGTTCTCCGTGATTAGCGATGTTCGGTGCTTCCGTAAAAATGTGAGAAAAGGAGCTCGTTAAGGTATGCGATCGGTTTTGGGCATACTCAACTGGTACATAGAATACCATGATAAACCCGCAAGGTTTCCGGGAGACCCCCTTCCCTTACATTTCCGGTTGGGCTGATGCATGCGATAAGCCCCGAATGGGGGCCAAACTGGGGTATACAATTTATTCGTGTAGGGGTCTGCGCTGGTGCACACCATGTTACCGCTGTTCAAAAACATAATAAATGATAATAAAAAAGAAAATAGTAATAAAAGGACGTACGTAAGGGTCAGTCTTTATTGCGTATGTGTAGAAAAAAAAATAAAGTGAGAATATTAAGTTATGCTTGCGCTGTTGGAAATTTTAAACAGTTTAGCAACATTATATTTACTTACATTGTATTTTTTATTATTTTATTATTTATTTTTTTATCATGTACGCCATTGCACATTCAATAAGAGCAAAGATAATAAAAAGAAATTTGTTTCATTTACTTCGGGATAATGACCAAAAACGACCGTCCCGCTCTCATACACTTATTATTATTAAATTATAACCCGTTATTTAGAACTTATACAACTAATATGATATAGTTTCCCACATACACAGAGACGCGTGGCATACGTAGTACGATGTTTTAATCTTTTTCGAATTAAAATGCGCACGCACCACGTCTAGGTATGTTTCCATCTTTTTCGCAACAAGTTTTTTCAGCGTTATCACTGATTTTTGACAAATACCATGACGTATGAACGTCGAGTTAACGTCGCCTCGCAACGCACTCACATTGTTGTTGGGTTGACGCTGGATACCGCGTTGTGACGGGACACGGTCGTCAACCCGGGAAAGAAAACGAAGCGGATTTCCGTGGCGACCAGCATATCCGAAGACTAGGGACCAACAGACATATCACCGGGAAAGCTCTTACCGAGTTTAAAGCGTAGGGCACATTTTTTTTTATCATATATTAATCAAATTTCTAAATGAAAGGGATGGTATGCCTGAAATGTATAAGGATTAAAAAAAAAAGGGCAAAATAGTTCACCTAGAAAAGGAAATAAGAATAAAAAGAACTTTAACAATCTTTCAAACAAATTTTCATTATTTTGGATGAGTATGCCGACGTGTTTTCAGATGTGTCCTTAATTCTCCTCATACACAACCACACATGCACGTGCAAACCCAGCAAACAAACTTTACTTTTCTCACAACCAACCTATTCCGAAAAAAAATAGGGTTTGCAAAATTTTAAGATCCGATCTAGAAGCATAGATACAACTATATCTGTTTTTACAAACAAATAGATCTACTCAAGTACAATCAAAATTTTTTTTATTTTCATTCATATGTTTTTAACGAATGTAAACATGTAAATACACCTGATCGAAATGAAATATATTGTTGTAAATTTTTTTTTACTACGTATAAATTTACACATAAAACACACGTAAAATAGTAAACGCTGATACATGCATTGGGTATAGTGTGTTTTCAAAGGGGAAACAACAATGGCGAACTCTATTGGTCCACCTAGTTTTGGCTAGACAAAACATGAGTCCGATTAAGTATTGATCCCCCTTAAAAACCCCGGCCCCATGTCCCTTAAACCAGATCAGTTTCAAGGGCTACCACGCTTTTTTTTAATGTCATTTAAAGGCGGATACCCACAACTGTGTAAACATATGACTATGTTAATAGTAAAGCTAAGAATAGATCATAAGGAGCATGTGTAAAAATAAAACTAAAATTTATGTCGAATAGAAATCGCTGATTTCACGGATTATGATTTTTATAGTCCCACCGCACAATACAGTACACTTAGCGAAACATGATTTTCCGTCTGCGATGTTTCATCCGGGGTTTTCAATAAAACACAATATGACGGGATTTCGAGTCTCAGCGCAAGAAAAGGGCGGGAACTTGTTTTTAATACATATAAGTTACGACTGTTTTGCGCCTCTATTTGTCATTGAGACTCCGCATTCCTTTTATTCAAAACGATTCTTTTAACTAATTTTATATTCATAAATTAAGATAGATAAAAACATATAAACAAAACACCTATTATCGTCCCGTGTTGTTGCCGTGTTAGCTACGGGGCGCCAACTTAAACCCCCATTACCCCCTAACTTACATTTACTGTGGTTTCAGTCACTGACACTTAATCACTTAACTCCTCACAATCATGGTTTCGAGTTCTCGGTTAGGTCCTCCGGGTTGTTGAAAGTGAGATAAATACTTCCATCTGGGTTGTCAAAGGCTTATGATTCCATAAAGGGGCTTCTGTTCACTCGGGTCCTTTCCCCCATCTCTTATAAGCTTGACGTCACAATTAGACGTCAATATATGACATCACTATATGAGTGAATTACTGTAACGGCGGCAAAAGGTAAATCAAGAGTTTCCCCTTTTTTCAAACTATATACCATTATTTTATTCAGGTATTGGACATACGTCAGAGCTTGATTTTTTTTCAACAAGTGGAAAAAAGTTCAACTAGCAAAATCACCTTTTCACTGGCATTTCGCTAGTTTGCTAATGTTAAATTCGACCCCTATACGCTTTTTTTTTTTCCAACCGGCCGCGGTTGTCGAGTGAGTAGAGCGTCAGCCCTGTGTTACGTAAAGGATACTGGAAATTCACCTTACTTAAAAGTGTAGTTATGAGCGATTTTTGCCCCGTATCAAGGTGTGGAATTCAGCGTATAGCATGCTGAGGCACAGTAGACCCTGAAATACTATGAACGCAGACCCAAAAAACGTTATGGGATTCCTGTTTTGGTTATCTCACACGACTTGTTTTCTTCCCCCAGTGACTCACCATATATCGTATATTGCTTGGGCGTTTCCATGTAAAATAAATTCTTTCGAGATCCATTTTACAAAACCCATTGCCGCAATCACCCTGCTCTCCCAAATTCCCTGTAAAGAGAACAATATATAACTTTAATTACCGCTTGAAACACGTACTAGAGGATTGAGTGGTATTGACACATACACCAAATCCGATTGGAGTGTAGGGTGCGCCCACGATTAGTTTTGGCCTATAATAAAGCCTTCCAGAAGTCCGCTTCTATTTTAAATTTCATGAACATTTGTAGCAACTACCGGACATGGCGCGGAAAAAAAATTTTTCCCCGGCACCCGGGAAAAGGGAGGTCAGCCTGGCCCGTCCGAGTGTCCGAGGGATAAGACCTTCTTCCGAGATCCCCATCTTAACAAGGTATCATTTTATTTTTATTTTTTTAAATGTTACAGTTACCTTTAAAAAGGGCGTGAATTTTTTTAACTCTATTGGAAGTGTATTACAATAATCTATGTTTTCTTTTTTTCCCGCAACTAAAATGGGACAGTGGTTCTGTATTTTGATCTTTACTTTTTTTTAATGATAGTTTGTTTTAATAATGTGTCAGACACTGAAGTCTGACCACCTATGAATAAGCGAAATGATATCTGATATTTACCCGAGTTTTCACCTACAAGCCCTATTTCTACATTCTGCGGGTAGATATTTTATCCATTTCATATACATCGACAGTATACTACCACATTATGAAGGGGAAATTGGGTCCACTTGACGAACATGTCAGTACAGTAAGAACAATATTAAACTTACAGGTATACGTTTATTTTTAAACCGGTATATGATTGCTCATGAAAAATAATGATATAGCATAAAACCTTCCCCGCTCCCCTCCCTTTCTCTCCGCTGTAATTGCGTGTTTCTCAAACTAAATCATAGAATTTAAAGTTAAAAAATACGTTACATCCGATTGCAGATTATTTACCCAAAAAAACTGCCAAGAGCATAATTTGCTTTTTTGTTCTTTCAACTTTTGATACTCAAAACCGGCGTAAGTTTTGTTTAACCAGCTCAGTATTTTGGGAAAACCCGTCCCGTGTGTTTCATGGGGCCCGACATTGGGCACTTTCTTTTTTTGATAGCAGTACACAAGAACAAACGGACAACAGGGCCAGGGTCAGTTGTTTCGAAAAATGGGACGTTAATGAATCCCTTTATCAAAAGCGTTGTGTATGATGTTTGTTTTCTTTTTTTTTCCAAAAAATTAGCAAGGGCGTTTGATAACGCTAGTTTCAATGCACGTCATTAACAACATCGAAATCAAACTGATGGTAATTAATACTATAATTTTAAAATATTAGGGGCATCTTTAGCTACATTTAGTCAATATTCCTTCTGAATAAGGTAAACATGTTTCATTATGTTGTGATTTCTTTTGCAGCCTTTGGTGTTTGTTGCATGTGTATTTTAATATTTATTTTTATTTCTTTTTTTGTATTTAAATAAAGATAAAAAAATATTAAAAAGGCTTAAATTTTTGAGTTATTTGAATTTCTCAATTTATTTAAACAAAACTCACTAACACACACATAAAACCACAACACACAATGGATGGTTAATGTTCAAAGGACATAATCCCCCTTTTTATTTTGTGAAACCTTGCCCATTAAGGCCAAATTTCAAATTAAGGCCACCGAGCCCGGTCCTTTTTTGTGGCCTTAATAGTGAGTTCACTGTATATTTTCCGGTCCAGGCGAAAATTCGACCTAAAGGGAAAAATGCCCTTCCAGAACTGTTATCCTACCAATCTTGCGTACGTTTTGTGAAAAATTTCAAAACAAAACAAGACAAACATAAACAGTTAACTGTTTTCAACTACTTCTAATAAGGAAAATAAAAAAAACTATTGTCGAAATCTATTTTTTACTGAGTTTTTTTTTTTTTTTTTTTTTTTTTTTAGGGCAAACCCGGAAATTATTTATTCTTTGCCAGATATGCTTTAAATTTCACTCAGTCGGGTTTTTCCGCCTACTCCCCGGGTTCCCCTTTTGAATCACTGATGGCGTCATCTGAGGGATACGGGGTTTCCCCCAATTCCACCAAAAATTCTTTGCGTAAGTTTAAACTAAAATACTAAGGGGGATTAGTAACCCGTTCTCAAAAAAACCCTAAAAAGGTTCATTTATTAGCATTATTTTTTGTTATTAAGGTAAAATTCATTTCACTTAGGCGTTACATGAATTTTCAGAAATATATTTGCGGAATGTGTTATACTATTTTTTAAAATAATATTACTACGCTAAGTATTGTTTTTGGGGAATTTTGAACCGTACGGGTTTGCATCCCCAATCCATCGGTTAACCCAAGTGCCGAGACATAAGTGTTATGCCTCACATGAATCTCTCGATTTCTGAAGATACTGGTTATTTTTTTAATTATCAATGGCGGTATAATTTTAGGGATGTCCTTACACGGGGGGAGAGACAACTGTGGGGGCCCCCGGTTTAAATTCCCCCTGCATTTTGAATACTGACCAGCAGTGTACTTTCATGCAGAACTTCACCGCTGGACAACGCCCTTTAAACCGAAATCTATATGATGTCACTACGGGTACGTCACCATCATAAACCCACGTCACATTCTTCCTTATCAATAATTTGTTACACATATAGTACCATACAGGTATACTACCAAAAAAGCATTATTGGCAGTATTCAACACTTGCTCGTGGATCAAGAAAAGGGTGGGTGGTCTTTTTTTTTTTCCTAGCAGCTCATTTATTAAATATCAAATTGGATTTATTTGAGTGCTCAAACCATGGTTATCTCGAAGTCTTCGGAATCAATTGCGGGGGTCTATAGACAAATTAAACATAAAAATAAATAATGATTTTCGCAAATTGCTTCTTAACTCCCAATTTTCTATGTCCTTGTTAAAAAGGAAATTGTTAAATATTTTTATAAACAAATGCATGATTAAAATTTAACTGATTTTCGTCGTTTTCCCACACTAAATGGGCGATGATAGGTATAAACCCCCCCAGCTAAACATCTTTAGAATGTTTTTCAATTTCTAAACATTTGAAAATATGATACAATATACAAAACATGTTTTTTTTTTTTTTTTACTTCAAAACTTTTGTTGAGATTCTATTTAAATGAAATTTTCTCAATAAAATTTTAGGGATAACCAATTATTCATAGGATTGATACAAAGGTGACACAAAGAAGGGAGGGGGGGGCTTTCGGGTAAAACCCTCCATTATTGTATCAACAATAAGCACTTATATAGTTTATTACGACAATGGTTCTAAAACATAAAACACTGTCGCGGACCTTTATCTATCGACATAAGATTCACAAAAGAAATTGTCTGGGTATCATTTAAAAGGGTTTGTTTACACAAAAAGCTGTATCGGTTTTGTCCTTAGTTTCAGACAATCCTAACACGAAAAGCGTAAATTGACTACAAAATAAATTCCGTTTCCCCCCCCCCCCGCGGTCAATCAACAACAACTACTTTCTAAGTTGTTTATTTCCCGCGACAAAATTTTTGTCTTTTGGGGCCGACTGTTTTTCTACACACTACTACTATTGTCATAACCTGCTACTTCTACAAAAAAAATAACCTTCACTCCCAGTAACATAATACTTTATGATACCCAAAATTTTTTTAAATTTTATAACCGATAAAGCCAAAAAACTCTTAATGAAAAATCAACTTCGAGAATTTTTGCTAGAGAAATTTAATTAGCTTAAAAAAATCTTTTATTCAAACATTTTATTTAAAAATAGGATCATTGTGACGCCCTAGTGAAATTGGGTTTGATGATAAAACCGGGCATAAATGAAAAATATAAACGCTAAAGTAAACACCTAACCATGTTTGATAGTTAAATCTTGAACAGTAAAGAGTGTTACCCTCACGGTTTCACATCTAAACAAACTTAGTCATTCCCTTTTCTATGATTTCGCATGAATTCTTTAATTTAAATTTTCCCTTTTCGTTTATTGCGTTTACAGCAAGATGACCGAATATAGGGAAATCACTACTGCACAGTAAATGCCCTTAATACAGCGTTGTTCGAACCCGGATCGGGAAAGAACTTAAACTATCTACCAGGGAGGCTCGATACAATTAAGTTGTGGGGTTTGCCCGGGTGGAGGGGGGTTCTTTGAAAATATAAAAAAAAAAAAATTACACAGTAAATTCCCCTTTAAACCACGGGAAGGTTTGAACCCGGTCTGGGAAGAATTTTTTACTGACCTTACCAAGCACTAAGTACTGGTCCCAACCTAAACCGTCGAGAAGAATTATACAATGATCGGGAAATACGGAAGATTTCATGTTAATGTTTAACCTATACTTTTCCAGACGTAACGAGAAACTGTTTTATTCGAACTATATCACAGAATGTTGAGTTTTATTTCTACCCTTCCCAAACCACCTACGGGGACAGCGGTCTTTAAAAACGGCCTCACCCTACGGAAAAACCAGGTAGGCCAAAAACCGAATTTTTATTATTTATTTTTGGCAATCAATGACATCGCAAAACCTTTTCTTATTTTGATAGCCAACTAAGACCTTTAATCAAAAAATATTGCAACATATTATCTGTGTGAACTGTGCAGTTCTTAAATTGTTTCTAAATATTACTATAATGTGCCTTCAAAGCGTGCCCGCTAAAAACAATGCCCTTAACTGAGCAAGGGGGGAATGATTTTTCTATTAAACCCACGATTTCAAAAAATAATAATAAATAAGAAAAAATTAAATAAAAAATAAAAATGAAAAAAAAATAATTATAAAAAAAAAAAATTTAAAAAAAAAAATGACCGCACCACTACCTTACTGTTAGAAAAGCATCGTGATATCTAAAGGGTAAATCCAATGAGGTTAACTTTTTTTAACCCGGGTTTATCGGCTCAACTTGTTAAAATATTCGATAATTTTTTTAAATTCTTTGACATTGATGTGTAATATTTAAATATATTAGTTATTATTCGTAATTTCAATTTAAATTACTTTACCACCCACGTGGGTTTGGGCGTTTCCCTCCACCTAACCGAAGAAAACACATTTGAAGCACCTAGGCTTCCTTTTTTTACGACCCTTCAACTCTCAACCGAGGGAAATTTATTTCACCAGAATCCTGTGTATAACCCTCATAATGGACCTGTTAAAGTGTTTAAAATTTTCAATCGGTGACATAAAAATTAATATAACTAGAAATGTAAAAATCAATTTGTACTGACTGCAGACTTCGCGAAATTTTTTTGAACACGAATTAAAAAAACAAAGGGCCATTTCGAATACTTAAATAACATGTCATCATCATTACAAACAGCAGTCTAATATCACTAGGCAAGATACCGTCATTCTGACAAAATCCTCACGATGGCCGTTTTTTTCAGAGATTTCTAAAATGTGTTCTAAAAGGTCCATGAAATCAAGAATGCCCTTTGGCTTATCTCCTTTTCCACACAATTTATCCATTAAACTGAAAAAAAAATCAAAAATTTACGAGAATAGAAAACCATATACAATTTTCAGAAATATAAACAAAAAATTACAGAAAAAAAACACTTTAATAATGTAGACATAGAAAATATGATGTTTATTTTTAAAATTAATTGAGATATATTTTACTTGATTTAAAACTGACTATAAGTTTAACCGCGCCCGACAGTTTCATCATTAAAGCGACGTCCCTGATCAAAGGGAGGAAGACCCCAGAATGACGGAAGAAATCCAGGTAGACCACCGACCTACCCAACCCACGGAAGCCTTCCCACATGAAAATCCGAATGACCCTCCGGATCGAACCACCGTGAGGGCTAAGGGGGGGGTTTAAAAGTTACGACTTACCTCTGGGCCCCGGGAGCCCCGGCCCTCCCCTCCCCCAGAGATACATTTACAACAGTTTTTCTTTAAAATTTTGGGGAAAGGTAGGTCTGCAAGATGCATGGCTTTTCCCAAAACAGTAAGCACTAGGCTGTTTAAGTCAATTAAAAAACCCACATCATCACAACAACAAGGACAAAGAAAACAAAAAAAATTAGCACGAAAAGTTTTAAAAACCATCACATTTTAACTTTTTAATTTATTTTTTTTAGATTTTTTTTGTTGAAAAAGAATAATCACGATAGGATTTCTATTTTACTTTATGATTGGGGTAAACGATTTTTTTTCCCTACAAAGTTAAATTAACGGACCCAAATATCGTAAATTCTGTCCACGTTCAGTCTATTGATTATTTACAACTTTACCACGGGCTAAGAGATTGAGGTTTAAAATCCGATGCTGGGGAAATATGGAGAACTCCCTGAATGGGTTTTTTAATCAATCGAACAAACGGAGCAGAGCCGAACCCGGAAAACCCAGAAATCCATTTCATTATTTAATTAACCAGTGTCATCGTATTTGGGGTTAGTGTTGACATGTCAATCAATCCCCAAACAATCAATCAAACAATCAATCGATCACATCAATCACTGGGCCCTTAATAAAAAAAAAAATAATAAAGAAAATAGATACTGACTGACTGAATGACTGAATAAAGAGTAAAACATAAATAAATAATAATAAATTAAAGTTAAGATAAGAATTGCGGTAATAACAATATTCATCACATAAATTTCGCCATCAAAGTGAGCGTGCGCGCGGACCTTGTTTTTTAAAAATTACCCCCATTTTGTATTGCTTTTTTGTAGAAAGAAGATGCAGTCTTTTAGAACTGGATAAACAAGAGCCCATTTCAAATGGAAAAATACAACATATGACGGTCTTAAAAATCGAATTCGGTAAAGTATTACCAAAAAAATATTTTTTATCGACAAATATACTTTCCAAAAAACCATCAAACTCTTTGAGTAAAGATTTTCGTGATTATCCCCCCCAAATCGACGATTTTACATATTGACATTTACTGTATTGCGGGGTCTGTACATCACAATACCATCGGCAAGTTTACGACATACTGGTAACTGGAAACATACGGTCAAGGATGCATGCGTTTGTGTGTATTCTTTTTAAAAAAAGAAAAAGTAAATGATTGCTTTAGGGTTTAAAAAAAAAAAAACGTAAACAAATTACAGTTACCGTACCTGAATTTATTCTCCACATTTTTAAAGGGTTTCCCTTTTTGTGTGTTAAATTTACCGTCGCTACGACCAAATTAAATTCATTCCATTTTTTTTTTATTTATAATTAAATTTTCATAATCAAAAACTTATTTTGTCATCAATCAGAGGTCTGTGGGATGATTTTGCTTTTTAGGTTTGGTCCCTTTCAGGGGCAGACGATCTAGAGTTTGAAAACCCTTTTTTCCACTGCAGTATTAGAAACAGTTATCACACCTAATCCCTGATGCACGTAATGGTCATTATTGTAAAAAAACCCGAGAACCTGGAAAACACATTGTCGGGACGGCTGACCACTTTTCCCCTCAGGTACGTACCGATCAAAACCCGGGACGCATTGGGAAAAATAGCTTTTTCCAGCACCAGTTGAAGGTTTAAAAAAAATGCTTTCAACAGAAAACAAACAGTGAGGGGTGGGGGAAAGATCGCACCCAAATGTACAATACATTTGTTTACTTACTTTTTTATCTTTTTACCCTATTAATTCCATGTATCGGGGGTAACGGAGGAGAGAGTTTCTGTTTTGGGTGATTTTGGGGGCCTATGAAGGGGGTCCCCGGGGGGAAATTGTCCCTCAAACACGCCCGGCAGGCATGCCCCCATCAGTGTCTCCCCATCAGGATGACGTCGGCCTGACAACGAGGTGGGTAAGAAATAAAGACATTATCTGACATGACGTTAAAATTTAAATTTTTATACTTTAAAGGAACACGCTTTTAAAACATCATTTATATGCTCATTATTTAACGCCAAATTTTAAAAAAACTTGTAATTCTATTTTATATTGCATATTTTTTTAATCGTTCAAATGTTTTTGCAGACTTATGACGCCATGTCCATATAATTATAAACACGTACGGAGAGCTATATTAACTAATATTGGTACTGTGTTTTAACAGAAACATTTTTTCCATCGACGAAACTTTGCAAGATCATACTATATTATTTCTAAAATGATGGGTGAGTTTTTTTCATTGCATTATGTAAACTGCAGCTTGATTCTCTTGGTTATTTGACCAATTTATTTGCCATACGTTAAATTTCTTTTGACAAAAAATAACAAATCAAGAATTTATACAAAAAAAACAACATCACTTGCAGTAAATGATTCTCCCACGCTCTTGCAAAACCCCTAACATTGCCTAAAATCAAAGCATATTTTAAATTTTTCACTAAATACCACATATATGGACGAGAAAGTAGAACTGAAAAAATGCGTTAATTAAGTTTATTATGAATTTAAACTTATATTTATCTTTTGCGGGATCAAAACTATAAAAACCCCCACTATATATCGGCCTTAACAGAAACGAAAGGGGGCGTGCTTACGATCACTCCTGGACGAATTCTGGATGCGGTTTGAAAGGTATTCGTTCTTCAAGCTATTTTGATACCCCGAAAAGTCTACACTCACCTTTTTTGACCGGGCCCCCAGTACCGAGATCTTTTTCCGGAATAAAAGGGTCTTTTGCTCATAAAAGGACACATTGTTAGTAAACAAGGTTCCAAAGGACCGAGGGGGCTTTAACAAAACACAGACAAACAAACAACGGGAAATCATATATTCTACCTTTTCAAATTTTAAATTGATAACCAAGGTTCACCAAAAACCATAACACCAGATATTTTCTAAAAAGGGGATTATAAAACCACCATCAATGTGTGCCATTGTTTTTTCCATTTTTTTCCTTTACCAGGTAGGGGGCAACTGTCTCGTCAGTTTGAAGACTTTGGGAACCCAATGCTTTCCGGGTTCCGAAAAAATACCGGCTCCTACGACCTTCAACATGACATACAAGGTTTTTTTTTTTTTTTTTTTTTTTTTAAAGATATATTAATTGAATTTAAATTTTGGGGTTTCCAAGGGAGGGCAAAAGAGTTTTTTTCCCCTTTTCCTTTTCCCTTTTTTTTTTGATTTTCCAGGGAGGTTTCGACCTTCGGTTTCCCTCTCTGGGCCCGCCTTTTTAGATGACCCTTCTTTTTTTTCATTTTTTACCTTTTCATGTTTTTCGGGAAAAATGAAAAAAATTTAGGAAGATTTTTTTTTGTAAATTCGTTCATAGACTAAGATTTCAACATTTCTTATACAAATTGGTATCAGGCGTTTATATACCTTTTAAACAAGACTGAATGATTTCACAGTAAATTAGTTGCCATTGGACAAGTTAGGGCCCTCTCTGAGTTGTCGTCCCTAGGGCCCTTTATTAAAGCACAAAGGATTTCCCAAATCAATTGGGCCAAAAAGGCTCAAACTTTCCACACTCCAAAATTATACAAAATATAACAAATGTTCAATTTTCAATGTTTGTGTAAATTCTGTGGTTTTCTTTGGGATTTAGTTGTTGATGGAAAGTTAAGGGGAACTTGAGGGTTTAAACTCACTTCCTTTTGGTTTTAACAGGGACCGCCCCTGTCCTGTGGCAGATTTGTTGCCAGTTTAAAGATTACCAAAAAATTTCCCTTCTCGACAACACTTTGTGTTCCAGGTGCGGGGAGAAAATTTGTTATCATGACATTTTTTCACAATTATCCCCCATGTACGACTGTGGATATATTACCATTTCCTTTCAGCCAATTAAATTAAATCAACAAAATCTACGAAAATAAAAGGACTACTCCGTATCAACAAACAATTTAAAAAAGATAAGACGAAAACAGACAGTAAAACCCCCCTTTTAAAAAACCTTACCCCCGGGATGGGGCACCATACACGGTTTTCGAAGTAATTTTTAAACCCATCGTGGGAAACCCACTTTTTTCCACACTCCAATATTAAACACGATTAGAAGGGAAAAAACTGTGACCGGAAAAATTAAAAAAATGCCCTCCTCCTTATTTTAAATTTATTTCAAACTGCTCACTGTAGGTTTTCGGATTCCTATAAATTTTTCCATGCACCAATATTAACCACACTTAAGTCGTGTCTCACCCAATATGTTCGCATTTTCAAAGTCTAACGTACCAAGTTTTTAATCAAATTTTTTACCTTTATTTAAGGCCCTATAGGGATTGCAAAACTCTGATCATGGCGTTGAAAGAAAAAGGGGCGTCAGAGGCCGAGGCCTACAAGAAGATTTGGATGGTGGATTTCCAGAGGCCTTATCGTCAAGGTAACCGCTCTCCTAGTTTTGTTTCTACTTAAGAAAATTTTGGGGGGGCCCCTCGTGGTCGAGAGCTTATATTTGTCTAAACTTATTTATATACGAAAATTTGTGAAACAAGCTCTTATAGCTTGATAAACTAGTTCCTCTAAATGTTCCTGAGTACTTTGCGCCCGGGAATGTCCTTAGGATCCGCACTCGTGTACCCTATCACCGGCCAACAGCGCTAATCTTACTTTGTTTCTTTTTCTTTCTTTTTCAAAATCGACCAGCGGGAGGGGTCACCGGACAAAAGATACCCTTCGCTCAAGAACACGCGCCTGTGGACAAATTAGTGGACGTCATTAAACAAATAAAGCCAAATGCAATCTTTGGGTGAGTTTTATAATCTTTCTATTGTATACTGATTAAGCTGTTTATTATATTGATATTTTATTAATTTAACGTGTGAGTGGTATTGCATAATTATATTTTGTATTAAACCCTGTATCACACTGTTCTATTATTCATTGCCTGAGTTCTGTATTTCACTGCGCTTTTAACTGCACGACATTATTCTTTATTTAACTGCATTGAGTTTTGTATTTCACGCACGACACTGTTCTTTATTTCACAACAATGGGTTTTGTACTTCACTGGGCATTAAACTGTGCGATACTCTTTGTATCTCACTGCACTGAGTTCTGTATCTCACTGCGCTTAACTGTATGGCACTGTTTTGCAAATTGAATGCACTGCGCTGAACGGTATTGCACTATTTTGTTCTTCACTTCACTGTAATGCGTCATATCATATTGCACTATACTGAACTGCGTTTTTCTGAATTGCACTGTACTGCATTGCACTGGACTTTATCGCACTATATCATATTGCATATAACACTATACAGAATTGCTCTTTACCGCATTGCACAGAATTGTATTACATCATATCATATCATATTGGACTTTATTTTATTACACAGGACTGTACTGTATAGCATTGTTCCATATGTCATTGCATTGTATTGTTAGAATGTACTGCAGTGCACTATTGTATTGCAATTGACTGTATTGTATTGCGATTGACTGTATTGTATTGCGATTGACTGTATTGTATTGTGATTGACTGTATTGTATTGCAATTGACTGTATTGTATTGCGATTGGACTGTATTGTATGCGTTTGACTGTATTGTATTGCGATTGACTGTATTGTATTGCAATTGACTGTATTTATTGTGTTGACTGTATTGTTTTGCAAATAAACTGTATTGTATTGCGATTGACTGTATTGTATTGCGATTGACTGTATTGTTTTTGCAATTGACTGTATTGTATTGCGATGACTGTATTGTATTGCGATTGACTGATTGTATTGCGATTTCGATGGTCTGTGTTTAATATTTTTCTTATTGCGACTGCAGGTGCTGCTGCCCAGCCCGGTGCCTTCACGGAGGAGATTCTGAGATCGATGGCAGAGTTCAATGACCACCCGATCATCTTCGCCCTCAGCAAACCCAACCAGCAAGGCCGAGTGCAGCCGAGCGGGCGTATACCGCAACCAACGTAAGACAAGCTTACCACTTGATTGTTTATGCGATTGATTTATATAAAAATCTCGTTTTTGTTTTTGTTCCTTTCTTTCTTCACTCTTTTTATTTTGTAACTATTGATTTTATTTTATTTTCATTAGTTTTTCTATTTCCTGGGGCGGAGGTTAACGCAACTATACGATATTTCATTTCATTTGAGGGTATTGTTTACACGAGACTAATAAAATGTGCTGCCTCATTGAGGTATCATATCATCTGGACGGATGGTATCATTCCATACCAATTGGTAAAATCTTTACACCGGGGCCCAACAGTCAGAGAGTCTATAATAGTATGTAATACTGTTTTTATTTAAATTTTATTGAAGCGCTTCGTACCATAAGGGTTAATTCTTCAAACCATTATTCATAAAGAAATTGAAACAAAGATGTCACTTCTATTTTTGATATATTATGAAAAAAATATGAATAGAATATTTCCTTGATTCGCTTAACTTTTCTTAAAATTTTCTTCATGTTTAATGTTTACTTTTCATGAGTTGACTAGTACTGTATTTTTAAAGTGAACGCTGTTAACATTAATACTTTTATCATTCTATGTCACCAACTTAACCAATCCAGGGGAAGTGCGGTTTGCAATGGCAGTCCTTTCCGAGCCGTCACCCGGGAGACGGGCCTTCTACCCGTCAGGGGAACAACGCCCACGATTTCCGGCCGTTGGTTTTGGGAACCATTGCCGCGACATCAAACATTCCGATCAATATTCCAAGTCTGCAAAGGTTTACATTTGTTTTTTGAATTAAAAACAATCACAATATTCTTGACATAGATTTAAAAAACTCACAAAATTTTTTGCAATATTTCTTTCTTTAAAATTTGAAAACTGGCAATAAAATCATTTTTTTTTTAAATTTTTTTCCATTCTGGTTGTTTAGGCTATACAAAACCACACATGGCATTTCACATTTCAACGGTAAATCGTATCACTTTACAAAAAAATACAAGAAGAAAAAACTATTTAAAGATTCAAATTTTTCCAGGCCCAGCTGTAGGTCACTAAAGAAATCGGGAGAGGGGGGGGGCTACCCCCATTGAAATTTTACATTCGAGAAGTCTCCCCGAAATTGCGGTCCATTGGCCAAGTTTGCATACAAAAACAACTGCCCCCACTTTCCGGAAACCTTCCACATGGACATTCATCGCTTTACATCAATACAGCGTGGAAGACGAAGAATACATCCCGGGCCCTTTTACGACTGGGCCCGGCCACACACCCAAAATGTTGGAGTTGAGAGTCTCACTTCAACTATTCATATCACGTTACTGTTTTTATTTTTTGTATTGACATTTGATTGTTTCATACCCATATCTTTCAAGTCGCGTGCCCTGCTGAATCCATTGTCTTCATCCTTTCAAATCATACCCATACCGGTGTGATTAACAACGATGTTTGCAATATTTGAATTTTTAATCCAACTGTTTTTTTACCCTTTTAAATAAACATCAAGAAAATATCATTAATGTGAAAACATAAAATATGTTCATCTGAAAACATTGTTACATTATATAAGGCTTAGGATAAGACCCGAGCCTTTCCCAATTCGAGTTACCGGAAATTTGGAATTCTTTGCCACCTTAATCGTTTAAACATTGGTTTGTTATTGTTTTTTTCGTATGAGTTTATTTTATTTTAAAACATTTTCATAGTCTACACATTTCTGTTTTTTTTAAAAAATTTTTTATATGTAGACATTTCAACCAATACTGAAAAATCACAGTTTTGTTTTCGTCGTCATGTTTCTTTTTAAGTTTATGCTTTTTTATCGTTGAAAACGAAACTATGGTACAAGAGCAAAACCTGAAATGAACATAACATTGTTGTATGTAACCTTATGATTATAATAAATGTATGAAAACTCACATGTCTTGCTATTTTTTTTACTTTTGCTCCCTTAAGACACGGGTATGAAATTAAAAAAATGTTAAAAAAGAAGCCATGAAAAGATCACCACTGGAAATGATATAACTGCATTTTTTTCACAAAGACATAATTTATAATTTTGTGTCGTACAAAAGGTTTTTAAAACCGCATGAACGTAAATAGAAAGATTCGGAAGTTAAAA
>CM037789.1:34424921-34440169 GCA_021229015.1 Solen grandis
AACAAGCAGTACGTTAGACAGAAACATATTTAAACCGGGGGCAGTCGGGGGGGGGGGGTGTCTCTGGTGCGCCTTTGAGCACATCTCGATCATGTCGAAGTGTCATAAAGTTCGTATTATTGATGTTTAATATTATAGTGTATTATATTGTGTCTCAAAATATAAAGGATTCTCTTCAAGGAATCAGAGAAAAGCTCAGCCAAGCTAGGACAAGGTCGCTAGCTATGACCTTCCCATGCCCAAAGTACTGGTCCAACCCAAGAACCGTCGAGAGGGATTTCAATCTAAGCTCTAAAGAAAACTCGGCCATTATATGAATATTGACTTTTTATTGCTTGCTTATTTATTAACATACAGATGTTATTACTTATTTATTAACACATAAGAAACCAAGAAAAGGGACAATTACACCTAATGGTGTTTATGACTTTTCCTTTTAGAACACACACTTTTTTTCTGGATAGAATAAATGTTGTTGTTTTTAACATTTATTGGACATTACTGAATATGTTTTTATTGAACAATATTATCTTTATACAATTTTAAAAAACTACGCACACCATAGCTAAATAGCATAATCGAATAAGGATTAGTTCATTATACATGTGCTAAAAGAACACACAAATATCAAAGTACAGCGTCGGACACTCACGGTCTATTCGTCCCGTTACTCTCCATTCGATCGAGAGCATCGTTATCAGTAGCAGTACCCGACGATGATCAAAGTGTATAAATATACCTTTAAATTTTAAGCGATTCCTGTCGATTTACTTTTTTTTTTTTTTGCAAATATATCTCCTGTTTCGATTTTTTTTTAACATTTGTAGACGATTTTGCAACTTCCATATATGGCAGTTTCACGGAAATAGGCGTAGATTTAAAGGCGGAGCCAAATTTCACGAGCGAAAAATAAAGACAGGTAACTTTTACATCATGATAAATCGGTAAGTACAGAAAGATTTCCTGAGTCTGAAAATGATACTTTGAAGATACAATAATTTTATATACATCAATTGTTAATCATTATACTTACCTTTGGACTCTTTTAATATATACATGGTAAAATGAAATCGAAAACAAATATGGTTGAAAAAATGTTATGTAGATCTATGAAAGGAAAGTTGCTATGTAATGTTGCTTCATAATTTTGGTTTTAATTTTACTAACGTTATAAGTGAATATTAAGAAATGAAAGCTTTACATTAGAAACTGCATACATTTTTTTTCTCTTTTTTCTTATCCAGTCATACCCAAGTATTAAGGTTATATTTGTGATATAGTAATTAAATGTTACTTAATATTACTGGGAAAGGCATCAGCCAAATTTGGCCTGTAAAAATTATTTATAGATCTGTAGCAAATCTTCCATCAGTTTTGACTTGAAAATTGGACAATAGTAAAGCAGCAACTTAACTGAACCTTAAATATCAATTTTACTTATTCCTTCTATAAATATATTTGTTTTGCATAAAAAAAAATAATTGATTTATAGTCAAGCAGTAATTTTTACTGTCTGGGAAAAAAAAAACCATTACGAGTTGGATTAAGACACACACAGTTGATGGCATGTAACTTTTGTGTATTTTCTTAAAGAAATTAATCAATCTGCAGGTATGTTATGAAAAAAAAACACAGAGATTCAAAATAATATTGGAAGTCAGACACCTTTATTTTGCATTTAAACATTAATATACTAGGTGACAAGCAAAGGATCAATCTTTATTAAAGCAGGATGTATCTTATATCTTTATAGAAATCTCCTGATTAAAGACAATATGAATACTTCAACTTGAACTTTATACTGCCAATAGTCAATATTGACTACTTAAGGCACCTTAATTTTGGATGTGTTCTTGAATTGTTATTAAAAAAAATTGAGTTCGGTACACCTCAGCTCTGTTTGTGAAAATTATGCATTGTTTTTCTGAAAATTGTGAATAACAAAATCGACTTTTTTATGAAAGTGGCATTGAGCGCGAATTCACAACACCAGTAATGGCAGTGGCTAGGTATTAAATTTTGAAAAAAGCTCAATTGTGGTGAAGTGGGTTCTCATATCATGTGGCTTTGGTGCTGGACTAAAAACATCAAAGTTAAAATCCTGGCTAGGATATAAAAATCTAAATATAAATTTATGCCATGCTGCGCTTATATTGCTTGCTTTACAATGTAGGTGGGGTACGTTTCAAAAACTAATCTTTTTCATATCTTCTGATGTTGATTCAATACCTGCATACAATGGCACTCATGCAACTGAAACACATGATGTTTAGTAAATAATTGTGATACTGTATAATTCTCATAATGCAGTTACCTTGAATGTGTAGACCTACACGCTTCAGCACTTCTCTTATTCGTACATGGGAGATAACTGCGTGGAGAATTGCCAGTCGTTGTCTGAAAATACCGAAAGTGAGCGGACAATTACGTTTATTTACGATGATGTAGTGGGCGGGGAAATGGGCGGAGCTTATTTATCAACATTGCAAACGTGTAAACCTGGATTAAGCTGAGCCGAATCATGATGGTCGGACAATGTAAAGTTGCGATCGTTAAAGTAAGAAGGCGTTTGTAGTTTATCAAAATGCATTTTGTTGAAATACGTATTTACAATGTTACATCGGCAAATTCAGTCCAAGAATGTATCTCTGGAGTTTAAATACTAAGAAATTCAAATGAATTGTGTATTTTTGTCGGAAAATAAACTGTTCAACTCAGATCAACAAGGCTGGATTTTTGGCAACGAATAGCCTCCATAGCGACAGAGGTCGTTTTTATAAGCCATGCGACCATTGAATTAATTGCTGCATGTAAATATTTGGTTCCAAAAATGACTGGTCGTAATAGCGAGGTAGTATTAATTCCGAGGTAGTCAGTAAGCGAGGTTTTACTATATATATCCTCTACGACAGTCTTTCAATGCACATTTAGCTTGGTACATTAATGAAGGGCGCGCATACAGGCATTACCAATGTGTCATCACCGAAATGACTAGTGTAAGCTAGTGACGCCACAGTCTCTAAATATAGATTGGGCAATAACGATATTCATGCGCGGATCTAGAAGGGTAGAGACCGGGAATCCATTTAATCCTAGAGCCACAAGGACGGGGTACCGCATAACCGCCACCAGGCCCTAATATAATGTACTTACACTTAAACAAGAGGGCCATGATGGCCCTGAATCGCTCACCTGAGTACCATTGCTTCAACTGATGTCAAGGTTTTTAAACAGACAAAGATTCTGATATAACTTAATCTCAAACACTTTACCCCTGACAATACTACACACCAAATATCTAAGCAATGGGCCATATGGTTTCAGAGAAGACTTGGGCGTAGGGTCATTTATCACCGTAGGGCCAAGACTTTGAAAATCTTTGTAATGAACCATAAGATGCTACTACATACCAAATATCTAACCTCTAGGCCTTATTGATTCATAGATTTTTTTTTTAAGATTTTCCTATTTAACTCTGTGTAAAACAAGTGACCCCTGGTGTGGGGTCATTTATCACCATTGGGCTATGATTTGTACAATCTTGGTAGTGGCCCATAAGATGATGCTACATACCAAATATCTAACCTCTAGGCTTTATGGATTCACAGAAGAAGACATTTTAAGATTTTCCTATATAACTCTGTGTAAAACAAGTGACCCCTGGTGCGGGGTCATTTATCACCATAGGGCTATGATTTGTACAATCTTGGTAGTGGCCCATAAGATGATGCTACATACCAAATATCTAAGCTCTAGGCCTTATGCATTCATGGAAGAAGATTTTTTAAGATTTTCCTATATAACTCTATGTAAAACAAGTGACCCCTGGTGCGGGGTCATTTATCACCATAGGGCTATGATTTGTACAATCTTGGTAGTGGCCCATAAGATGATGCTACATACCAAATATCTAACCTCTAGGCCTTGCAGAAGAAGATTTTCAAATTTTGCATTTTTAAAATCTATTTTTAGCTCCTGTGACCTAATTATGCAATGGACCAGAACCATTTATACAACTTTAGTAGAGCTTCATCCAAGGAACATTCCTGCAAAATATTTTTCAAATTGGCCAAGCCGTTTAGGAGGAGATGTTGTTTGAAGCAATTGTTGACGCCGGACGCACGCACGGACGACGGACGCCGGACAAAAGGCGATCAGAAAAGCTCACCTTGAGCACGTTGTGCTCATGTGAGCTAAAAAGGGAGGGGAAAATGTTCGAACATGATGTAATGAATTTTCCTTTCATTCGCTGCATTACTACAACCCCACTCCACCCTAAAGGGGTAACGTATACGACTGCTGATGCATAGTTTGTGGACAGATGTCCTTTTCTTTATAACCTTCACGTGCGCAAAGTACTGGCCATCTCACGTACCATCAAAATACAAAAAGGTGTATCCCAGTCGACATAAAATCGTTCCCCGTCCCACTCCAACACAACATCTTTGAATCTGTACATGAAATTGTTTTGTATTTAAGTTGCAGCTCACGCAATGGACGTATGGCCAATACAAATGTTAAGATCTACATAAAACAAATTGTCACACGTCAAACTAAGACCAACAAAAAAGATTAGCGATCAAATTTCAGTTGCTTATCTCCATGCAGAATTTATGACCATTAGTAGAAGGATATACAATGGAACCTGTATTAGCGACCTCCTGTACTAGGCAGTCAAACTGTAAGTAGTCAAAATGTAAGCAGTCAAACTGTAAGCAGTTAAACTGGAAGCAGTCAAACTGTAAGCAGTCAAACTGTAAGCAGTCAAGCTTGTTTACTCTGGAAATACAGTGTGATCATACTACGTGGTATATGGCATTTAAGTTTAAGCTATCACAAGAAGCATATTTGACTTAATATGGAGACGAAAACTACTATATTATTTCTTCATCAATTTTAATTGGATATAGCGCACATAGGCCCTGGCGATTCTTTAGACAACCAAATTTATACGTCTTGGTTTTACGCAGTTACAGGAGGAAAGTGCTTGACCGTTTAACCTACCGCCCAACGGCAATTTTTCATAGTTTGCCGGTCTGCCCCTAAACCCCACATACCCTGTATCCGTACTGACCTTTACATGCAGGGGGGTACAGGGGTACATCTTGACATTACTTGACATTATGAGGTTATATACATGTATATATAATTTTAAAAAAAACAGAGTCAACAGAAAGATCACCTTTAAGTGTAAGTTAAAGGTCGATTTTAATTTACAAGATCTAATTGGTCAGATGTTGAATTGTTTGTTTCGTCCCTTTTTATCAGTACTCCAGTAAGCACTTTACGGGAACTATACATATGGTAAATATGATTTCCTGAGTAGAACCAGTACTGCGGCTATTTGAACATTCAAAATAGTATACTTTGCAGGCTGAACAGTCAGCATGGCATGCGCCCTTGAATGGTCAGATGAAAATGTTCTTCGAACGCTTGCTCGTAAGTACTGATGAATGAACGACACCAAAACTGTAAACCCCTTCCTCAACGGGGACATGGAATCATTTGACAAAATAACTAACAACCGGCACTTGGTTTTCTTATGACTTCTGTTATATCAACAGTTTGGTAAAAAAGTATGCTAGCTGGACCCGACATTTTGTACACATCTTGAGTGTGTTTCGCCGAATTGAGCTACTCCGAGATTAAATTGGCAGTGAGCTCTATAGGGTGCGACAGTGCATACATGTAAATATATTTAGATCACATTGCCAAAAGCCTGCTTTTATATATTGAGACCTAAGGAGAGAATTACGATGTATTCATTCTTTGAGAACTCGTAATACTTGTTTTCATTTTTTTTACTTGTTTTTGTTATTCTTTTAAATTAAATAGTATATTCTCTTAGCCTTTTGGACTTATATTGGCATAATTATGTGCGTATGTGGTCTTTTTTAGATGTATAAATACTTAAACCAATATTTATGATATATGTATATAATAGGAGAGTCTCCCAAAATCAAACCGAGTCTTATAACATAGTTTAAGTACATATATATCATTAGCATATAATTTTATTTACACTATTTATTGTACAAAGGGAGATTTACACATAATATTCTGGTTTTATTTTGATTCTGTCAAAAATATTCTAGCAGAAAGTTGGAGCGATTTCGAGCAAGATAGACCAGTCGAATTCTCCTGCCGAGCAAGATAGACCACACGAAAGCTCCTGTCGAACAAAGAAGACCAGCCGAAAGCTCCTGTCGAGCAAATTAGACCAGTCAAACGCCCTGCCGAACGCTCCTGTCGAGGAAAATAGACCAGCCGAAAGCTCCTGCCGAACTAGATAGACCAGCCGAAAGCTCCTGTCGAGCAAAATAGACTAACCGAAATACTGGTTTTACCTTTCACTGACAGAGAGTCGTGGGTTCGAGTCCTATTACGCATTTCAAATTCATTTTGGAATGACACGGGTTTCTTTTTATTTACATGAGTGTTTTTTACATCTTATAACTTAAGTTTTAAATTGGCTTATCGTAGGAAAGTCGTCTTTTTAATTTACTTTTAATTCGTCTTAAATGCTGCTCGTGAAGAGGTCATGGTTTTCAGGTAGATACGTTCCATGATAAAAGTCATCACGTTTCCTTCTCAAACACAGGACATTTCGCAGAGATCTTTGCCACAATTAGTTGAACAATAGCTGATTTTCAGCTTAATCAAAGGTAATTAAAAGCTTTATTTTTTGTACACACCATGGTCACGTGGTAACTCAGTGTGGCCGTGATTGAAGCACCGGAGTGTGAATATTTGTACAGCTGTTTTCACGGACATATAATAATTTTTTTAAACGAGTCGGATTTATGAGGATATCAGCAAGATTCAATGTGAGTCCGTTAAAGCTAAATTATCAAGTAAAATGTAAACAAAATAACCCAATTTTCTGAAGTTAGAATTATTCCTTTCTATTATTATTATTTAAAACCATGATAATTTAACAAATTGTTCATTGAAAATGACCCGTACAAGAACATAGCTGTTTAAACTTATCCTCCAAAAATAGAATACATGTACTTTTGTTTATTGATTAGCTAGAAATAACTTTTTAAAATTTACCGGAAGTTGTCTCTTCCAGCATTTGTAAAAACAGATCAGAAAATTAAAATATGATTTTTGTCATCGCTAATGGTGCGAATGATGACGGGGTAAACCAAACTATTTCCTGAACATTTTTGGTCATAGGCGCTTTTTATTTATAAACATAAACGCGGGAAAATGCTTTCGGATACACGATTACATACTGATTGGCCCCGTGTCCTGATAGTGTGACTGGGTGTGGTATTATGCAACTATCTTCAAAATTGTCGTTGATACTGTAAACTCAAATAAAATAGAGTTATTGCAATTCTCACGTGGCAGAAGTTGAGCCTGACCGCAAAAGTAGGGCGGACAACAAACCATGGTGATTTGTTTGTGTTGGGTAAAATAAGCAAAAATTATTGCCGTATTTATAGCTAGAATGTGCAAGTAGACATAGTTCCTTGTTTTGTCACTTTTGTCGGAAGAGGTTAATATATATGTTAATTGTTTTATCAAGAAACCATTCTACTGACATTTACCCGACATTTGAAGACTTGACTTGTCTACAATATATATACAGGATTGAAACATGCAAAAAAAAAAACACACACACAAAAAAAAAACCGATGCTCAGTAAGCGATTCCTTTATTTATATATACATAAAACCGATTATAGTCGGTTACAGCAGATGTAAAACTACAGAATTTGTTTCAACAAAGTACACACAAACACGATGTTAAATGTTTCATAAATCAAACTGTATAATCATTGATATTCGTGGGGACTTATATAATGTAAAACATTAATTTCGTTGACATTTAATTTCGTTGATAATATACCCTACGGAATTTCGTGGGTATATTTATTTGTGGATCTATGTTCTAGAAAACATGAGGCCTATAAAAAAACGTTTGGTGTGGATTTATATATGTGAATAAAACCCTCCGCAAAATCGACGAAAATTAGTGTTTCGTGTTTGAACATATCAACGAATATTATCCCTAGATAAACACTTCATGTATTAGAAGTCAAGAATTAACAAAGGCCAGTGACGGGATTCCAAGAAATCAGCAATCTCCACATTAAGGCTAACTTTTAGTTTCCCTTGAGTGGCCTTTGTTCACAGGTTTTACTTTTAATTGGATCCCCACAAATGTACAAAAAATAAAAAAAACATTCATTCAATACAGCCATTTCTCTCTCTCTTCTTCTTCTTCTCTGAATTTAGACAAAGCGGTAAGCCGTATTGTAGTAAAGGTCAATAAGACATTCGAAATATATTTGATATTTCCACTTCATACATGCAAAATACATGAATATACAAAGGCTAACACACAAAATGAAAAACCCAAAAAACAACTGTGCCTGTCTTTACTGTGTTTATATTTCTCCCTTGGGTAAATGTCCATGCATATATTCGTCATAAAAAAAAACAAAAACAAAAAAAAAAAGTTAATCATTTTGCTCACATAAACATGTCATTGCGCTGTCTAGATTTGTTTTTGTTTACACAGACCTGACCACGGATTCTGTAAAATCATATTTTTTCGTTGACACTAAATTTCGAGGATTCTGTTTAACAGGCAATACCGTTGGTACATAGGAGGTTATTAATGGATTCGTGTTAAAAAAAAAATATAGTGTCTGTTTAATGAACTATTTTCATGGAGATGAGTTTTCAAGGACAGAAATTTGAGAACCTTGACAACCAGTCCTGAACTACCCTGATACCCATGAACATGAAGGATTTAAAGGTGTACGGACTTATGAAATAATTAATGATACGCATATAAAAACTTTAATATTATAAAATTATCTCTTGAAATAACACTGACTCCAGATACAATGGATCTGACAGCAGTACGCTCAGTAACATTATCTCATCACCTTGACAACCAGTCCTGGAACTACCCTGATACTGAGAACCAGGCAAAGAAGACATACCAGAACCATTTTAACGATGGTATGTCCTGACCGGAGATTGAACCCACGGCTCCGGCCTTCGTGATAATAGATTACTGCGCACCTGAACATAACACCGTGAATTATTCTGCAATATAACATATAAATCTGACTCTATTTCCTAAATATAACATGTGATCATTGAATAATTGAAAAAACAAACAAAAAAAACAAAAAAAAAAACTACTACAACATAAAACGATTAAAAGAATGATAAAACATTCAGTAAATATTCTGACATATATCTATTAAGGGTGATTACAATAGTTTACTATCGCAATGTTTTGGACATGAAAGTAACAAAACAATTTACTTTAAATTGTAAAATATATCGGGTTTTCGCAAGGACCGCATGTAAACTATTACAATGTCAGAGATAATTTGTTTAGAGGGTTGTGTCGCCATTAAAGGACATCTACAACAATCTTCATTGGGATGAATCGTTAGAACCGGCCTTGCAAACGTCGAAAATAAATCACACATAGATAATTATCGCTCAGCTCGTCGAGAAGAAAACGAATCCGGTCCCTGTTACCATAGAAACAGCTCAGTATTTTTTTAATCGAGATACATTTTAGCTTTTTGTTAAAAATGTTAAAAAAGATGGATGCAGGACGTATAAAAACGGTCACGGTGACATTTCATGTTTGTTCCATTTTCGTTTCAACACATTCTGTTACATATAATCTTCAAAAAAAAAAATAATATTCAATATTAAAAACGGTAGAAAATTTAGGTACTGAAAACAGCTTTTAAATAGCAATGCAGCATTAAAATAAGCCATCATGTTCAGATAAAACTAAGCAAAAAATACATGAATGTTGTGTACGGAGTAACTGTGTAACCTCGAGTCAAGTTGAGCTAAAAATAGATTATACGACAAATATAGACACGAAGATCACGTGGAAAACATGAAACACGATTTGCTGCAACCAAACCAATCAATATACATGTAAATTATCTTACAATCTTAAATATGGAATGGAAGGTAAAACAGATAAATTTCTTGATTGTTGACGAACTATCCCTGCAATCAAGCGGTCCCCGGTTCGAGTTCCGGCCTGACTCACAAATACTCGCACCATGTAATAAGTGTGTCTGACTTGATATATTTGAAACGCTATTTCAAGGTTGTCATAGTGATATTAATCCTGATAAAACAGTCGACATATTACTTCTTCATTACTTCTTCAGCCAGAACACCTTACCAGCAGGTTTACTTCCCATTCCTACAAACAACGCCCCATCAGTGTCCCGGTATGAGAGACACCACGGCTGTAATACCCCATCACTCTTACTGACCAGTATGGAGTGGTGAGTACCGAGCTTATCTACACGATGAATGTTGTGAGACCACCGCCCACTTACAAGTATGTTGTCCTGTCTGTCTACGTGAATGTCTCAGGAAGATAAATCCTTGTGTTTATACTTATAGACCAAATCACCATTTTGTGTCAGACATGTTACGGTGTGAGTGTTCCAGTCTGTTACATAAACACGGTCACTATAGCGACTGACACGTACATAGTATGGTTGTGTAAACATGTACCGTCTTGTACCAGCCCGAGTATCCCTTGTACCAGCCCGAGTCTCCTCTGTATCTGTCCATCCATCATCATCACCAGTACTTCTCCATTACCCGGGTTGTTGACAGTGACGTACATCATGCCGCCATGACAGTCTATACCCCAACATTTCCTGTCTACTCTCAATGATTTTCCGAGTCTCAGCCGCGGCTGTACAGAGACAAACTGAATCTTCTGTTGCCCTGGTAACGTGACGACAACCTCTGTATCAGCTACTGTACAGACGTCATGGTTCTGATGGTAGATCTACATTCTCCTTAGAGATGAAGGTGGGGCTATACAGATGTAACTTATTGTTATGAGAGTCACATAAAACAAGATCACCACTGGGGAGAAATGTTGAACCAGTTATCCAATCTGTGTTAATGTTGATGTCTTGTTTACTAGAAACTGTCATTTCAAGTATATTCTCTCCGCTGGATACATCACTGCTTTGAAAGGTTGTAATGACGTGACCGAGCTCAGTCACCTGCTGTAAGAGATCTTGTACATCTTTGTTGGGTTTGAAAGTCAGGTGACATGATGTGGAAGCTTCTGACTCGACTTCTTTTACAATCTTCTCCATTTCCTCGACTTTAGCAGATGACTTTGTCAGTCCGATAAACATAATTTCTTTATTCATTGTGGCCTGACAGTCTTGCATTTCCTTGATGTTTTCTTCAACTTGCTTCAGAATACTTTCACATGCAGTCACGTGATCCTTCAAATCTGATTCCTTGGCCTTTTTAACGTCTTCAATTGCCTTGTGAGCCTTTTTCTCAATATCATCAAATTTTTCATTAATTTTTCTCCTCAGTTTCTGGACATCTTTGATTGACTGGTTTGACTGTTCAATTAATATATCAACATCATTTTCTCTGGATGATTGTAATGTTTAACTTTCTGTTTGATTTCTTTCATTCTCGTTACCATTTTACCCAGCTGACTTTCACTCGTCTTACTGCTTTTATCGTGTAGCGACGTCCTTGAACATTTCCTGTGTGTGGTTACTGAACACACGTCACATGTCAGTGTTTTGTGACTCTCACAAAACCCGTTGATTGAATTATTCTTGTGATCATCACAATTGGCAATTGGTAGGAAAATACTCGGCTTGAATGTCGATGAGAGTTTCTTACCAGTAATGAGAGCATGGTTCCGTGTTGCCTTGGCGCCCCTGTGTGTCTTCTCACAAGCCTGACACATATACTCATTACACTGCCCACAATACGACATGGCTCTTTCATGTGACCCCATATATTGACAGGGGTCACAGAAGTGCGGAACGTAATCGTCCGATCCTGATTCTATTGTATCTTGACTTGTCGCCATGATGTAACACCTGCATGAAAGAAAAGGAAAAACAATTAAAGAAAGACAAATCTTACTCTTCTTGAATCATACAATCGGAGTTGTTTCCCTTGTAATATGCACGCTATGGAAAAGTGGGATTTTACAACGAAACACTTAACGATTATATTCGTACACATTTCAACATTATGTTTCTTTGTTTGTTGGGTTAACGTCCCACCAACAGTATTTAGGTCATTTAGAGACGATGTCTATTTGAGATAGATATTGTGCTGCCACACTGCAGTATCACGCCCTAGACATGTGGCATGATACCACACCCAGTCACATTATCCTGACACCGGGCCATTCAGTCCTGCAACTACCCCTATATGCTGAGCGCCAAGCAAGGGGGCTATAACAGTACCATTTTTTACGACTTTGGTAAGTCACGGTCGGGGATCGAACCCACGACCTCCCGCTCCCGATTCAACATATTTTAATATTTTCAGTTGTGAGGTTAGTTTTATAAAGTAAATGTATGATAAACGTTTGTAAGAATCCTTCTTATTTGTTTTCGTGTAAAAATGGTTTTCAGTTGTACACATTTATAACTTTTTTAATTAATTTCATCTGTTCTTATAATCATTTTTATGAATATTTGAAATCCTTAGAAACAGATCATTCTTAGTAAGTCCTATGACTGTCCTTACAATACAACAGGCAGTACGTGTTTAATGATTCAGTATATCTATAAAGATCGTGAAAAAACAACACATTTCATGATTTGAGTAGACTTGACTTGACTGTTTGAGTTTACTGTCGCTTCGACAGTATTTCAGTCATATAGTGACGTCCAACTAATAACAGGTGGAGGAAGACCTCGAATTCACGGAGGCATCTTGGTAGAACCACCGACCTACCGCAAGCCAGCTGGAAGGCTTCCTCACATGACAAGATGGCCCTAAATCGCTCGACTGAATTTGGTTTGTTGTAGAAAGGCCGGAACCATGAGAGGATACTATATACCAAAAATCAAAGCTGTAGGTCTGTATGTTTCTAAGATAATGAATTTTATAGTTATGAATTCTGGTTGCCATGGCAACAAAAGTTCTTCATGATCCAACCAATGGTTTCAGAAGTAATGATTTTTTTTTCCTTACAAAATGTGGGTGTGGTCCCGGGAGTGTCTTCATGTAAACACTGATGAATATATTTGTTGATAGTTTTGAGGCGCCAGAAGCTGATGCTATGTACCAAATATCAAATCTGTAGGTCTGTATGTTTCTGAAAAAAAAAAACGCATTTTAAAGTTATGCTTTCTGGTTGCCATGGCAACCAAAGTTCTTCATGAAATTCAATAAAAAAAATAGATATTAGCCTCAGGCTTATATAAGTATCATTTTAGTGAAATTTGCTGAAAATCAATGGAGTGGTTTCAACAAAGAACATTTTTCAAAAATTCCCTAAATAGTTCTATACAAAAATCCGGGTGTGGTCCTTGAGCGTGGTCCTTGAGCGTGGCCCATTGTGACCCCAGGGACACACATTTTGCATTAATAATGAGGCAACATGAGCTGATGCTATGTATCAAATATCAAACCTGTAGGTCTCCAAAGTTTTTAATGGAATTTAAAAAAATAGAAATTTCCATTAGGCTATCACAAGTATCAATTTGGCAAAAGTTGATGAAAATCCGTCTGGTAGTTTCAGAGGAGAGGATTGTTGTAATTGTTGACGCACAACGGACAATCAAGTGATCACAAAAGCTCACCCTGAACTTTGCTCAGTGTGAGCTAAAAATCCGAATGACCCTAGCGGGATTCGAACCAACGCGGTAAACAACCACCACCCTTAGGGTATATTAAATTCTAACCATCGGTTTCACTGAAGAATATTTTTGATTTGTATGTTGAGTTAGTATATTTGGAAACAACCACCACCCTTAGGGGCCTCATTTTTATTGGATCAACATTATTTTAACAATTATGATAGGCAGCTATAAGGTGACCATTTGTGCCAAATGAAATAACATTCTGACCAACGGTTTCAGACGAAATTTTATTCAAATATGTTAAAGTAAAAATATGTTTGTTGGCACGGCAACCAGAGCTCTGCACTGATCTGTCATCATACTAAATTACGTAACTCACGTGAAAAGCCACCTGAGAATATTCAATCCAAATTTCATAATTTTCTGACGAGTGGTTTCAGAGAAGATGTATTTTAAAGAAAATTGTTGATGCCGCACGATGGACGACTGACGACGACGCACAACGATGGACGAATGTTGACCACAATAGCTCAACTTTAGCACGTTGTACTCTTGTGATTTAAAACAAGAGGGCCAAGATGGCCCTTGGTCGCTCACCTGAGAAAGATGATTGCTTAAGAAATAAAGATGCTTGAGTGTAAAAGTGAAATCTGGCTTTTTTTTATGGTGAAATGGGCATAACTCCTAAATCTACAAGTCAATATCAGTTATAATTGAACCTGATTGTGAGATTATGGGCATAAACATTGTCTTTAAGTTTAAAAATGATTGTTAAAAAAATGAAGTTGGTAGAGAATAAACAAAGTGAAATCTTGCATTTTTTGTATTAAAAGGGGCATAACTCCTGACCTAAATGGCCCATCTCAGCCACAATTGAACTCAATCGAGACATTATGGTCATTAACAATGTCATAAAGTTTGAAGATGATTGCTAAAAAAAGGAAGATGCTAGAGTGTAAACAATGTGAAATATGGCTTTTTTTATATTAAAAGGGGCATAACTCCTGACCTAATTGACGGATCTCAGCCATAATCGAACTCAATCCAGACCTTATGGTCATAAGCATTGTCATAAAGCTTGAAGATGATTGCTCAAAAGATGAAGATGCTAGAGTGTAAACAAAGTGATTTCTGGCAGTTTTTTATATTAAAAGGGGCTTAACTCCTGACCTAATCAACTGATCTCAGTCATAATCAAACTCAATCGAGACATTATGGTCATAAGCATTGCCATAAGTTTGAAGATGATTGCTCAAAAGATGAAGATGCTAGAGTGTAAACAAAGTGAAATATGGCATTTTTTTAATATTAAAAGGGGCATAACTCCTGACCTAATTGATGAATCTCAGCCATAATCGAATTCAATCGAGACCTTATGGTCATAAGCATTGCCATAAAGTTTGAAGAGGATTGCTCAAAAGATGAAGATGCTAGAGTGTAAACAACTTGAAATATGGCATTTTTTGAATATTAAAAGGGGCATAACTCCTGACCTAATGTTCCGATATCAGCCATAATCGAACTTGGCCGAGATTTTATGGTTATAAACATTGTTTTAAAGTTTGAAGATAATTGCTCATAAAATGAAGATGCTAGAGTGCAAACGAACAAATTGTGGACGACGGACAACGGACGG
>CM037789.1:34440269-34460533 GCA_021229015.1 Solen grandis
AAATGGTACTGCGCTGTAAAGTTAACTTGATACCAAAACAGGAATAGCCCCGCCCCAAATGTTTGTCGGAGGTTGTTGAACTAAGGTAACTATTGTAATCGAGATTCAATGGTTAAACCGATATGCATATTTATTTTGGCGTTTTGGCGTCATGTTTATTGTAAAGGAATACCGAATATGGGTGTAGCTGGGCCGAAATTGATGTGAAGTTCCGGGCTAGGGGGTCCGGGGACATGCTCCTTGATAGTTTATTTTCCAGGATGCGCATAGGTGCGTTTCCCGGCATATAGGGTTCCAAATATAATCAATTAAATCGCATGCGTAATTAGTAAAATCTATTTTTCATTTACATTATTGTATTTTTGTGGGATATATGTCGATCACAAATTCGATGTAAATGCCGGAATCTCTGTGGATATATAACATAACTGACAAGTTGCATTACTAGCGATATCAGATGATGTCGGGCGTAGCTAGGGCCAAATTCCAAGTAATTATTAGAGGTCAGGGAGTATACACTCCCATCCCCCGTAAAGATGTACATGACGTTCTTATTTTATTTCACTTACTACTCTGTATACATTTACACTTTAATATTAAATCCATACGGCACTCTTTTCAGGGGGAATCATTTTTTTTATTTCGAATTTGTTGCACGTTTTGGTAGATATTAAGCCTTTCCGAAGGTCAAAGTTTTGCTATGGAAACTAATTTAAAAAAATCCTCTGCATCTTGGAGAACGACAGCTCCGCCGTGATTGTAGACACAGGCTTTATTAGAGAACAAGCAGTACGTTAGACAGAAACATATTTAAACCGGGGCAGTCGGGGGGGGGGGGGTGTCTCTGGTGCGCCTTTGAGCACATCTCGATCATGTCGAAGTGTCATAAAGTTCGTATTATAGATGTTAAATATTATAGTGTATTATATTGTGTCTCAAATATAAAGGATTCTCTTCAAGGAATCAGAGAAAAGCTCAGCCAAGCTAGGACAAGGTCGCTAGCTATGACCTTCCCATGCCCAAAGTACTGGTCCAACCCAAGAACCGTCGAGAGGGATTTAAATCTAAACTCTAAAGAAAACTCGGCCATTATATGAATATTGACTTTTTATTGCTTGCTTATTTATTAACATACAAGATGTTTATTACTTATTTATTAACACATAAGAAACCTAAGAAAGAGGGACAATTACACCTAATGGTTTTTATGACTTTTCCTTTTAGAACACACACTTTTTTCTGGATAGAATAAATGTTGTTTTTAACATTCATTGGACATTACTGAATATGTTTTTATTGAACAAATATTCTCTTTATACAATTTTCAAACACTACGCACACCATAGCTAAATAGCATAATCGAATAAGGATTAGTTCATTATACATGTGCTAAAAGAACACACAATATATCAAAGTACAGCGTCGGACACTCACGGTCTATTCGTCCCGTTACTCTCCATTCGATCGAGATCATCGTTATCAGTAGCAGTACCCGACGATGATCAAAGTGTATAAATATACCTTTAAATTTTAAGCGATTCCTGTCGATTTACTTTTTTTTTTTTTTGCAAATATATCTCCTGTTTCGATTTTTTTTTAACATTTGTAGACGATTTTGCAACTTCCATATATGGCAGTTTCACGGAAATAGGCGTAGATTTAAAGGCGGAGCCAAATTTCACGAGCGAAAAATAAAGACAGGTAACTTTTACATCATGATAAATCGGTAAGTACAGAAAGATTTCCTGAGTCTGAAAATGATACTTTGAAGATACAATAATTTTATATACATCAATTGTTAATCATTATACTTACCTTTGGACTCTTTTAATATATACATGGTAAAATGAAATCGAAAACAAATATGGTTGAAAAAATGTTATGTAGATCTATGAAAGGAAAGTTGCTATGTAATGTTGCTTCATAATTTTGGTTTTAATTTTACTAACGTTATAAGTGAATATTAAGAAATGAAAGCTTTACATTAGAAACTGCATACATTTTTTTTCTCTTTTTTCTTATCCAGTCATACCCAAGTATTAAGGTTATATTTGTGATATAGTAATTAAATGTTACTTAATATTACTGGGAAAGGCATCAGCCAGAATTTGGCCTGTAAAAATTATTGTATAGATCTATCTGTAGCAAATCTTCCATCAGTTTTGACTTGAAAATTGGACAATAGTAAAGCAGCAACTTAACTGAACCTTAAATATCAATTTTACTTATTCCTTCTATAAATATATTTGTTTTGCATAAAAAAAAATAATTGATTTATAGTCAAGCAGTAATTTTTACTGTCTGGGAAAAAAAACCATTACGAGTTGGATTAAGACACACACAGTTGATGGCATGTAACTTTTGTGTATTTTCTTAAAGAAATTAATCAATCTGCAGGTATGTATATGAAAAAAAAACACAGAGATTCAAAATAATATTGGAAGTCAGACACCTTTATTTTGCATTTAAACATTAATATACTAGGTGACAAGCAAAGGATCAATCTTTATTAAAGCAGGATGTATCTTATATCTTTATAGAACATCTCCTGATTAAAGACAATATAATTAATTGACTACTTAAGGCACCTTAATTTTGGATGTGTTCTTGAATTGTTATTAAAAAAAAATTGAGTTCGGTACACCTCAGCTCTGTTTGTGAAAATTATGCATTGTTTTTCTGAAAATTGTGAATAACAAAATCGACTTTTTTATGAAAGTGGCATTGAGCGCGAATTCACAACACCAGTAATGGCAGTGGCTAGGTATTAAATTTTGAAAAAAGCTCAATTGTGGTGAAGTGGGTTCTCATATCATGTGGCTTTGGTGCTGGACTAAAAACATCAAAGTTAAAATCCTGGCTAGGGATATAAAAATCTAAATATAAATTTATGCCATGCTGCGCTTATATTGCTTGCTTTACAATGTAGGTGGGGTACGTTTCAAAAACTAATCTTTTTCATATCTTCTGATGTTGATTCAATACCTGCATACAATGGCACTCATGCAACTGAAACACATGATGTTTAGTAAATAATTGTGATACTGTATAATTCTCATAATGCAGTTACCTTGAATGTGTAGACCTACACGCTTCAGCACTTCTCTTATTCGTACATGGGAGATAACTGCGTGGAGAATTGCCAGTCGTTGTCTGAAAATACCGAAAGTGAGCGGACAATTACGTTTATTTACGATGATGTAGTGGGCGGGGAAATGGGCGGAGCTTATTTATCAACATTGCAAACGTGTAAACCTGGATTAAGCTGAGCCGAATCATGATGGTCGGACAATGTAAAGTTGCGATCGTTAAAGTAAGAAGGCGTTTTGTAGTTTATCAAAATGCATTTTGTTGAAATACGTATTTACAATGTTACATCGGCAAATTCAGTCCAAGAATGTATCTCTGGAGTTTAAATACTAAGAAATTCAAATGAATTGTGTATTTTGTCGGAAAATAAACTGTTCAACTCAGATCAACAAGGCTGGATTTTTGGCAACGAATAGCCTCCATAGCGACAGAGGTCGTTATTGTAAGCCATGCGACCATTGAATTAATTTCTGCATGTAAATATTTGGTTTCTAAAATGACTGGTCGTAATAGCGAGGTAGTATTAATTCCGAGGTAGTCAGTAAGCGAGGTTTTATTATATATATTCTCTACGACAGTCTTTCAATGCAAATTTAGCTTGGTACATTAATGAAGGGCGCGCATACAGGCATTACCAATGTGTCGTCACCGAAATGACTAGTGTAAGCTAGTGACGCCACAGTCTCTAAATATAGATTGGGCAATAACGATATTCATGCGCGGATCTAGAAGGGTAGAGACCGGGAATCCATTTAATCCTAGAGCCACAAGGACGGGGTACCGCATAACCGCCACCAGGCCCTAATATAATGTACTTACACTTAAACAAGAGGGCCATGATGGCCCTGAATCGCTCACCTGAGTACCATTGCTTCAACTGATGTCAAGGTTTTTAAACAGACAAAGATTCTGATATAACTTAATCTCAAACACTTTACCCCCGACAATACTACACACCAAATATCTAAGCAATGGGCCATATGGTTTCAGAGAAGACTTGGGCGTAGGGTCATTTATCACCGTAGGGCCAAGACTTTGAAAATCTTTGTAATGAACCATAAGATGCTACTACATACCAAATATCTAACCTCTAGGCCTTATTGATTCATAGATTTTTTTTTTAAGATTTTCCTATTTAACTCTGTGTAAAACAAGTGACCCCTGGTGTGGGGTCATTTATCACCATTGGGCTATGATTTGTACAATCTTGGTAGTGGCCCATAAGATGATGCTACATACCAAATATCTAACCTCTAGGCTTTATGGATTCACAGAAGAAGACATTTTAAGATTTTCCTATATAACTCTGTGTAAAACAAGTGACCCCTGGTGCGGGGTCATTTATCACCATAGGGCTATGATTTGTACAATCTTGGTAGTGGCCCATAAGATGATGCTTCATACCAAATATCTAAGCTCTAGGCCTTATGCATTCATGGAAGAAGATTTTTTAAGATTTTCCTATATAACTCTATGTAAAACAAGTGACCCCTGGTGCGGGGTCATTTATCACCATAGGGCTATGATTTGTACAATCTTGGTAGTGGCCCATAAGATGATGCTACATACCAAATATCTAACCTCTAGGCCTTATGATTCATGAAGAAGATTTTAAGATTTTCCTATATAACTCTATGTAAAACAAGTGACCCCTGGTGCGGGGTCATTTATCACCATAGGGCTATGATTTGTACAATCTTGGTAGTGGCCCATAAGATGATGCTACATACCAAATATCTTAGCTCTAGGCCTTGCAGTTTTGCAGAAGAAGATTTTCAAATTTTGCATTTTTAAAATCTATTTTTAGCTCCTGTGACCTAATTATGCAATGGACCAGAACCATTTATACAACTTTAGTAGAGCTTCATCCAAGGAACATTCCTGCAAAATATTTTTCAAATTGGCCAAGCCGTTTAGGAGGAGATGTTGTTTGAAGCAATTGTTGACGCCGGACGCACGCACGGACGACGGACGCCGGACAAAAGGCGATCAGAAAAGCTCACCTTGAGCACGTTGTGCTCATGTGAGCTAAAAAGGGAGGGGAAAATGTTCGAACATGATGTAATGAATTTTCCTTTCATTCGCTGCATTACTACAACCCCACTCCACCCTAAAGGGGTAACGTATACGACTGCTGATGCATAGTTTGTGGACAGATGTCCTTTTCTTTATAACCTTCACGTGCGCAAAGTACTGGCCATCTCACGTACCATCAAAATACAAAAAGGTGTATCCCAGTCGACATAAAATCGTTCCCCGTCCCACTCCAACACAACATCTTTGAATCTGTACATGAAATTGTTTTGTATTTAAGTTGCAGCTCACGCAATGGTCGTATGGGCAATACATATGTTATGTTCTACATAGAAACAAATTGTCACACGTCAAACTAAGACCAACAAAAAAGATTAGCGATCAAATTTCAGTTGCTTATCTCCATGCAGAATTTATGACCATTAGTAGAAGGATATACAATGGAACCTGTATTAGCGACCACCTGTACTAAGCAGTCAAACTGTAAGTAGTCAAAATGTAAGCAGTCAAACTGTAAGCAGTTAAACTGTAAGCAGTCAAACTGTAAGCAGTCAAACTGTAAGCAGTCAAGCTTGTTTACTCTGGAAATACAGTGTGATCATACTACGTGGTATATGGCATTTAAGTTTAAGCTATCACAAGAAGCATATTTGACTTAATATGGAGACGAAAACTACTATATTATTTCTTCATCAATTTTAATTGGATATAGCGCACATAGGCCCTGGCGATTCTTTAGACAACCAAATTTATACGTCTTGGTTTTACGCAGTTACAGGAGGAAAGTGCTTGACCGTTTAACCTCCCGCCCCAACGGCAATTTTTCATAGTTTGCCGGTCTGCCCCTAAACCCCACATACCCTGTATCCGTACTGACCTTTACATGCAGGGGGGTACAGGGGTACATCTTGACATTACTTGACATTATGAGGTTATATACATGTATATATAATTTTAAAAAAAACAGAGTCAAAAGAAAAATCACCTTTAAGTGTAAGTTAAAGGTCGATTTTAATACATTTATAAAATCTAATTGGTCAGATGTTGAATTGTTTGTTTCGTCCCTTTTTATCAGTACTCCAGTAAGCACTTTACGGGAACTATACATATGGTAAATATGATTTCCTGAGTAGAACCAGTACTGCGGCTATTTGAACATTCAAAATAGTATACTTTGCAGGCTGAACAGTCAGCATGGCATGCGCCCTTGAATGGTCAGATGAAAATGTTCTTCGAACGCTTGCTCGTAAGTACTGATGAATGAACGACACCAAAACTGTAAACCCCTTCCTCAACGGGGGACATGGAATCATTTGACAAAATAACTAACAACCGGGCACTTGGTTTTCTTATGACTTCTGTTATATCAACAGTTTGGTAAAAAAGTATGCTAGCTGGACCCGACATTTTGTACACATCTTGAGTGTGTTTCGCCGAATTGAGCTACTCCGAGATTTAAATTGGCAGTGAGCTCTATAGGGTGCGACAGTGCATACATGTAAATATATTTAGATCACATTGCCAAAAGCCTGCTTTTATATATTGAGACCTAAGGAGAGAATTACGATGTATTCATTCTTTGAGAACTCGTAATACTTGTTTTCATTTTTTTTACTTGTTTTTGTTATTCTTTTAAATTAAATAGTATATTCTCTTAGCCTTTTGGACTTATATTGGCATAATTATGTGCGTATGTGGTCTTTTTTAGATGTATAAATACTTAAACCAATATTTATGATATATGTATATAATAGGAGAGTCTCCCAAAATCAAACCGAGTCTTATAACATAGTTTAAGTACATATATATCATTAGCATATAATTTTATTTACACTATTTATTGTACAAAGGGAGATTTACACATAATATTCTGGTTTTATTTTGATTCTGTCAAAAATATTCTAGCAGAAAGTTGGAGCGATTTCGAGCAAGATAGACCAGTCGAATTCTCCTGCCGAGCAAGATAGACCACACGAAAGCTCCTGTCGAACAAAGAAGACCAGCCGAAAGCTCCTGTCGAGCAAATTCCTCAAAAAACCCCAAACTCCTGATAACCGAAATACTGGTTTTCCCCTGACAGAGAGTCGTGGGTTCGAGTCCAATTACGCATTTCAAATTCATTTTGGAATGACACGGGTTTCTTTTTATTTACATGAGTGTTTTTTACATCTTATAACTTAAGTTTTAAATTGGCTTATCGTAGGAAAGTCGTCTTTTTAATTTACTTTTAAATTTGATAAAGTCATCACGTTTCCTTCTCCAACACAGGACATTTCGCAGAGATCTTTGCCACAATGAGTTGAACAATAGCTGATTTTCAGCTTAATCAAAGGTAATTAAAAGCTTTATTTTTTGTACACACCATGGTCACGTGGTAACTCAGTGTGGCCGTGATTGAGGCACCGGCGTGTGAATATTTGTACAGCTGTTTTCACGGACATATAATAATTTTTTTAAACGAGTCGGATTTATGAGGATATCAGCAAGATTCAATGTGAGTCCGTTAAAGCTAAATTATCAAGTAAAATGTAAACAAAATAACCCAATTTTCTGAAGTTAGAATTATTCCTTTCTATTATTATTATTTAAAACCATGATAATTTAACAAATTGTTCATTGATAATGACCCGTACAAGAACATAGCTGTTTAAACTTATCCTCCAAAAATAGAATACATGTACTTTTGTTTATTTTCGTACAAGAACATAGCTGTTTAAACTTATCCTCCAAAAATAGAATACATGTATAATGTTTTGTCATCGCTAATGGTGCGAATGATGACGGGGTAAACCAAACTATTTCCTGAACATTTTTGGTCATAGGCGCTTTTTATTTATAAACATAAACGCGGGAAAATGCTTTCGGATACACGATTACATACTGATTGGCCCCGTGTCCTGATAGTGTGACTGGGTGTGGTATTATGCAACTATCTTCAAAATTGTCGTTGATACTGTAAACTCAAATAAAATAGAGTTATTGCAATTCTCACGTGGCAGAAGTTGAGCCTGACCGCGAAAAGTAGGGCGGACAACAAACCATGGTGATTCGTTTATGTTGGGTAATATAAGCAAAAATTATTGCCGTATTTATAGCTAGAATGTGCAAGTAGACATAGTTCCTTGTTTTGTCACTTTTGTCGGAAGAGGTTAATATATATGTTAATTGTTTTGTCAAGAAACCATTCTACTGACACTTCCGACATTTGAAGACTTGACTTGTCTACTATACAGGATTGAAACATGCAAAAAAAAAAAACACACACACACAAAAAAACCGATGCTCAGTAAGCGATTCCTTTATTTATATATACATAAAACCGATTATAGTCGGTTACAGCAGATGTAAAACTACAGACATTTGTTTCAACAAAGTACACACAAACACGATGTTAAATGTTTCATAAATCAAACTGTATAATCATTGATATTCGTGGGGGACTTATATAATGTAAAAACATTAATTTCGTTGACATTTAATTTCGTTGATAATATACCCTACGGAATTTCGTGGGTATATTTATTTGTGGATCTATGTTCTAGAAAACATGAGGCCTATAAAAAAACGGTTTGGTGTGGATTTATATATGTGAATAAAACCCTCCGCAAAATCGACGAAAATTAGTGTTTCGTGTTTGAACATATCAACGAATATTATCCCTAGATAAACACTTCATGTATTAGAAGTCAAGAATTAACAAAAGCCAGTGACGGGATTCCAAGAAACAGCAATCTCCACATTAAGGCTAACTTTTAGTTTCCCTTGAGTGGCCTTTGTTCACAGGTCTTACTTTTAATTGGATTCCCACAAATGTACAAAATATAAACAAACATTCATTCAATACAGCCATTTCTCTCTCTCTCTCTCTCTCTCTCTCTGAATTTAGACAAAGCGTAAGCGTATTGTAGTAAAGTTCAAAAAGACATTCGAAATGTATTTGATATTTCCACTTCATACATGCAAAATACATGAATATACAAAGGCTAACACACAAAATGAAAACCCCAAAAAACAACTGTGCCTGGCTTTATTGTGTTTATATTTCTCCCTTGGGTAAATGTCCATGCATATATTCGTCATAAAAAAAAAAACAACAACAAAAAAAAACAGTTAATCATTTTGCTCACATAAACATTTCAATGCGCTGTCTAGATTTGTTTTTGTTTACACAGATTGACCTGACCACGGATTCTGTAAAATCATATTTTTTCGTTGACACTAAATTTCGAGGATTCTGTTTAACAGGCAATACCGTTGGTACATAGGAGGTTATTAATGGATTCGTGTTAAAAAAATATAGTGTCTGTTTAATGAACCATTTTCATGGGGATGAGTTTTCAAGGACAGAAATTTGAGAATCGACGAAAATTAATTACCCATGAACATGAAGGATTTAAAGGTGTACGGACTTATGAAATAATTAATGATACGCATATAAAAACTTTAATATTATAAAATTATCTCTTGAAATAACACTGACTCCAGATACAATGGATCTGACAGCAGTACGCTCAGTAACATTATCTCATCACCTTGACAACCAGTCCTGGAACTACCCTGATACGGAGAACCAGGCAAAGAAGACATACCAGAACCATTTTAACGATGGTATGTCCTGACCGGAGATTGAACCCACGACTCCGGCCTTCGTGATAATAGATTACTGCGCACTGAACTAACACCGTGATTATTCTGCAATATAACATATAAATCTGACTCTATTTCCTAAATATAACATGTGATCATTGAATAATTGAAAAATACAAACAAAAAAAAAACAACAAACTACAACAACATAAAACGATTAAAAGAATGATAAAACATTCAGTAAATATTCTGACATATATCTATTAAGGGTGATTACAATAGTTTACTATCGCAATGTTTTGGACATGAGAGTAACAAAACAATTTACTTTAAATTGTAATATATATCGGGTTTTCGCAAGGACCGCATGTAAACTATTACAATGTCAGAGATAATTTGTTTAGAGGGTTGTGTCGCCATTAAAGGACATCTACAGCAGTTTTCATTGGGATGAATCGTTAGAACCGGCCTTGTAAACGACGAAAATAAATCACAAATAGATAATTATCGCTCAGCTCGTCGAGAAGAAAACGTATCCGGTCCCTGTTACCATAGAAACAGCTCAGTATTTCTTTTAATCGAGATACATTTTAGCTTTTTGTTAAAAATGTTAAAAAAGATGGATGCAGGACGTATAAAAACGGTCACGGTGACATTTCATGTTTGTTCCATTTTCGTTACAGTACATTCTGTTAAATATAATCTTCGAAAAAAAAATAATATTCAATATCAAAAACGGTAGAAAATTTAGGTACTGAAAACAGCTTTTAAACAGCAATGCAGCATTCAAATATGCCATCATGTTCAGATAAAACTAACCAAAAAAAAAATAAAAATACATGAATGTTTTGTACGGAGTAACTGTGTAACCTCGAGTCGAGTTGAGCTAAAAATAGATTATACGACAAATATAGACACGAAGATCACGTGGAAAACATGAAACACGATTTGCTGCAACCAAACCAATCAATATACATGTAAATTATCTTACAGTCTTAAATATGGAATGGAAGGTAAAACAGATAAATTTCTTGATTGTTGACGAACTATCCCTGCAATCAAGCGGTCCCCGGTTCGAGTTCCGGCCTGACTCACAAATACTCGCACCATGTAATAAGTGTGTCTGACTTGATATATTTGAAACGCTATTTCAAGGTTGTCATAGTGATATTAATCCTGATAAAACAGTCGACATATTACTTCTTCATTACTTCTTCAGCCAGAACACCTTACCAGCAGGTTTACTTCCCATTCCTACAAACAACGCCCCATCAGTGTCCCGGTATGAGAGACACCACGGCTGTAATACCCCATCACTCTTACTGACCAGTATGGAGTGGTGAGTACCGAGCTTATCTACACGATGAATGTTGTGAGACCACCGCCCACTTACAAGTATGTTGTCCTGTCTGTCTACGTGAATGTCTACAGGATGAGATAAATCCTTGTGTTTATACTTATAGACCAAATCACCATTTTGTGTCAGACATGTTACGGTGTGAGTGTTCCAGTCTGTTACATAAACACGGTCACTATAGCGACTGACACGTACATAGTATGGTTGTGTAAACATGTACCGTCCTTGTACCAGCCCGAGTATCCCTTGTACCAGCCCGAGTCTCCTCTGTATCTGTCCATCCATCGTCATCACCAGTACTTCTCCATTACCCGGGTTGTCGTGACACGTGACGTACATCATGCCGCCATGACAGTCTATACCCCAACATTTCCTGTCTACTCTCAATGATTTTCCGAGTCTCAGCCGCGGCTGTACAGAGACAAACTGAATCTTCTGTTGCCCTGGTAACGTGACGACAACCTCTGTATCAGCTACTGTACAGACGTCATGTGGTTCTGATGGTAGATCTACATTCTCCTTAGAGATGAAGGTGGGGCTATACAGATGTAACTTATTGTTATGAGAGTCACATAAAACAAGATCACCACTTGGGAGAAATGTTGAACCAGTTATCCAATCTGTGTTAATGTTGATGTCTTGTTTACAAGAAACTGTCATTTCAAGTATATTCTCTCCGCTGGATACATCACTGCTTTGAAAGGTTGTAATCACGTGACCGAGCTCAGTCACCTGCTGTAAGAGATCTTGTACATCTTTGTTGGGTTTGAAAGTCAGGTGACATGATGTGGAAGCTTCTGACTCGACTTCTTTTACAATCTTCTCCATTTCCTCGACTTTAGCAGATGACTTTGTCAGTCCGATAAACATAATTTCTTTATTCATTGTGGCCTGACAGTTTTCTTAACTTGCTTCAGAATACTTTCACATGCAGTCACGTGATCCTTCAAATCTGATTCCTTGGCCTTTTTAACGTCTTCAATTGCCTTGTGAGCCTTTTTCTCAATATCATCAAATTTTTCATTAATTTTTCTCCTCAGTTTCTGGACATCTTTGATTGACTGGTTTGACTGTTCAATTAATATATCAACATCTTTTTCTCTGGATGATTGTAATGTTTTAACTTTCTGTTTGATTTCTTTCATTCTCGTTACCATTTTACCCAGCTGACTTTCACTCGTCTTACTGCTTTTATCGTGTAGCGACGTCCTTGAACATTTCCTGTGTGTGGTTACTGAACACACGTCACATGTCAGTGTTTTGTGACTCTCACAAAACCCGTTGATTGAATTATTCTTGTGATCATCACAATTGGCAATTGGTAGGAAAATACTCGGCTTGAATGTCGATGAGAGTTTCTTACCAGTAATGATAGCATGGTTCCGTGTTGCCTTGGCGCCCCTGTGTGTCTTCTCACAAGCCTTACACATATACTCATTACACTGCCCACAATACGACATGGCTCTTTCATGTGACCCCATATATTGACAGGGGTCACAGAAGTGCGGAACGTAATCGTCCGATCCTGATTCTATTGTATCTTGACTTGTCGCCATGATGTAACACCTGCATGAAAGAAAAGGAAAAACAATTAAAGAAAGACAAATCTTACTCTTCTTGAATCATACAATCGGAGTTGTTTCCCTTGTAATATGCACGCTATGGAAAAGTGAGATTTTACAACGAAACACTTAACGATTATATTCGTACACATTTCAACATTATGTTTGTTTGTTTGTTGGGTTAACGTCCCACCAACAGTATTTAGGTCATTTAGAGACGATGTCTATTTGAGATAGATATTGTGCTGCCACACTGCAGTATCACGCCCTAGACATGTGGCATGATACCACACCCAGTCACATTATCCTGACACCGGGCCATTCAGTCCTGCAACTACCCCTATATGCTGAGCGCCAAGCAAGGGGGCTATAACAGTACCATTTTTTACGACTTTGGTAAGTCACGGTCGGGGATCGAACCCACGACCTCCCGCTCCTGATTCAACATATTTTAATACTTTCAGTTGTGAGGTTAGTTTTATAAAGTAAATGTATGATAAACGTTTGTAAGAATCCTTCTTATTTCGTTTTCGTGTAAAATATGCGTTTTCAGTTGTACACATTTATAACTTTTTTAATTAATTTCATCTGTTCTTATAATCATTTTTTATGAATATTTGAAATCCTTAGAAACAGATCATTCTTAGTAAGTCCTATGACTGTCCTTACAATACAACAGGCAGTACGTGCTTAATGATTCAGTATATCTATAAAGATCGTGAAAAAAACAACACATTTCATGATTTGAGTAGACTTGACTTGACTGTTTGAGTTTACTGTCGCTTCGACAGTATTTCAGTCATATAGTGACGTCCAACTAATAACAGGTGGAGGAAGACCTCGAATTCACGGAGGCATCTTGGTAGAACCACCGACCTACCGCAAGCCAGCTGGAAGGCTTCCTCACATGACAAGATGGCCCTAAATCGCTCGACTGAATTTGGTTTGTTGTAGAAAGGCCGGAACCATGAGAGGATACTATATACCAAAAATCAAAGCTGTAGGTCTGTATGTTTCTAAGATAATGAATTTTATAGTTATGAATTCTGGTTGCCATGGCAACAAAAGTTCTTCATGATCCAACCAATGGTTTCAGAAGTAATGATTTTTTTTTCCTTACAAAATGTGGGTGTGGTCCCGGGAGTGTCTTCATGTAAACACTGATGAATATATTTGTTGATAGTTTTGAGGCGCCAGAAGCTGATGCTATGTACCAAATATCAAATCTGTAGGTCTGTATGTTTCTGAAAAAAAAAAACGCATTTTAAGTTATGCTTTCTGGTTGCATGGCAACCAAAGTTCTTCATGAAATTCAATAAAAAAAATAGATATTAGCCTCAGGCTTATATAAGTATCATTTTAGTGAAATTTGCTGAAAATCAATGGAGTGGTTTCAACAAAGAACATTTTTCAAAAATTCCCTAAATAGTTCTATACAAAAATCCGGGTGTGGTCCTTGAGCGTGGTCCTTGAGCGTGGCCCATTGTGACCCCAGGGACACACATTTTGCATTAATAATGAGGCAACATGAGCTGATGCTATGTATCAAATATCAAACCTGTAGGTCTCCAAAGTTTTTAATGGAATTTAAAAAAATAGAAATTTCCATTAGGCTATCACAAGTATCAATTTGGCAAAAGTTGATGAAAATCCGTCTGGTAGTTTCAGAGGAGAGGATTGTTGTAATTGTTGACGCACAACGGACAATCAAGTGATCACAAAAGCTCACCCTGAACTTTGCTCAGGTGAGCTAAAAATCCGAATGACCCTAGCGGGATTCGAACCAACGCGGTAAGGGGCTGAATGAGTGTTAAATTCAGTGACTTTCCCCACGGAGGAACTAAACTATATTAAATTCTAACCATCGGTTTCACTGAAGAATATTTTTGATTTGTATGTTGAGTTAGTATATTTGGAAACACACCACCCCTTAGGGGCCTCATTTTTATTGGATCAACATTATTTTAACAATTATGATAGGCAGCTATAAGGTGACCATTTGTGCCAAATGAAATAACATTCTGACCAACGGTTTCAGACGAAATTTTATTCAAATATGTTAAAGTAAAAATATGTTTGTTGGCACGGCAACCAGAGCTCTGCACTGATCTGTCATCATACTAAATTACGTAACTCACGTGAAAAGCCACCTGAGAATATTCAATCCAAATTTCATAATTTTCTGACGAGTGGTTTCAGAGAAGATGTATTTTAAAGAAAATTGTTGATGCCGCACGATGGACGACTGACGACGACGCACAACGATGGACGAATGTTGACCACAATAGCTCAACTTTAGCACGTTGTACTCTTGTGATTTAAAACAAGAGGGCCAAGATGGCCTTGGTCGCTCACCTGAGAAAGATGATTGCTTAAGAAATAAAGATGCTTGAGTGTAAAAGTGAAATCTGGCTTTTTTTTATGGTGAAATGGGCATAACTCCTAAATCTACAAGTCAATATCAGTTATAATTGAACCTGATTGTGAGATTATGGGCATAAACATTGTCTTTAAGTTTAAAAATGATTGTTAAAAAAATGAAGTTGGTAGAGAATAAACAAAGTGAAATCTTGCATTTTTTGTATTAAAAGGGGCATAACTCCTGACCTAAATGGCCCATCTCAGCCACAATTGAACTCAATCGAGACATTATGGTCATTAACAATGTCATAAAGTTTGAAGATGATTGCTAAAAAAAGGAAGATGCTAGAGTGTAAACAATGTGAAATATGGCTTTTTTTATATTAAAAGGGGCATAACTCCTGACCTAATTGACGGATCTCAGCCATAATCGAACTCAATCGAGACATTATGGTCATTAACAATGTCATAAAGTTTGAAGATGATTGCTAAAAAAAGGAAGATGCTAGAGTGTAAAGAATGTGAAATATGGCTTTTTTTATATTAAAAGGGGCATAACTTCTGAACTAATTGACGGATCTCAGCATTAATCGAACTCAATCGAGACCTTATGGTCATAAACATTGTAATAAAGTTTGAAGATGATTGCTCAAAAGATGAAGATGCTAGAGTGTAAACAACGTGAAATCTGGCAGTTTTTTATATTAAAAGGGGCTTAACTCCTGACCTAATCAACTGATCTCAGTAATCAACTCAATCGAGACTTATGGTCATAACATTGATAAAGTTTGAAGATGATTGCTCAAAAGATGAAGATGCTAGAGTGTAAACAAGTGAAATTGGCATTTTTTATATTAAAAGGGGCTAACTCCTGACCTAATTGATGAATCTCAGCCATAATCGAATTCAATCGAGACCGTAGGGTCATAAGCATTGCCATAAAGTTTGAAGAGGATTGCTCAAAAGATGAAGATGCTAGAGTGTAAACAACTTGAAATATGGCATTTTTTGAATATTAAAAGGGGCATAACTCCTGACCTAATGTTCCGATATCAGCCATAATCGAACTTGGCCGAGATTTTATGGTTATAAACATTGTTTTAAAGTTTGAAGATAATTGCTCATAAAATGAAGATGCTAGAGTGCAAACGAACAAATTGTGGACGACGGAACGGACGGACGGACGACGGACATTCATCGATCCTAAAAGCTCATCCTGAGCACACGTGCTCAGGTGAGCTAAAAAACAACAAGATACATATGACAGGCAAATGTGCGTTTTGAGGTGATATGATTCAAAATAATCTTAAACTCGAATGTTTTGATATCAAATAAACACTCGCATAAATTACAGTATTGCAGGCTGTCAACTGAGTTTTGATCGAAATATAGGAAAAATATAGGATTTTTTTTTATCTTGAAAATATAGGAGTATAAGGCCATTTCTTGGACAAAATTTAGGAAATTTCCAGTTAAAGTCTTCACTCCGAGGCATGTTAAAAATTTATATAATTGTTTACATGTTATTATCATTAAACTTGAATTTTACTAAAAGCAAATGTTTCTACAAAATTTTCACTAGGCTGGGATATTGTTTTACAATTTGTAGTTTGGAAAACTCGACATCAAAGATGTCCCAATGGATGAGCCACTGAACCTTTCAAAGATGGAGATACTCTGATAGATAAAAATCAGTTTTCAACTGCAAACTTGAAGTTATCTAGTTTTTCTTTCATTATGATTTGCGACATTTTTTTGGCCAAAAATATAGAAAAAAATAATCAAAATATAGGAAAATATAGGAATCAGTTGACGGCCTGGTATTGCTAAGGTTGCGTGCATGTAGATGAGTGGTATTACACCACGCCCAGTCATATTGTTTTGACACCGGGGGTTTACAGTCCCGGAACTAAGCAACTTTGCTGAACGCAATGCATAGACAATGGTTTTATTTAATGGTTTTGCTGTTTCGAAAGGGGTTTGAACCCAAGTCCTTTCATCTAAGGGGTAAACTACTTAATTTCCAGTGCATAAATTTCAAACGATTATAGATGTGATATGTTGTAAAATATGCAAGCATGAAATTAAAGATCATTTCAAGTTTATCTTGTGCAATTCTAAAATCATTTCGGCTAATTCGATAGTTTGAAAAGAAAAAAATCAAAAGCAAAACCAAAAACAAAACAAAACATCATACAGGAGCGCGCGTGTGTGTTGGTTGGGGGGGGGGGTGCTAGATTTTACAGTACCGGATCAAGAAGTTCAGATTGGGCGGGGGGAGCTATATAAAAATGTAGGCAGTGACAACGCTTTGCCGGAGCCATGAGAAGGGCGTTGCTCTGGTTTCACTGGTTCTCCTCTTAAATTTTATTTTTAAATTTTAAAATGTGAAATCGTGTATTATTTTGGGTGTTTGTAGGTTGTGTGTCTACATTTATGTATGGTCGGGAAATTTTAGTGGGTGATGGTCGTTTCGTCGACCAACCGTTTTGTCTAACTGATTATGTATAGTAAATGAAAAGTCGTTTCGTCAACCTTAATTTTCAGTAGGCGGAAGGTGTGAAATAATTTGATAAACACAGTCAAGTATTATAATAAATATATTTTAATGCTGACCCCATTAGCATCGTATCTGATCTATAGAAATACCATGTTTGTATCTTTTAAATATCATTAATCAATCATCATTTTCATCATCATCATTATGTACAATAAAGACAAAAAAATAAGTGATAACTGTTTGTTTGTTATTCCTTCTAGTGTGCTAGTTATTATGTATGTATGGTCCTCTTCCACTCAAAAAAAAAAATAATACGGACATTAAACAATCCGTCATCACCGCCATCATCACAAAGAAGTACAACATTAATTATGTATGAATGGTCCTCTCCCGTTCTGTAAAACAAGTTTCAATTTTTTTTCCAACACCTCATGGACAAAATGAGAATACAAAAAAAAAAATAATACATATACGTTAAACTAATACTGTCATCATCACTTAAAACAAAGACCGAATAATGTGTGATAAAAAATGTTTCTTCCTCCTAAACTTGTGTGCCTAATTATGTTAAACAGTTACACATGCGCGAGTAATTAGGTGTGAATGACCCTACAAAAGTATTTCACACCTTCCGCCTACTGAAAATTAAGGTTGACGAAACGACTTTTCATTTACTATATATAACCAGTTAGACGAAACGGTTGGTCGACGAAATGACACACACCGGGGCACACGCCGGGTACCACTTTTTAGTCATTCCACTAGTAGCACAGCTTTATTTCTGTTTATCCTTACCCTCTTTATACAACATTCACGATATGTATTGATCTGAATAAGAGAGAGAGAGAGAGAGAGAGAAGCAGATGTGAAACATATCCTAACTCGAAATCGAAAGTAGCATATATTGTTTTAAGACACAATCTTATACATACTTGTTTTTGTAAATCATCAATACAGTTCCATACGTGTTGATTATAATAAATATTTATTATAATAAATAAATGAAAGCCATTATTAAGTATTTATACAAAATTAATGTATTCAAGGATAAGGATTAATCTGACGATATTTAAAAAGATGAGAGTGCTGTTCGTTTCGTTTGTATGCCATGATAAGCCAGCCAACATAATCACTCACTGACTAGTGCATTAAAGAAACACAAAGTACCGATGAATACCTGTGAATTTTCTTTTTTTTCTGCCAATTTCCCCGATTTGTTTCTGCTTTCTTTTCTTAGAAAAAGAGAGATAACTCTAAATGAATTAAACGCGGATACTGCAATCAAAGCACTGAAAGCACAGAGGTTTTGTGTGTGCCTCAAATGAAAGGAGCTCGTCAAGCTGCAGAATTGCTGGGTCCCTTTTTTTGTCAGATACAAATGTTAAATAAAATAATGATATATTGTTGTTTAGTTTGCCTTTTTTGATACAGATAATACATATTGATGGAAATCATATTAACTGCAGGTAGGAGAATTAGGGGGGGGGATTTGCAATGACTCAGAATTAATGCTTTCTATGTAGGTTATTATAACAACATTAAATTACCAAATCCCGCTATAACTCCCAAATCAATAAATGTCATTTACCTCGCATTGACATTAATGGTGATCTTGAAGTTCAGGTTAGAATCACCCTAATATCCTGTATTTGTCCTCATTGGTAGCGATCGTGTTTAAAACTAGGGCACCTTGTTCTATTGATTATGTACTTGATTAAGGATTCAAAGGTAAGAGTTTAACGCCATAGAATATAAGGATTTTTCAGGACCTCCCCAGGCTCAAAGTACTGGTACAACCCAGGAACCGATGAGAGGGATTAGTATAATCTCAATTCCCAATTGACGTAAAAAAATAAGTCGTAACCCAACAAGCACTAATCTATCATAATCACTTGCACAACACTGCCTCTTGTAAAAGTAGAATTCTAAGATACACAGGGTCTGTAGAGAAAAGACTGGAATTTTCTCATTTATAAACTTCCACTGAAACATTTTTCCCTCAAAATTTGAAAGGCACTTGAATTTGGATTGACTTTAAAGACAAAGGCAGAGCGAAAGTGAACAAGATTTGTCGGAACAACACATATGCTCCCCTACGCTCCCTCAACTCCCATCGAGGTCAATATAACCTTGACCTCTGACCAACTGACCCAAATATCAATAGGGTTCTAACCGTTCATTTACTAGTCATGACCAATCACTCTATGAAATTTGAGGAATGTGGACCCAAGCATTCTCCATTTATTGATCAGAAATGTTTTTCATTTAAGGTCACTGTGACCTTGACCTTTGACCAAGTGAAACCAAAATCAATAGGGGTCATCTATTAGTCATGATCAATTACCCTATGAAGTTTGAGGAATATGGGCCCTAGCATTCTACAGTTATCGATCGGAAATGGAGTGGACTACCGACGGACCGACAGACAGTCCGACCATCCGACCTACCAACATTTGCAAAACGATATGACCCCTTTTCTTTGAAGGAGGGCATAAATATAACAATCCAAAGAGAGCTTCGGGCACACTTAAACTCCAATGTAACAAATTCGTGAGTTGTACATACCACTGCCAGTGAAGAAATTATTGAGTTTGTCACTTTTACATTATTGTTGGTTTCAAAGTGAAGTAAGTATATCAACAAAACAAAACTTTTATTCCTTAATCCATAATTTGTTACAACAAATCAGTTGAGGTATGAGAGAGAGAGATCCATAGTTATATATCTCCAATATCTATTTGTAAGAATTTTATTTAAGTCATAAAGTCATTTA
>CM037789.1:34460633-34510633 GCA_021229015.1 Solen grandis
AAATCAGTAAACATTTATAGAATCTATTACATGGAACTTTTTACATAATTCCGCTCTTATCTTTCCGAAATGTCTTTTGCCCAAGGGAAATAAAGGGTCATGGAATATTTACAATGGCAAGCAAGTTTATTATTGGAATGAATAAATGCATGACCAGTGTTTGCAGATATGATGCTTTTCTTATTAAGTGTACTTTCCATATATTTGTATAAAACATCGGTTATGGCCATTCGATTTTGAATATTCATAAGATAGCGATATATTTTGGTCTTGTGGGATGTAAGTGATTGAGAAAATAAATCAAATCTTGAATATTTTAGGGTGCCGAAGTTTATGAATTCATTCAGTTTTTTCAAACACATATAAAACAGAGAGGTAGGAAACTCTTGTAATATTTAGACACACGGCAGTTCATTGAATATTGCAAATTCTCAAATAGGTTTGGAAGAATCACAGAGGAAAATATAACAATATCATTAAATAATCCTTTCTCCACGGCAGGGAATTATTTTCAGTTCGATTTGTCTTTTAAAATATGCGTAAAACTCAACAAGTGTAGCAGAAAAAACAACACATTTCACATAGTTAATTCCCATCCGGGGACCTTTCCTCCGGTGACCGTGTAAAGACGTATAAAGTTGGTACAAAAAAAAAAAAAAAAAACTCGAGGGTTATCCGTTATCCTTGTCCACAATGTCTAAACATTGCCAAAATAATCAGAAAATGATTGCTAGGCTTTACAAAAGAAGAAGAAAAGTTATGTCACCATGCAGGTACTTTTCTATTTTACTTCTTGACTCATTTCAATACAAAAAGTATCATTTTGATGGTAATGTTATGTTCTATTGTAAGATACAGTATACTTTTACATATCACATTTCAGCTATCACTCTATATCACGGAAGGGTTATGAAAGATCATTACTCTCAACGGGGGTTCGTACGCTCGTACTCACATCCTTTAGAATTGCATTGTACGAAAACTCTGGACAATGGCGAAGCAACACAATCGACCTTTACTGTTTGTTAACGATTGAAGCTAATATATATCACAATTTACTGTTACATGTATACCTTTGTTATACAACTGATAGGTTTACATTCACGTTCCCTCACCGCTGTGGGTTCGAATCCCGGTAGGGACTTCGGATTTTTCATGTGAGAAAGCCTTCCAGCTGGCTTGCGGTAGGTCGGTGGTTCTACCCGGGTACCTCTGTGTACTCGGGGTCTTCCTCCACCTGTAATTAGCTGGACGTCGCTATATGACTGAAATACAATTGCAGCGACGGAAACCCCAATACAACAACAACAACAACATTCACGTTCAATTGTACATGACATGTGGTGCCTCGATCACAACTTACTGTATAATTTGATGATATAACTTGCCGCGTATCTGAATGATACAAATTATTTAAAAGATACACTTATACTTACAAGACCAATAGTACAAATGTTAGCATTTCCCTTGTGAAATTCCAATGTTACAAACATGCCTCACAGTAAGATGCAATTGTCTTACAGCCTCCAGTGACACGAAATGTCCCCAAGGGAAATAAAGACAATGTAAAATTAAAATATACAGATATGTCGTGTCATCAAATTTACATACTAACCATATACGAGAGCTGCCAATTTCTTGAATATGTCGGGGACAATCATTTTAACATTTTGTGTATTCCAACATCATTTCTGAATTTAAACGTTTATTCTCAGCAGAGTAAACACAAAGGTCTAGTCAGCACCAGTTTCTAAATTCTCGTACTGAAGAAATTAAAAACTATTTTCGTACACATAACATATATGTTCGGAGTAAATAGAGTGACACTACACATTTTTAATGTCAGTTTTGAGGCTCCGCCCTTAAATATTTTACATTAAAAAAGATTCGGATTTTTTCAGCACTGAGAATCTTTTGAGTGATACATTTATTTTAGTTGCTTGAAAATGGCTCATCATAATAATGATAAGCATTTCGTATTTACGAATTACGATTTTGTAAATTCGAAATATTATTTATCATTTCTAAAAATACCAAATATTATTAAAAAAAATACCCACCCTTCTTATTTTTACCACGGGAACACCAATCGATTTTATCAATATTTCATTTTCGTTGGTACATATCATATGCATTTTCTAGAAAACAAATCAAATCTACGGAAATTATGTTAGGTGTATAGAGCAACTGAAATTTGTTAATTAAAACACAGTTTCAACGTTATTCAATAAGGTTCATGCTTTTTCATTCAGTCTTAAAATAAATGAGACTCATCACTGCTAAAATATTTCTTGTATGCTACCGGCATTATCATCCGTAAAGGTAATTAAAATCTCATAATTTATTTATTTGTTCTGTCTTGTCTAACTGTTTTCAAAGTTCCCAGAATTTGCGAGGAGGCTTCCGATAGGTGAAAAAACGGCCGTCGATATTTGACAGGACGTTATATATTAGAGGTTAGACCAGCTTTTTAATATTTTAACGAAAGATTAGGTATTATTTCATTTGTCTTAAAATGATGCTTTGACGAAAACTGAATATTCATTTTCGATGGTAACCACTTATAGATATTGAAACAGTTAAAATATTTTTTAAAATAAGGCTTTGAAAATGATATTTACATGCAATTTTAACATCAAAACGTACGCATGCCTGTTAATTTTTCAAACATTTTCATTTCATTTGAAGATTCATTTAGATTTAGCATCACAAGGAATGCAATATTCACGCCCTTCAAACAAAGAGTACAAGAGATAATTTGATAAACTACAGCATGAGGTCCCGTATACCTCTGAACGGGATTTATTGTCCTCCTACGCCAGCTTCCAAAAATAAAAAGAATTATATTTTATTATATCATTTTCTTTTTGAACGGCTGTCCGGGGTTATAATATTGTCTAACATAGTTTTACTTTTCTAAAGTCTCAAACGTCAAAGCATTCCGGACATTAGAAATAATACTTATATTGCTTTTGTTATGATAAAATGTTTCTGGCATGGCATCAAATCGGATGTGTGATTTTTAACATAATCACAATTCGATACATTTGTTACGCAGATGCCCCAATTGAATTATGCAGCTCGGATGAACTGTTTATCTTTAACTGATTTATGCCCCCGGCAGAAATGTTTGTTTTGAAGGTCCAAAAATATGGCGAGCATTGCCGTTTTCTTGTGTCTTGATACGTATCACGATATTTTTTTTAAACAATGCAGTTCAAGATAAGTATTGCAGAAGCAAACTAACTGCTCACTTTCATACTTTTAATCAATAGGTGTTTATATAAAAAAAAATTCTTGCATTGAATTGTTAACAACATTTATTCCAAAACATTGGAATAACAAGAACCAAACATAAATCTTGTTAAGTATCAAATAAACTATTATTGTGAAAGTAAAAATAATAAAAACTGAATTCTGACTTTTGTTTTCGGGAAATGACGTATGCGGTAGCATTGCGAATGTCAAATGTGTAAGAAATTGTTCGCGTTCTGCGATACTTGTTATCCGTATCAATGCATCACAAGGTAAAGTATGTATTGCATCACGATGTATTTATAATTTCTTTCCAATGCATACATCGAGGACAAGATATATCGCAATGCATCGATAAATCGTTACAAAAATGCACCAAAAGACCAAATGACGTCATCATCACTTAAAGGTTTTGAAATACATGAAGGTAAAAGTCCGAGGGTGCCAAATCAGTGGAATGCGGACACTAGGCAGGATATCGTATTTACACTCAGTTGCTGCAGCCACAGCAACTCAGGTACATTGAAATGGAGCAACTCCTTCGAGTTTTCCTTTCCGATTCTCTTAGTTTTCTAGCTCGCTTGAACAATGCAGCCTGATTTCTAATACCAAAATATGAGGTGCAATCATTAACAATATTATTTTTTATGTCATCATGGAGCATTGGGAAAAGAAAACAAGGCTAGGCCAGGAATTCTCTGATGCATAAAGGATAACTGCGTCTCAATCAAGTTTTAAACAGCTTTTAATGGTTTCTAAATGATTCTTGATACCAGTAGTACAAATGGTAAGCCAACATGAAGGCAGCTGTTTTATGTTTTGCCCCACACGGTATACAGTTCTGCATCGACCTAGATTCGCAAGAAGAAATAAACGCAAAGATGGTCAATTCAAAAATAATTTCTTGGTGCATTTTCTTTTATAAATAATATAAACGATCATAAAGAACGAAATACGCCAACCATATTCCTTATACTTCAATCATCTCTGCAGAATGTCTGCTTTATATGACACGTACATAAATATTCAGAATTTTATTGATTAAAGACCTACTGTTATGAAATCTTATCTTACCTTACGACAATACGATGGACAAAATCTGAATGTACCAAAACAGTTTCGAAATATCAGATTTATGATGCATGTTTTGGAAAAATTAAGTGACACAAACAAAACGAAATAAAGTTAACAATACGTACATATATTTCATCGTTTGGGGTAACATACTCAGATTACACATGCTTGATAAATCCTATTATTTTTACCGTTTAGATTTGATGGTATCAATTCCATGGCGCTATATGTGTCAATGACGTTAAATCGATGTTAATGTTCAACTGATTGAGCAACGATGTAATGATTAATATACAACAGGCGGGGAATGTAAAAGAGACGGATCTCAAGACTTTTAAGTAAAGTGCACAATTAAAAAAGAGAATAATATCAGAAGAAACAGTCGATTTTTCATCCTCTACATTTAAAGTACTTCATACAATATCAAATTATGGTGAACATAACATTATCTAATTGTCGCATTCTGTAATTCTTCAGCGTATATTTGCTGAAAAGGTAAATAAGCAGATGATTAACCCAACTTTCGAGACTTCCATTTAAACTATTAAGTTAAAGAAAAAAGACAAGTCCATTTTGACCCTCTTTTCAGTTTCAGCATATTTGACTTGACTTGACTTGACTATTTGAGTTTACCGTCGCTTCGACAGTATTTCAGTCATATAGCGACGTCCAGCTAATTACAGGTGGAGGAAGACCCCGAATGCACGGAGGCATCCGGGTAGAACCACCGACCTACCGCAAGCCAGCTGGCAGCATATTTGAATGTTAATTCTCAGTAAGTGATAATTTTTAATGAGAATCATTCCATTCTTGGGTGGAGCGGAATTTTATATTAAGGTACTACATTATTCACTAAGTAACACGTTTATATCAGCTTCTAATTATACTAATGTTGATTTTTTTAATTTATATTATGGAAGTCACATTGAATTCTCCCGCGGCCTTTTTTTATTTATTTATATATATATATATTTTTGTGGCGGTAGGGATTTTATGGCATTTATATAATCCATATGTTAAAATCATTTTATTTTTTATAGAAATATGGCTAGATATTAGTATGTTTATACGAAGAGTGGTGCTTGTTTTTAAGGAACACATTTCCTGTCGGTTGAAATGGTTTAATATTTATTTGCATGTAGCATGGTATATTCAATTAAGACTAAGTTAAAAGTCATTAGAATTTTATTGACTCATGGGCTTTTACTGCATAAGATCATTAAGTATTGAATGATTTTGGGAATACATAAGTAATCAAGCTCATTGTGTCTGCAACAAAATATCACTTCAATAATTATACGAGTATAAATATTCAATGCTTTATAAGTAAAACGTCGTGTATTATTGATAAAAATATTGATAGGAATCAACAATTGGGCCCATGAATATTGTCCAGTTTCAATTTAATATAATAATAATAATAATAATAATAACAATCATAATAATAATAATAAAACACAACAAACAGGAATAAGTATATTAAGATTTTATAGAGGATAGCAAAAGATAATGAAAACATAAGAATTTAATTGGAGAAATTTTTGAAGGCAAATGTGTAGACGCCCAAGGGACAGTCTCCCATCATATTCATGGTATGCGTAGTGGTGTGTAGATAAGTCATTTTAGTAAGGTCCTTGAACTGTAGACATAACATATATTTTTCTAAAATTGGTATGTTAAATTTATAAATACCTGTTTCATACCATCCGTCAAAAAATATGTCTTACAAAAAATGAAATACAAAATTCTACAAAATATTGAAGTTACTTTGAAAAACATCATTCAGAGTAGAAACTTCGTTCGATAGTAGATAGATGATTAAAAAACCAAGTGGTTATAGCATTCGTCTCATGAACAAGAGGTCATAGGTTAGATTCCCAGCTGTGACATATCAGTTTCGTAAATATGCCACTGGTAGGGCTTTGCGCAAATGATAAGTTGACCGTGGTGACAGGTGGTTGTTATCAAATTACATAATTGTAGTGTGAGCTATATTCGCCCCAGTCAGACCAATTAAAATGGCAGCACTCAAACGAACAGTATAGAAGCAAATACTGAACGTAAGGAAATCACTACATTTTTTAATTTTAACCTAAAACAATATATCACTATTACAGAACAGAACCATGGTTTAGTTGCATTGCATCATATCAGGTCTCATGATCCGATTTGTAAATTCACTATTGATATTTTTCTTTCCTTTGATGTCTACGATGGTATTCAGTCGCAAAAGAAAATAAAGACTGAAATATGTGTTAATCAAAATCTTATGTTTGGGCTGTAAACAATTTCCTTAAATATCAACACTAAAAAATTTTCAAAAAAGCTCACTATATAGATCATAAACATATGTCAATACCGAAGAAAATATATTTCGGAAGAAATAACTTCAAATATATTAATCAAACCTCAATGCAAAATGTCTTTTGCAGATGATTATAATTTATTGTATCTGTTCGGTTTTGAATTATGAAATAGTTTACAGCTTATCGATAGAAAGATCATTTCAGCTTGGGGTATCCGACGATGGAAATATTTAGATATCAAACAAAATCCACATACAATAAGTTACACTAGATAAATATAAAATGAGATACTGGGATTTAAGGCATACATGAGATCAAATTCGGATAAGAAACTTTTTTTCCACTAAATTGCACTGAACGATCCGATTTTATAGTCAACATTTTTTTTTAAGTATGAGGAAAATGAGTTTAGCTATACGAGATGTTTTCCTTGTTAGAAGTTACGTCCTAGCAATAGCATTTCTGTCATTTAAGGCCCATCTATATGAGACAGATACAGTGTTGTCACACTGCTGATTTGCACCGCAGATATATGACATTATTCAACACACGATCAAATTACGTTCAGTTGCGACCTTGTATCGAATCCGCGACCTCCCGCTGCCACGGAGACACTTGACATAATTCAACACACGATCAAATTACGTTAAGTTGCGACCTTGTATCGAATCCGCGACTTCCCGTTGCCATGTAGACACTCGGTCCCCCGAGTATATAAATATTTTTACCATTACATTACAACTTGATATAAAATGGTGTCCGATACAAGAAAGACGAGCAGACTGTCTCAGTATTACTGCCAGAACTTGTTATCATTCTTTTCCCCACAAACTTACATTCAGAAAGACATATGTCAAAACTATTTTCTTTCGAGTATCACTGTGAAGTAACAGTGCAGTGCACATGTACTTCCCGAGTTTGTTGTATAGACAGTTACAAGCTTTATACCGACGTATAACGAACTAATGATGCTTTGTACATCACGTGAATTTGGTAAAATGTTCAGTATGTTTCTGAATATTAATATTCGACTGAGTACAAGAGACAGTGACGTTAGTATTGAAGGTTAAAATATGTCTTGCATATTCAAAAATCAAGAGAACGTAGACCTTAATTGCAGAATTACTACTAATATTCATAAACATTGAAAAACAAACAACAAAAAAAAAAACCTCTAACATATCTCTTTTTGTTAATTGAAATCGGCAGTTTATTTCAAGCTGATGTCTAAACGTCATAAGTTTATGTAAATTTAAAATATACTGTTGAATGGGCGGTATTTGACCGAATATAAAATGTTTGTTCCAGGAAAAATGTCAGTCTTCCATAACTCTTTCCTTTTGGGACCAACGTGTGTGGTTCTCAATCAATTTGGTAGACAACCTCATCAAAACCATTATCATCAAAATAAAGAAAGATAAGGACGAAAAATACCATCACACTTTCCATAATGATCAATTATCAGCCTTGAACAGAAAGCTTTTGTCGAAAAACGTTTGATTTTTACCTTCCATTAAGTTTGTAAATACATTTTGTATGTTTGTTTGTTTGATTGGTTTAACGTCCCGCCGACAGCATTTCAGTCATTTGGATGACGATGTCTACTTGAGACAGATATAGTGCTGCCACACTGCAGTAACGTGTCGTAGACATGTGGCATTGTACCACACCCAGTCACATTATCCTGACACCAGGCCAACCAGTCCTGCAACTACCCTTATATGCTGAGCGCCAAGCAAGGGAACTATAACAGTACCATTTTTACGACTTTGGTATGTCGCGGCTGGGGATCGAACTCACGACCTCCCGCCCCCGAGGCGGACGCTCTTACCACTTGGCCACCGGGGACGGTAAGATTGTAAATAAGACATTTGTTATTTTTTTTTCCATACATTAATGTCTATCTATTAAAGCTTATATAACAAACATGAAAATAATTTCCGTGCAGCCATATCCTTTGGGATTTCGATATCTCAATGCCTGCCTTGTAGGCTCAAATTGTTTAATGGGATGTGTACGAATAACGCGTGTTGACGTCATTATAAACTTCACTAAAGATCACTGCTGTCAATCTGAGTACATTGGCAGTTACTAGGTTTTTGTTGTGCATTGGCAGTGACACATCAGTTAATATCATTCTGATTGAACTAATTAAGTTGTGTTCAAACCAATCAGCAATCATAATGATTTATTTTCACGACACATATTACATAAAGCCTTTTCTTTGAATGCGATTTAATTACAATTATCTTTCCGAGTTCTGTTGATATAATCGCTAAAATGTCAGTTAATGACACGTGACTAATGTGACATATTCAAACGAAATGCATAATGTGGATCTCAAACAAACAAGATGTGGATCTCAAACAAACAAGATTTAATAAAATATAACAATATATTCATGTTAGATGTCACACCGCGATTGGTTGTATACCAATGTCTAATCCATAATGTATTTCCTATCATCAGATTTGATTGCAATATTGCACAGCTTTTTATTGAAGCGAGACCGATTTATGTGCCTTGGATATAATCGTTCATCAATATATCATTTAACAGCCGAGTATATAAAAGCCATTCTCAGCTTGCGTCATTAATCGGCTTTTAGCACGACATGCTTCAGTCTGAAACAATCACATTTTATGGACCATCCATGCTTTCGATGACAATAAAATTCTCATTATTTGGATGTACCAATTTGCTGTGAAACAAACAAAACAAATTGAAGCGCAATAATACCCACTGCATGAACACTCTTTCTGTAATATCTCGTTAACCATTTATAAGCATCTCTCCACGGGTATTTCAGTCTTACTTATTTCATCATATGTATCAGTGCGTATTTTTCGTTTTACAAGTTTTACACATCAATCTCCGTAGTCTAACGTTGATTAAATTCGCTTGTACCATTTTCACAAGAGAAATAAATCCTTCTGAGAATTTTTATACTGTATATTTTAGACAAATTCCCGAAACTTTGAATATTGATATCAAGTAAATTTGGAATAGCGACAAATCTACTAATATCATTATAAGCATGATAAATCCGTATATTTAAAACTTATTAGTAATTGTTCAACAAAAACCGGTTCAATATTTTAAAATAAAGGACTACAAACTATTTTCTGCATTTGAGTTTGATATCTTAATTACCAACATAACACGTGCTAAACCATCACTTCCACTAATCACTTCAACCAAGAAAGGATCGCCCAATTCTTTTATTTTTGTATATGCAAATCGTCTTTACAGCTTTGCTTTCATGTGTTCATCCATCCTGCGTATATTGTTATAACAAATTTAATTAAAACAGATGTATTTAGCACGACCTTCATGTAACATTAAATACTTTTTTTAACATATCGATGTACTTTCATAATATAGAAATGATATATTTCATAAGGAAACAAACATGTTCAACATGTAGTAAAAATGAAGTAAGTCCAGAAGGCGGTGAATGTAAATGGACAAAAGCACAAAAAAGGACGTTAAATAAAATGGAGTAACACCATCAGTTACCGCCGTGGAAATGCCAGTCTCACTTACTATGAAATAAATGACATTGCACCTAATAGAGTTTCAATAATATCCATTTCACAAATATTGGGCGGAAAACATTATCGCTTATGATAAATATCTCATTGGCGTTCCCCATAGTCATAGTTCTTGAAGGAAACTCGGAGAAAACCCACGTGTGAGCAAATAACCTTTTATATACAACGTCAGACAAACCTAAGATCGAATCTAGATTGCAATGCTGAAAACCATAGCCTTAATCACTATACACTAACCGACTTAAAGATATTTCTCATAGAACATGAAGCTTTTCTTAAACTGGATGCCAAAACGGTAAAGATAGGTTAACATAGTTTTCAAGTATACCAGACGATCCTTTCTCATGAATTATAAGCAATTATTGTCTAGTTTAACTTAAGAGTTTTCTGCAAAACAAGACGATATATGATTCTTATTGAATTATATATCCTGAAGATACTGATTATTTTACTTTGTTTGTCTGAATCTGTAGCTAACATTGGAAAATAATTATACCGTGCCTCTAAATGTCTCAATCTCATATCTGTTTTATAGGTTTTTGGAAAAGATTCATTCGTTCACCTTCCTTTTGTAACAAATCAAATAATCGGCTTGATTTAATGTTATCATACATTTCATTGCTTTATAATATTACTTAATCAGACGCAGTGTGCGGCGTCACACACATTTATCTAGCAGTTTTTATTCTCTTAGATTTGTTGTGCATTTTGTAATTTTATCGTTCTTTTTCAACTCATCCGTTGATATAACATCTAAAAAATCTTAATGAATCTGTATCATGCAGAAAACTCGTATATAAAATCTCAGGATTAAGCACTCGACACATGACAGATTTGAGATATGACAGATTCAAAAATTAGGGACATTTCATATATGTATATAGATACATCATTATATGACATACCCTGTCAGTATTTGTTGAATATTAGGATACCCTAGTCATCTAGGGACTATGTGAGTCAACATCCAATCACACCATTATTACTCTTAGTTCAGTTCTTGAACTACCAACATGCACTGTCAAAATGGATAATGTGCGATACGGATAGTTAAAATAGAAAAGGTGCGATATGCTATCATAGATAAATGGATAGTTAAAATAGAGAAGGTGCGATATGCTATCATAGATAAATGGATAGTTAAAATAGATAAGGTGCGATATGCTATTATAGATTAATGGATAGTTTAAATAGAAGAAGTGCGATATGCTATCATACATAAATGGATAGTTAAAATAGAGAAGATGCGATATGCTATCATAATCAAATGGATAGTTAAAAAATAGAAGGTGCGATATGCTATTATAAGTAAATGGATAGTTAAAAAAGATAAAGTGTGATATGCTATCATAGATAAATGGATAGTTAAAATATAGAAGGTGCGATATGCTATCATAATCAAATGGATAGTTAAAATAGAGAAGTTTTGATATGCTATCATAGGTAAATGGGTAGTTAAAATAGAGAAGATGTGATATGCTATCATAGATAAATGGATAGTTAAAATAGAGAAGGTGTGATATGCTATCATAGATAAATGGATAGTTAAAATAGAGAAGTGTGATATGCTATCATAGATAAATGGATAGTTAAAATAGAGAAGATGTGATATGCTATCATAGATAAATGGATAGTTAAAATAGATAAAGTGTGATATGTTATCATAGATAAATGGATAGTTAAAATATAGAAGGTGCGATATGCTATCATAATCAAATGAATAGTTAAAATAGAGAAGGTGTGATATGCTATCATAGGTAAATGGATAGTTAAAATAGAGAAGGTGTGATAGGCTATCATAGATAAATGGATAGTTAAAATAGATAAAGTGTGATATGCTATCATAGATAAATTGATAGTTAAAATAGAGAAGGTGTGATATGCTATCATGGATAAATGAAATGGATAGTTAAAATATATGAAGTGTGATATGCTATCATAGATAAATGGATAGTTAGAATAGAGAAGGTGTGATATGCTATCATGGATAAATGGATAGTTAAAATAGAGAAGGTGTGATATGCTATCATAGATAAATAGATAGTTAAAATAGAGAAGATGTGATATGCTATCATAGGTAAATGGGTAGTTAAAATAGATAAAGTGCGATATGCTATCATAGATAAATGGATAGTTAAAATAGAGAAGTTGCGATATGCTATCATAGATAAATGGATAGTTAAAATAGAGAAAGTGCGATATGCTATCATAGATAAATTGATAGTAAAATAGAGAAGGTGCGATATGCTATCATGGATAAATGGGTAGTTCTACGACACTGGAATATGCATAATTAACAAGGGATTACAGTTATATTGTCCCAAATAACTATCCACATGGCAATGCTTGTGGGTAAAGTATTTTTTAAGCATATCAAAAGTTCACCACTCGATTCTATCCAGTGAATCTCGTTTACTACATGTATTAATATTTTTGATAAGTATGAAATATTTTCGAAGATATGTTTAATGAACATGTTTCAGCATATATGGGTAGTTCAATGCCTGATGGACCCGGTGTCAATATTTACGTTGTCTAACAAAAAATTTGTAAGGCAAGTCATGTACACACTTACACTTAAAGTGACTGAAATACTATCAAATGGATATTAAAACCCAAGCTTCCTAAAGTTTAGTCACTCGAATATCACAGTAACACGAGTACTTACCGGCTATTCGCATCTCATCATCTTTCTTTTCATTTGGCAGTGCATGCAAACTCAAACATGAAGTTATATAAACCAGTTTACGATGCAATTATGTTTCGTTACAAAATCCACAATCACAACCAGTTTCCATCCCTCGCATCCACATTAATTATATAACACGACCAACAACCCCAGTGGTCGCATAGGGGAAGTTTAAGGAACTGTGCGAATCTTCTCTTTTAAGGTTGGCATTAATGTCTGAGTAATAATTTCAAGAAGGTTCATCTCTTTCGATCAAGTTGCAGATTATGGGATAACTTATTTTGTCTGTGGTAATATTCCTCATCAATGTCTGTGACAATATATCTTATCAATATCTGTGGCAATATTCCTCATCAATGTTTATGGCAATATTCCTCATCAATGTCTGTGACAATATATCTTATCAATATCTGTGGCAATATTCTTCATCATTGTCTGTGGCAATATTCCTCATCAATGTCTGTGGCAATATTCCTCATCAATGTCTGTGGCAATATTCCTCATCAATGTCTGTGGCAATATTCCTCATCAATGTCTGTGGCAATATTCCTCATCAATGTCTGTGGTATTATTCCTCATCAATGTCTGTGGCAATATTCCTCATCAATGTCTGTGGCAATATTCTTCATCAATGCCTGTGGCAATATTCCTCATCAATATCTGTGGTAATATTCCTCATCAATGTATGTGGTAATATTCCTAATGAATGTCTGTGGCAATATTCCTAATGAATGTCTGTGGCAATATTCCTCATCAATGTCTGTGGCAATATTCCTTAGCAATGTCTGTGGCAATATTCCTCATCAATGTCAGTGACAATATTCCTCATCAATGTCTGTAGTAATATTCCTCATCAATGTCTGTGGTAATATTCCTAATGAATGTCTGTGGCAATATTCCTCATCAATGTCTGTGGCAATATTCCTCATCAATGTCTGTGGTAATATTCCTTAGCAATGTCTGTGGTAATATTCCTCATCAATGTCTGTGGTAATATTCCTCATCAATGTCTGTGGTAATATTCCTAATGAATGTCTGTGGCAATAATCCTCATCAATGTCTGTGGTAATATTCCTCATCAATGTCTGTGGTAATATTCCTCATCAATGTCTGTGGCAATATTCCTAATGAATGTCTGTGGCAATATTCCTCATCAATGTCTGTGGCAATATTCCTTAGCAATGTCAGTGACAATATTCCTCATCAATGTCTGTAGTAATATTCCTCATCAATGTCTGTGGTAATATTCCTAATGAATGTCTGTGGCAATATTCCTCATCAATGTCTGTGGCAATATTCCTCATCAATGTCTGTGGTAATATTCCTTAGCAATGTCTGTGGTAAGATTCCTCATCAATGTCTGTGGCAATATTCCTCATCAATGTCTGTGGTAATATTCCTTAGCAATGTCTGTGGCAATAATCCTCATCATTGTCTGTGGCAATATTCCTCATCAATGTCTGTGGCAATATTCCTTAGCAATGTCTGTGGTAATATTCCTTAGCAATGTCTGTGGCAATAATCCTCATCATTGTCTGTGGCAATATTCCTCATCAATGTCTGTGGCAATATTCCTCATCAATGTCTGTGGTAATATTCCTAATGAATGTCTGTGGCAATAATCCTCATCAATGTCTGTGGTAATATTCCTTAGCAATGTCTGTGGTAATATTCCTCATCAATGTCTGTGGTAATATTCCTAATGAATGTCTGTGGCAATATTCCTTAACAATGTCTGTGGTAATATTCCTTATCAATGCCTGTGGCAATATTCCTCATCAATGTCTGTGGTAATTTTCCTCATCAATGTCTGTGGTAATATTCCTCATCAATGTCTGTGGCAATATTCCGCATCAATGTCTGTGGTAATATTCCTCATCAATGTCTGTGGCAATATTCCTCATCAATGTCTGTGGCAATATTCCTCATCAATGTCTGTGGTAATATTCCTCATCAATGTCTGTGGCAATATTCCTCATCAATGTCTGTGGCAATATTCCTTAACAATGTCTGTGGTAATATTCTTCATCAATGTCTGTGGCAATATTCCTCATCAATGTCTGTGGTAATATTCTTCATCAATATCTGTGGTAATATTCTTCATCAATGTCTGTGGCAATATTCCTCATCATTGTCTGTGGTAATATTCTTCATCAATGTCTGTGGTAATATTCTTCATCAATGTCTGTGGTAATATTCTTCATCAATGTCTGTGGTAATATTCTTCATCAATGTCTGTGGTAATATTCTTCATCAATGTCTGTGGCAATATTCGTCATCAATGTATGTGGTAATATTCTTCATCAATGTCTGTGGTAATATTCTTCATCAATGTCTGTGGCAATATTCGTCATCAATGTCTGTGGCAATATTCGTCATCAATGTCTGTGGCAATATTCCTCATCAATGTCTGTGGTAATATTCTTCATCAATGTCTGTGGCAATATTCCTCATCAATGTCTGTGGCAATATTCCTCATCAATGTCTGTGGTATTATTCCTCATCATTGTCTGTGGCAATATTCCTCCTCAATGTCTGTGGTAATATCCCTTATCAATGTCTGTGGCAATATTCCTCATCATTGTCTGTGGTAATATTCTTCATCAATGTCTGTGGTAATATTCTTCATCAATGTCTGTGGTAATATTCTTCATCAATGTCTGTGGCAATATTCCTCATCAATGTCTGTGGCAATATTCCTCATCAATGTCTGTGGCAATATTCCTCATCAATGTCTGTGGCAATATTCCTCATCAATGTCTGTGGTAATATTCTTCATCATTGTCTGTGGCAATATTCCTTATCAATGTCTGTGGTAATATTCCTTATCAATGGATTATTGTATGACTATTTTAATTCTAGATCATTTTTTATTTGTTGACAATGTATCAGTTAATGATTAGTGGCAACATTTTAAGGCCATTGATCCAATCTTGGTGTTAAGGTACCATGGATTCAGGGTCGTGAGTCTGATTCTTGCTGGGGGCAATGTTTTTGGGACCCACATAGATTGCTGGTCTAACCCAGGAATCGTCCAGTATATAATTATGCATGTGTGTTAATTTGTTTGTGTGTTCGTTTAAGTAAAGACCCAATCAACATAGAAGAAATGCTATAGTTAATAAATATTCATTTTTGAAACACTTTAGGAATGAAATCATTATGAAACATACATTTTCATATAATTATTTATAATTTGAATGCAATACATGGACTTGACACTTTAAGTTACATTTAATTATTCATGTTGATCTGCATGTTTACACACCATCTCATGTGGCCGAGTGGTTAGAGCATCCGCCTCGGGAGCGGGAGGTCTTGGGTTCGACATGCCAAAGTCGTACAAAATGGTACTGTTATAGCTCCCTTGCTTTGCGCTCGGCATATAAGTGTAGTTCCAGGTCTAGGTTGGCCCGGTGTCAGGATAATGTGACCGGGTGTGGTATCATGTCACATGTCTACGGCGTGATACTGCAGTATGGCAGCACTATATCTGTCTCAAGTAGACACCGTCCCTAAATGACTGAAATGCTGTCGGTGGGACGTTAAACCCAACAAGCAAACAAACAAACTGCATGTATACATAGCGTATTGGTATCATTTGTTGCACATACTCTCTGTTATCTTCTGCAGAGAACGTGGAATATCATTATGATCATCACTGTATTACATGTATTTGTTGAGTCTTATTCAGTCAGGTACTTTGATCATGACCAAATATTCTGTATGTTCTTCACGAAACCTTTATAATAAAAAAAAATGTTTCACTTTTAACTTTTTTGAAATTCTTTGTTCCTGCACATCCCAAACCACCACTGTTTGTTGAAACCTTCTATGACATTGCAGTAACTATTAATTTAGATATACCTTTTGTTTGAAGCCTGTTTTTTTTCACAAATAATTAGGCCGTAGAGAGTTCTGGTTCCTGTCATTCCTTTTTTAGCGTCACTTAACAGAAACACTACTGTAAGGAGAAAGAAACTGAAGTCGTTATAAAATGTTTCTATAGCTTTAATCATACGTTAATTGTATTGACAAACTGACGCATATGTTAAGTAATTAAATAGGTTTTTGGCCACTTGGAAGTCATTACTTCATTTAACGCCAGTTTTGGGGGTTCATTAGTCCTTTATAAACGAATCAATGTTTTACACAGATAACGTCATGCAAGCAACTTGTCACATCTTTTTTTGTCACCGTAGAGTTTTGATATAAATATCTGGGCCATGTTGAGGAATTTCCATATTGAAAACAAATATGAGGTGTTGCTGACTAAACCAAGAACAAACCTATTGCCCTATTTAACTTTGAATTAGTTATTCAGGCTTTTCTTTCGAACTCATTTTCAATTGACATTTGTCTTTCTTGTTCCCTTCGAGACTGATAACCGATACACACTTGATTGTAATTGATCTTTTCTCCAGAAGCAAATTATATAACGTTACATTTATAGAAGCCGCAAAGTTGTTTCATCATGGTTTCATTTTTTTATATTGGCATGGTAATTTCGAATAATAGAAGGAAGATAATCAGTATTCAGTTGAACTTGCATTAGCGGTCACCTGTATTAGGCGACCAACCTGCATTTAGCGGTCAATTTTAATATTAAGAAACTTTAGCATTTTGTTACATATTTAACCTTCATTTAGCGGTCTCCTTTGTTAAGCGGCCACTTTCTCTTCTTCCCTTGCTGGCCGTTTAAGACAGGTTTGACTGTACATTGATGAGAAATTCTTAGATTCTGTGATTAATTTGTGGTTCCAGTCAGCAGCAAGTTATTGTGATCCCTGATTAAAGCCACCATTGTCTGTGCTTTTAGATTTTGAATCTGGTTTATTACATGTACTACTCAATATAGTTTCATTTTCTTTAATATTGATCGATAGTGAATTGCTTTTACTCAGCAATAACACAAATAAAGCCACGTGATCGATACAATCATGTCAATATAGTCCTAAACCGCCCACCTGAATGGAAACTTTTAATTTATAATACATTTGAAATGCATGTAATAATGTAATAACAATTTAAATCAAAGAGCATATGAGTGTTTAACCAAATGCTTAGTGACGATTTAAAAGAAAATTGAAAAAAAAAGTTTAAGAAATAAACGCGGAGCCTGGAGACGACTTTTTGAAATTTGTCTTGATAATCAACTTCTTGAACCAAAATAACCCAGTATCAAAATGTTTTCGAGATTTCAGACAAACATTCTGATCAGGTTTTAGAAATATTTGACCATAAATAAAGCATCTAAAATACTCACGGGACATAGTTTCTGTCCCTTCAAAACCAAGTTTCAAAATGCTCTAAACTGATATGTATATGACTATTCCGATCCAATGTCGTGAAAATTTGGCCTGCTATGTTGATAATAGTCACGCAGTTTTCTTTCGTCAAAAATGTGACTGGAATACATCGTTTTTCATCACATCTGACTCAGTGTCGGTTTTTATGCTGATAAACAATTTGATTATGTTTAATAAATACCTTTGATGTTCACAAACTGTTTCCAATTGACAAATCACCGACTACGTGTTAATTATATATCTTGTAATATAATAAATTTAGATAGAATGATTTGTACGTTTATCGAAGAAAAGATATATACAAAAACACATTTTTTTTTCTCAAAATTATCAGATAATAGAAGAACTGGTTAAACAATATGGTCAGGTTTCACTGGACAGTTTTGAATTTTCCTACATTATTTGACATTTCCAAACCAAGACATGATTGAGAGGAAATGCTAGCTATGCGACGCTTTTATAAGCTTATGGAAAAGTTTAGCAGATAAGAACTAGATAATTCGTCAGTTTTATGTTCATGTCAGTCAGCTGGCAGAGAAACTTTATGATTGAACATCTGTTTATAGACCCATTAGGTTCCGTCTCTATACTTTATTTGTCATATCTCGGCCCAAAGGCAAAGGATCTCGGCCATGAATTGTGGTATTATTGCCAGGACTAAAATTTTGAAAGGCCATACCTCTCTCGGAATAGCCGACCTGCTGATATCCGCCCTTTGTTTTAAGATCTAATGGTCGTAAAAGCTACATAGAGACAGATATTTGGTAACAATAAAAGAAATGAACAAGTCAATTTTCATCCGAGCGTCGTTAAACTAGGAAGATACGGGGATTTGTGGAATTATCAGAAGAAAATTATACATAAAATTCAATATTGAAACACGAAAAATAACATTATTATACTAAAGCATCCACTGACAAAACTTCATATTGCCGGATATTATAGTGTATGCAATTAGTTTAATCTCATGTTTGCACGATTTTCTTATTTCAGGTTAAAGTTTACCATTACATTTCATTTTTTTAGAAACAGAAAAAAATCACATGGATACATGATAGCTTTTATAAGCATCTTAAGTTTTGCCACGAAACTTATTTTACTCTATTTCTGCATTAAAATTGGATTAGTCTCTAGATGGGTCAAAAGTTTGGTAATAAAGATACGCCAAAAATAAAGACGAATGTGAAAGAAAAAACAATACTAAAATTGAAGTTCCTTTGAGGAATTTGTAATACGCACATATTCCGTTACACCTACCATTTGAGGCAGTCGTCTAAAATCACACAGGAGCGTTTTGACGAACATTTTTTTTAAATGTTCTAGATATACATCGAACTTATCATTGATAACTTAAATGTGGCCTGCCTACTTGAAATTTGGGGTCTCAACGTCGACATTGTGGTCGATATTCTAGATGAGTTATTGAACTGTGCAGATAGCAGTATGAACTTAATGAAGGCGATAATCTCACATCGAGGTGTGAAATGTATTTAAAGAAGCTAATATATAAAATGCCTCATTTTAATACAATTCATTAATTCATCGAGGGCTGCCGTGGTCCAATGGTAACGTATCCGATTACGGATCCGAAAGTTGTGAGTTCAAACTCCGTTGGAGGCAAGAACTATTCATGACCTTCCCAGGCGCAAGTACTGGTCCAACCCACAGGAACCGTCGAGAGGGATTAGTATAAGTTGTAAGAACTTGTTTCCCAATCGACGTAAAATAAATAAGTTTAAACTAATTCATTAAATGAAATAGCCATCAGTTTCATATGAACTAGAACAGATTCGACTGTTCATCTCATAACTGATTCACTCCCAAACTTATGAAATGCCTTTAAAACCATAATTACATATGAAAACATATTATTTATTGGTTAATACCGAGACTGTAACAGTTCATTATATCAATAATATACAATTTTTGGAACATCCCAGGTAACATACCTTGGCCGAGGGTTAAACCTTTTGCCACACACGACTGAATCTTGTTTGTTTGTTGGGTTTAACGTCCCAACGACAGTGTTTCAGTCATTTGGAGACGATGTCTACTTGAGACAGATATAGTGCTGCCACACCGCAGTATCACGCCGTAGACATGTGGCATGATACCACACACAGTCACATTATCCTGACACGGAGCCAACCAGTCCTGCAACTACCCTTATATGCTGAGCGCTAAGCAAGGGAGCTATAACAGTACCATTTGTTACGACTTTGTTATGTCGCGGCCGGGGATCGAAACCACGACCTCCCGCTCCCGAGGCGGACGCTCTAACCACTCGGCCACCGGGGACGGTGACTGAATCTTGACACAAAAAACAACAACAACAAAAAACACACGGTTTTATTTATTCAAACCCTTTCTTGCGAACTCAAATTCAAATTGGCATTTTTCAAAAAAAAAAAAAAATCCTTTGAGACTTCTATGTATTATAATTCACCAATATGTTTATGGTTGTTATCACGTTTTCTTTAGGAACGTACTTTATATATACTCTTTGTGTTTCATTATATCATTGATATATTCTTGCATAAACAATTTAATGCTAAAGAAATAGACAATATATGATGCATTTCATGTATTAGAATAATAAAAACAGCTTATTGCACAGCAGAAATACATTTACTACAACTAATCCATAGATATTATGTTTTTATATAGCACATATGTGTTCTTACATAATATATATCATAATCTGATGTTTTAGTTTTTTTAAAATAAAACTACCGATAAAATGTACAATTTATCTCATAATAAATGAAATACGTGTCGTTTTTTTTTTAAATAAATAAATTTGGACCAATGATATTTTCCATTTCCTTGGAAGAAAAATATTGACGGGTAGCAATTAATGCAACCCTTGGTTAAACACAGTTTGGAAAGCTTTGGTTAAACATGATACTGTAACGAACGTCCATGCAGAAAAATATAAGACCTACGGGATGTTTGGCACTTCTGTCAAGGAGAGGCCTCAAACTTTCGACATTTAATCCCTAGGGTAGAATTTAAATAATTCTGATCTTCTCATCCTTGACAATCTTCCAGTATTCCACAGCATTTCAGTACTGGGACATGCACCACGACTGTATAAATGTTCTTCCAGAAAACCATTTGACAGTTTAGTGTGGTGACGTTTATATGACATATTATTTCTTTTTTATTCTGATAAAGCCTGATAGTTCGTCGGCTTCATATATTTATGTATCTGTATTGCAACTATAAATCATATGTCAGCAACATTATAATTTAATATCCTTGAGAGTTTCGAAAACAGAAGCTTTCATCTGATGCCTTGTTTGTCATATATCGATCCAAACCTAGACATAAAGTGATGTATAAAATATAAAACTTTAAAGGATGCACCTCTTACAGAAAACTTATGTTAAAATCGATTCTCATTATCAATATCCATCGTAAATAATACCCCCCCACACACACAAATAAATAAATAAATAATTAAATAAATAAATAAATATATAGCAAATATGAAAATGACGACTTATGTAAGAACTGGCGAAATCAGCTACGGTATTTAATCTTCTATAAAACGCTCAACATCATCATAAACAACAACAACAACAACAACAACAACAAGAACAAAAAAAAAAAAAAGCACTAAAAAAAAGCACTTCATAAAGTTTTTGTTCTGGTTTTATCTAAAATTTCGATTATGCCAGTTTGTGACCTTATAAAAGATAATTATGTTTTTACGCCCCAAGAATCACATTGAAATCAAAACATTGCAGACGTTCTATAAGTTAAGTATAAACGAAAAATAAAATATCTGAGCATCTTTACGGGTTCTTATTGTGCTTTTAAATCGCCATGTCGGTAGATGCATGTAGTTTAAATGTTGTTCTGATCTTCGCCTCTCCACCATGCGACATCAAGATAAGTATTGTATGTCGATAAAGTTATTAGGGCGATAAATATCATCTTAATTCTCAAAGGTCTTTTTCAAAATCTCGCATTGGGAATTTGATTTAATCTACAAGAGGCGATATCCATCTGTGATTATAATCATTGGTAACATTGGGTTAACTGCTAACATTTGGACCCATATATTCTGCCTTAGGGAGATGACAGCAAAGCACATCGGCATGCGTACCTCTTTTTCAATATATTTTCGATCAATCATATATAGTAAATCATCACCGGAAGTTTAACTTTATAAATTTATTTCCTCTATATATGAATATTTAAAAAAAAAGCAACGACAACAACAACAACAACAGAAAACAGACACACACAAAAGAAAAATACACACAGTGAACAGTCGAACAAAATGCCAACAAGAACATATTTGCAAACATACATGTCATTTATGAGTACAGTAAGGATTAAAATGCATTTCAATAAATTGAATTCAACGTTTGTTCCTGCACTGTCTAATCTAAAAATGAAGTGCAGAAGTCAAGAATATGTACTGCATTTAAAAACAACAAAATGAAAAAAAAACAAAACAGGTAAGAGTGATGTTCACCTATCAAGACACTTTTTTTTTTCAGACCAGACATTCTTGTCTCCCTTTGTTTTTTTTTCAGACCAGACATTCTTGTCTCCCTTTGTTTTTTCAGACCAGACATTCTTGTCTCCCTTTGTTTTTGGCGACTATTGTTTCTCATTTCAAAAATTTACCACTTGTTTTAGTCGATATGTATAAGCTCCATTATCTATGAAACACATTAAGTGGCATATGGTGTTCAATTGTAATTCGTAACTCATATAAAAATATTTGGGGAAGCCGTTTGTTCTTTGAATATATAAACATACCAGTTATTAACTGTTCTTTAGTTTCAGTAGAAATGAATTGCTTACTTGGGTTGACATTAATGTAAAATTCACAGATTAACCATTTACTTGACATGTTAAATTTCTGGAATATGTCAGGAACATTTAAATTTAAATAAGGCAATATTTGTTTTCATCTTTTAAATTAATATCTATCTTACCAGAAGGCAAGTGTAGGTCACATTACACGGGAAAACGCTATTTTCTTAAATGCAATTCGGCGAGATCGGTTAAAGATAGAAAATGGTATCCCACGAAGCAGGTTCTTGAGGTACCACGTGAAAAGTTCGGCAACATGGTGTCTTCCCCAGTTCAGAGTTGCGATTTCTGAAGTTCAGTCTATGAAGTTAGCTCATGAACAAAGCATGAATGTGAGTAACGGCAAATGAAATCTAAATATAGGATTTATGATTCTAAATATAGTTTCAATACCGTCTATGACGGTATTGCCTGTGGTGGGGAAACCACGCATTTTGTTACAATCACGGACGGTTACATTAAGTGACCATGCGTCTGTAGATGAATATTGATAGACGTAATGCACACATAATGTTAAAACTCAAATTGTTACTCAATGACCATCTACTTTAAACAGTGTTACATAGACTGAACTTATATTTGTTAGTAAAAAGAACGGAAGCAACCGTTTTATGTTTACCATACACAGCAACAAATTCTGCATAAACATCAATAGACAAAAGAATATACGTAAGAAATGTCAATTCTAAAAGAATTAGTTGGTGCATCTCCTAATATAAATAATGTAGGCGACCATAAAGAACACAGGAAACGTCAACCAGTTTCCTTTTACTTCAGATATTCTCTTAGGAATTTCTACCTAATATGACATGTACATAAATAACATGAGCGTTATTCTAAAGTCTAGATATTTTAAAACAGTACTGAAACATCAAGTTTATTCTTCAGAAACAATGGTATTGTAAAATGCTAGTGACACAAGCAAAGGTCAATCCGAATAACAATGCGCACGTATATTTTTATTCTATGCTTTTAGGCACAAGAATGAGTCTCAGATATAAACACGGTGAAAGTCATACGCCGTTAAAGATTATATGCTATTATTTCTATGACGGTAAGAGTTTTCAAGTGTTCCTAGTTAAAAAAAAGCACCGCGTTGTCTAGGTCGGCTAATGGACAGGGACCACTACAATAGTGTTAGGCTAAGAGGATATGAAGCTCGAAGCTTGGTCACGAAGGATAAACTTATCATTAATGAGCAGTAATCTAATATTTGCACTTATTCTATCATTCCGTAATAATCATTTATTTTTTTTAATCAAAAAACGTTAAACGTTATCTTTAGAAATTACGTCTTCAGCGGTCGCTACGTACTTTTTCCAACGATTTTCTTCCTTACGCAATAGTTAAGTAAATCCAGATTTAAACATATTTTCTGCATAATAAAATATTTAAGCAGTATTTATTCAGAAATTACATTATAAAACTAATAACAAAATGGCATCCAAAAGGACATGTTTGGGTGATAAAATGTGACAGAAAATGTATTTGAGAATCAACGTGGTTTCCAAGTCGGAATTAATTTATACGGAATGCATATATTCCACATCGGGAAAATATCATTAATGACATGGATGTGTAGGGCACCATATGAATATGATAGGAAGGAGCTATTGCTGAACGGATGAATGAACTATGACAATAGCTGGTAAGGTAATGGAGGTATGGATCTTGACATTGCTAAGGTCAAACTTATTGTGAAGGGAAAAAAACTGTTTCAGCACATGGTTCGCTTGTTTAGGCAAAACTACCTGGACTTATGTTTTCAGACATTTTCTCTCAATTGAAAAAAAATACTGTTTCAAACAAAGGATGGGCCTCCTGCAGAGTCAGTTTTGATATTTTCCGCTTTGCATTATTTGTTTTTATAAACATATTGTATTTCTTTGATTTTTCTTAATTAATAAACCTTATTATTAAAACCAGTTGTATATACTAATGAGTGTTCAACAAATAAACTATATCAAAACTATACTATACCAAGGAAAAGAAATTCCAGCCGAGAATATAAAACACGAATATGTTCAACATGAAGTATGTAATGGACAGGAAAATATCAGAGATGATAAAATTCATACTAACATCTACTGACGTAAAATGGAAATATGCAATATCTAATACAATACTGATTGTAAATAGTATGACATGGAATTCCAATGAGTGACACTCGAGAAAATTAATACCGGTATCACGTTCGTTTTAGTTTTAGTTTGTTTTTTTCAAATAATTTCACAAGATGTCATTTGCATACCATTTGATCATAGGGATCTGCAGGAAACCATAATTAATTATACCGGAAACTATCTCATTAACTTTCTATCGCATTCTGCAAGTATGTCTTTGTTTCAGAAGTCTGCATTAATTCTTCAAAGCTCCCATGTTAATACAGGTTGTCAAACACAGAAACCAAGCGCATCCGATAACCCTCCAGCATATGGATGACGCAAGAACATAAAGACTGCAATCTGCATTCCTGAATGAAGTTCTGACCATATCACTAGAAACACAACATGTGCGATAGAATCACCGAGTAATTCAACATGATAGGCAGTCCTGCAAAAATAACCACACAGGTTGTAAAGCAGTACATGTGGTTCGTTTTCTAATCCAGCATCGAGTTACAATTATTAAATGGTGTAGCATATTTCGTTCGTATGGCAGATTTAAGAATACGTAACTAACTAAAAATACACAGCTTTAACTAACCTTATGTAAATGTACCCTGATGCCTGTCTAGCCAGTTGTTTGGGTAATAAACTGTAAGAGAGTAATATATTTACAATTGATTAATGGTTGATACAAAACTAATGTCCAAGTCAAATAAATCAAGAAGAATCAAACTGACATAACGTTCAAATACACTATATATATATAATTAATGTATATCATCCAGTAGGACATCTAGCAGAACCCAAACCCTTAGAGTTACAGCTATCCTAAGCCAAACCAATACCTCACTATACTAAGCTGGATTTGCAGCAACTGTCTGCCAGGCACGAGATAGATTGGCGTTCAAGTTCTGGCAGACGCAAAACCTTATCAAAGAAGCAAGGCCTCAATAACAAAAATCTTTCCCCCAGAATTGTCACAAAGTCTGCGTCCCGTGTACGCCCTACGCTACTTCTGTTCTTCTTAATAAAGCAGTGCTTACTCGAAAACCCGAAAAAAAAAAGTTCGTCAACATTCTGACATAGAGTCCCAGCAACCACAATAGTAAATTTAGTAAGCACCTCAACATTAAACCTGCAACTCTCCAGATTCTGCCATATCACCTGGGGAATTTATGCACTAAAATGTGGCCGCACAACTAGCTAAAAAATCTTCCTTCCCCATACAGAATCACAGAAGTGTGTACCAGTAAAATGTATATCTTTCCACAGGGTTAAGACAAAGTTAGGAAATTAAAAAATAATAATATAATTAAAAACAACAACAACAAAAACAACCAAGCACACATCATCATGTGGACAATCAAAAGCATAAGACATATAAAATATATTAATTATTATTTCAACATCTTTGAAGCTAGACCATCATGATATTAAAACCTAAAATTGTCTCAATAGAAAGGATCCGCCCATTTGGAAGCCCCTTAACAATTTAGTGTCTTATTTTGCATGTTATAACTCTACGAACACCTTTTTTTCCTAGACGGGATGGAACATATATTTATACTAAGTAACAAGATTAAATAACAATGATTTCTCAGTATCTATTCATGTTGATTCTAATTGATCTAATTGGTTCTATAGAAATATCACTATACTCCTTCTCAATCTATTTTCTGACTGATAACAACTATATGACATATACAAGCTCCCATAACTTAATTTTGTATTTGAAAAATAATCAAATACAAGCACTTGATTACGAAAGTGTACGACGATAGTAGATAACAATGGTCCGGTCTAAAATGACAATGTCTTTTTCAAAATTATTTTATCGGCAGAAACATTTTTTTCTCAATTATATTCTTATTTTCTAATTTATCAAAATTGGTAATTTCCCTACCCACACACACGCGCACAAAAATAAGTAAATAAATAAATAATAAAAATCATAATATTAATAAAACACACACACAAAAACAAAACAAAACAACCCCCAATAAAAAAAAAAAAAAAAAAAAAAAACAACAACACAAAATTAATCACGAAGTACAAGTCCGCTAGATAATTATTCTTGTAAAGTTTTCCTAAAATCCGATCAAGAGTAACTGAGAAATAGTGTGTACAAAATATTTTTCAAAACAACGAAGGGCCATAACTCAGTGAAAGTTTATTGAAGCATGCTTATTATATGTACAAGAAGGCTATTTCATTAGAATCTTACCAAGAGTAGCAAAAAAAAAAAAAAAAAAAAAAAAAAAAAAAATTCAGACAACGTAATTTTAAAAAATATATAGTTTGAACTTCGAAGGAAACTTCTATGACTCTCATTGAAATTCCATAATTTTAAAGAAATATGCTAATAGATACCGATAGATGATTCTACAAAATGGAACACAGGATTTAATAAAGCAATATAGAATTATTTATATGTAGATAAATCTTACAATATCGTGCAGCACAATATTGTAAATCTCTATTCGCATTTTCATGGATTTCCTCTGTAAGTTCTCACTGCACTGGCGTAACATGTCAGCAAAATCATTTTAATTTCTTTGTACCATAAAGAATGGATACACGTCCAGACAGCAATTGAATATATTCATGACTTCAAGAGTGATACGCATGTCCTTTATTTCCATGCTTTCGGATGATGTCAGGAACGCTACTACAATATACACAACCGATGTGACGGAGAATGCTCCAAAGTAAATCAAAACCAAATATGTTGACTGAAAAGTTTTCAAATTTGACATAGTACACTGGATTGATAGAGGTGTAATTCTGGCCCTGCACTTCGTCTGAATGACTCGGAATATCTTATAGTAACAAAACAAGCCTCCTGTCAACATTGTGGCCACAAGACAAAAATAATAGATTGACATGGATTGACATGATACTATTGCAACTTCCTGGAACAAGAAAAACAGATTTTACATCTTGGAATTTGATATAGCACACCAAATATCTCAAGATCAGCACAATCGTAGCAACAGTTCCAAATAATGATACAGAAATCGTGATGACCAGTATCTTTGTACAGAGCTTCAAGTACAACTCGGGCGAGTCAAAGAGAAGGAATAAGCCCAACTGTCACATATCCCAGCTGCAGCCATAACATTCCCATTACCTGCAAATGAAAATTGCTGAGTGTGTCCCATAAAGCATTTTAAAAGCAGTTGTGATTATATACAGCATATCAAAGATGAGGAGGCACACAGTTAGAAACTTTGACGAAAAGGACATCTTTTACGAACGATGCATTGCAATCATGGCCATACTGCTAACAACAAATGAGGCGATAGCTAAAATAATGAGGAACTCTTCATAGTAGTAACGACCATAACCACCGTCTGAACATGTGTCGTGTACATGTACGTGTACGTGAACATGTGTACTCTCACACAGATTCATTATTGTTGCAAGGAAAGCCAGTGTTTTCATGGAGAAGATTGAGAGGACACCAACATGTTTGAAATATGTGTAGGTTAAACACAGGGACACCAACATGTTTGAAATATGTGTAGGTTAAACACAGGGACACCAACATGTTTGAAATATGTGTAGGTTAAACACAGGGACACCAACATGTTTGAAATATGTGTAGGTTAAACACAGGGACACCAACATGTTTGAAATATGTGTAGGTTAAACACAGGGACACCAACATGTTTGAAATATGTGTAGGTTAAACACAGGGACACCAACATGTTTGAAATATGTGTAGGTTAAACACAGGGACACCAACATGTTTGAAATATGTGTAGGTTAAACACAGGGACACCAACATTTTTGAAATATGTGTAGGTTAAACACAGGGACACCAACATGTTTGAAATATGTGTAGGTTAAACACAGGGACACAAACATGTTTGAAATATGTGTAGGTTAAACACAGGGACACCAACATGTTTGAAATATGTGTAGGTTAAACACAGGGACACCAACATGTTTGAAATATGTGTAGGTTAAACACAGGGACACAAACATGTTTGAAATATGTGTAGGTTAAACACAGGGACACCAACATGTTTGAAATATGTGTAGGTAAAACACAGGGACACCAACATGTTTGAAATATGTGTAGGTTAAACACAGACTTATAAATGTAAGCCATAAGTAATTTAAAAAGCTTCTATAGTCAAGTCAAGTATATTTTATTGGCATAAACAAATGCATGTCCATCGCCAAATAATAATAGCAGTCATCTACTTACTGACCTATTTATCAAACTTAATGAAATTATCCTTCTAGCAGGACTGTACTGTATTTACAAATAAGGCCCATAACTCTGTCATTATGATATTTGCTAGAATTTAGCTTGACCATCTGTTATGATTTATAGCATTGTTTCCTGACCTTATTGCCCTATAAGAATCAAAACTAAAATTTGCCGAAATATCATGGCTTAGCCTACAAACATCTTCTACCATTTAACTCAAGTTGAGTAGTTTTGTGCATGTTTTCATTACTTTTATCATATTTTCATTTATATGACCATTCAATAACATACAAAAGTGAGACATTAATAAACTGTCTGTTCCGTTTCATTATCGACAAATTTGATCAAGATTGGTAAAAATAAATTGATGCTAGATTGTAAACAATTATTCTAGTAGCTAAACCTGAGAATGCTGAATGTCAAGGACATATTTAAATAAACTGGTCATAAACACAGGGACTGAGGAAGTAAATTATGATAAACAGTAGGAACTCATGAAACTAACTCATGCTTGTATGTGAAACTCGCTAGATCGTGAACATCACGGTTAATGCATTAAAAACTTTATTAATACAAAAATGTGTAATCACGTTTGTCTTTCGCACTCAAAGCATTTATTGATATGAAATATTAATAAAGTGTATATCGCTACATCAAAATGGAATATATATCTCCTGAAAAGCACTAGCTCTGAGGGTGCTTTTAATAGTATAAATAGCGAAGTACACCAATAACGCAAATATAACACCCTGGTTTATTGACACGTAATGGCTGGGCATTCGCATTAACGATGTACTGCTGTTCGTACTTTTGCTTCATTTTATAGTATTTCTTACATTACAAAAAAGTTTTATTGACGAAAAATGTCATAAACACCCTTTGGTCTGATAAATTGGGATTCTTTATGATTATTATAAGACATATTTCAGTACGTGTATTCAAGTCATAGCTGGATATGGTAATATATCTGGAAAATTATGCTTAATATTGGTCTAAATATGATGTTTTAAGGATTGTCAGTGAAGAAGAGTTTTGAATTATTCTATATATATCTTTTAATGAACTAGACGATCCTTTGGGAGCATACTTTTCTGGGATTAATCTTATTTTAGTAATTATGATAAAGTGCCTTAAGGTGACCGCTTGTGAAAAATAAAATCAATTTTTAACAATTGGTTATAAAGAAGACAATTTTTTTTAAGAGTATATAATGAAACTAGACGCTCTTTGGAAGCCTTATTTTTCAAGGGGACAACTTTATCTTTAGCAATGAAGATGACGTCACTTTTCTCGGTCGCGACAAGATATGCGAGATTGCTTCATAGGCTTTTTTAAGTAGCGCGTCTCTTCATTTTTTTCATCAACTACAGCGAATGCCATTGTTGGTAATAGGGAAATCGGATAACAATGGCAGAACTGGTTTTTTGTTGTACATTGGTAGTGACACATCAGTTAATTTTTCAGTCTGTGCTGATAATCTAATGTTGTCATACTTCTTTACAATTGCGTGTCACGACTGTTATGTGATTTGTTGTCACGACAAACGTAATATAATTTCCTACATTTCATTTTAATTACAATTATCTTCGAGATGTATGTTGATATGATGCTAATTTGTCAATGAATGTTATGGGACTGTGGCAAAAAATAAAGGGCATTATATGCATCGTAAACACATCGCATTGACGAGAAACATGTAAAACCAATATAATAGTTATGGATAATTGTATCCTGATTAGAGTTATTAACTGTTAGAAAATTTGGAATAGATTATTTTGCAGTCAGTGCTTTTTCATATCAATAAAATTTTAGAAAAGCAGTATACTGTTTAGTTTCACTTATAGTATGCCCCATTTCGCAAATGTCAATGAATAGGATTTTGGTATTCCACAAAACTGATGCATCCGTTCTAAATAGTCACATGCTAATTTGCATACGTAAAAGGTAGTTTCTGTTACCAAAACAACAACACATGAAAAATAATATCTGGCTTACTCTACCACGACCTTCAATTTATGAAAGAAATATTTTGAATACCGTTACTATATTTGAAGGCCAACTCATTCTCATCACCTAGGCGTACCACTTGCCTGAAATAAATTGATTAAAATCAAACTCCATACCATTTACTTTTATTCCATTTTCCAACGTTTAGCTGCATATAATAATGAGAAAGACAGTTTCTAGATTGAATACATGTAAAGCCAAAGTTTCTCTGAGACGTATGTGTATTTCTGATAGTATTCTACAAAGGCTACTCTCATAATTTGAATATTCATTAGGAATCCAATATGTCCTCTGTACTCTGTCTCTCTGATCTGATTGATTAACATTTTGACGCACTCAACAGGTACCACATAAAGCCTGATCTGCAGAAAACCACAGTTAAACCTTACCAAATTTAATTAAAAATCCTCATTTCAAGACCACTAAGGAACAGCGAACAGCATAAAACCTGATCAGCCTGCGAGTTACTCGCAGGCTGATCTGGTTTTATGTTGTTCGCATATGTCTTTTCATGGTTTCCTCTATGAGGGAAAGGGTTAAACAAAACAGAAAACAAAGGTTTGTGGGATTTTATCTCCATTTTCTATGTATCCATAGTATTAGATCATAGTAATCATTTATGGATACAAAATCACATGTTGTGAAATAGTTATACATTAATTATGCAGTAGGGTGTGTTCCTTTGTCTCTATATATGTTCAACAATAAATTTATATTAAAAAATGTTTTATTTTGTGAAATTTTTAATTTATCTAACACATACTTCCGATTGGCGACGTCCAGCTAATTACAGGTGGAGGAAGACCCCGAGTACACAGAGGTACCCGGGTAGAACCACCGACCTACCGCAAGCCAGCTGGAAGGCTTCCTCACATGAAAAATCCGAAGTCCCTACCGGGATTCGAACCCACAGCGATCAGATTGTTTGTGTGTGTGTGTGTGTATATATATATATATATATAGTGTCGTCTCTATTGTATAAGAAAACGCCAATCTCAATTCGTTTAATATCATCCAAATTAACATTACATCACGTGCTACCTTTGGTTAAATAGTACATGCATGTTTATTATTTCATCACATTCCTTTTCAAATTAAACACACTCCCCCTTTTTGCAGTTTCCATGGTATTATTGAAATTCTGATTAAATTCTATCTATAATACATACTCAGATATTTATTACCAGTCCTATTTTTTCAATTATGAGGAGTTCACCGAATATGTTGTTTATTTCAAAAACGCGGCTGGATGATTCATCATAACATTTCATGTCATACTCCTGAAATTTGGGAGTTTGTGAAAGCAAGGCATGCTTATCGCCCTATTTCCCTTAAATCTTATATATGTATTAAAGGTTCTTATATTATCCCCAGTCATTATCCATTTCATTGGCAACAGAAATTCATTTTCGTTCATTTCTTTTAAGAAAATTCACTTATAAAAATAAAATCATTTAAAATCAATTTCGCTTTCGTAAAGAAGAATGAAATAATAATACAATTTATATATATTTATGTTCATATATATTTGCTTTGTAAAAAAGTATAACAAACAAAATGATATAAAGAGATGCACAACACAATAACTCAGTATGAAAATTGTGTACTTTCAAACAATTTAGTGATATTTCATCAAATTACACCAGGAAAACACTACTTTGTAAGTTATCCATTTATGTACATGTACTATATTGTTATGTTAATAACTAGTCTGATAAAAGTCTTATATATTTGGTGAAAAAGTAATAATTTATGTCAAATGGATATATATCAAATTGAAAAATAGTATTTTGATCGATGTGAAGCAAACCATATATATGCATAGAGATAATACATAAAGTGAATATATACGTACATGAAATAGAACAATACTTCTATACTTTATGTTTTGTAAGTAACAGAACAGCTAGATTTTCATACACTTTAAATCAGTCAGTTGTTGATGAGCAAGAACAAAAAATGAATTTCAAAATTATACTTTTTCGACAAATATCTTGTCTGAGAAACATTGTATTTATCTATTGTGCTCATTTTTTTTTCTTCATTTTTTTTATACATATATTTAGATATTACGTCGGTAAACGTTGTGAATTCATATGTATATATGATATGATAAAAAGAAAACAACATGCGTCCATGTTTGTGTCTGTGTATTTGTATGGACATATACATACATGTAGGATAGTTTTGTTTACTGGTTTATCTGTATGTAGATTTTGTTTGATTGTTTTTACATAGATATTTTGGATATGTATGACATGTTTATAATATAAAAATAGATTATGCGATGTAAAAAAACAAAAAAAAAAAAAATAAAATAAAACACAAAATATATGGTCTACACTATGTTCACTTACAAACTAGAAATGTTATTTCAGAAGAAATATATTGTTCTAAAATGTTGGTTACGGTTGATAAGTGTGGTGCAATGTAATATCTACTTAAAACAGTTAAAATGGAAACAGAAATAATTTCATTAAATGTTAGAGGTTTAGGCAATAGCAAAAAAAGAAAACAAATATTTGAATGGCTTAAAAGTAATAAATACGACATTATCTTATTGCAAGAAGTACATTATGACATTAACGTTGCATTAAAATGGAAAGAAGAATGGGATGGACCTTGTTTCTTTAGTGGTAAAAGTACTCAAAAAGAAGGTGTTGCTATACTTATTAACTCTAAAAGCAATATTATAATTACAAATAATGAATTAACATTTATTGTTGGAGGAGATTTTAATACAATACTAGACAGTAAACTTGATAAAAAAAATGGAGAATAGACTCTCATAAAAAATGCCAAAGTAAAATAAACTCTATACACAAATCTTGTAATCTTGTAGATATCTGGAGATTACAACATCCAAATAAAAAGCAATTTACTTGGCATTCTTGTCAAAAACCTTTTATACATACACGTTTAGATTATTTTCTTATATCCGACAACTTATTGAATGTCATAAAAGAAAGTAAAATAAAACCAGGGTACAAAACAGATCACTCAATGATCTCAATAAAATATGATAATATAAAAGTAGAGAAAGGACCAGGCTACTTTAAACTTAATAATTCACTCATTTTAGATAAAGAATATCAAACGCTGATTAAATCAACAATAAATGAAACTGTTGAATTTAATAAAGATGCAAACTCGAACATACTTTGGGAACTCATAAAAGGGTCAATTAGAAATGAAACGATCAAATATGCAATTCATAAAAAAAAGATGACAAACAAAAAAGAAAACGAGATAACAGTTAAAATTAAAGAACTTGAAAAAGAATTAAACCAAAATGATATCAACACTGAAACAATAACACAAAATCTCATAGAGCAAAAACAAAAACTCAATGACATTACCGATGAAAAAAAATACGAGCAAAGGTAATACACTTTGAACAGAATGAGAAAAATACAAAATACTTCTCAAGTCTAGAAAAAAAGAATGCAGAAAAGAAAACAATATAAAACTAAAAAATAATAATAAAGAAATATCTGGTATTCAAAATATCCTAAAAGAAGAAGTTACATTTTTCAAAAAGATATACACAAAAGATGAACACTTAGACGACGGCTACAAAAAATTGTTCTTTGAAAATCCAACAAAAATACTAAATGAAACGGAAAAACAAAGTTGCGAAGGTATTCTAACAAGTTACGAATGTGAAGGAGCTCTCAAAGAGATGAAAAATAATAAAAGCCCAGGCTCCGATGGCTTAACAGTTGAATTTTACAAAATATTCTGGCAATACCTAGAATTATATTTAGTCGAATCCTTAAATTATTCTCTTAAGACAGGCAACCTAACAATGTTACAAAAACAAGGCATAATTTCATTAATACCAAAACCAAACAAAGATCTTGAAGAACTTTCAAATTGGAGACCAATAACATTACTTAATATTGACTACAAAATAGCAACAAAAGCAATTTCAAACCGATTAAAAAAAGTGCTTCCAATATTAATAGACAAAGAACAATCAGGTTTTGTAAAGGGAAGATATATTGGTGAAAATGCAAGACTAATTTTAGATACAATAGAATATTTAAACTCAAAAAATAAACCAGGCTTGCTATTTTTTGCTGACTTTCAAAAAGCTTTTGATAGTATCAGCCATTCTTTCATACATGATTGTTTAGCACATATGAATTTTGGACCCGACCTACGGAAGTGGATCTCAGTTTTTTACACTGACATCCAAAGTATAATAATCAATAACGGGCACCTATCTGAATCCTTTAACATAGAAAAAGGAGTGAGACAAGGATGTCCCTTATCATCTTTTATTTTTATTTTATGTATACAAACGCTGACAAATTATATAAATCATAACAAAGATATAAAAGGAATAGTTATCAATAAAACGGAGATAAAACAGTGTTTCTTTGCTGATGATGCAACATTTTTCAACAGTGGTGACGAAACATCCTTTAAAAACTTAATACAAACATTAAACCATTTTTCAAAATGTTCCGGCCTTAATCTCAATATAAATAAATCCATTATCCTACGAGTTGGATCTTTAAATAAAACTAACATCCAATTCTGTAAAACACAGCCTTTTGTCTGGACTTCAGAAAGTGCAACGGTTCTCGGTATAACCCTTTACAATGATATAAAACAAACATCCAAATACAATATAGATAGAAAAATTAATGAGTTCAATAAGATATTAAAACAATGGGAACATAGGAAACTTACATTGATGGGAAAAGTCACGGTTATTAAAACATTTGCCCTGCCAAAACTGATATACCCACTATCAATTTTAAACAATCCAAATAAAACAACAATAAATAGTGTACAAACAACCATATTTAAATTCTTATGGGATGGAAAACCTGATAAAATAAAAAGAAGCATTATATACTTACCCCAAGATCAAGGTGGATTAAAACTTACAAATATAGAATCATTCATGTATTCTATGAAAGCTGGATGGGTAAAAAGATATATAGATAAACAAAATGTAAGTCCATGGAAAACATTTTTCAATATGAAACTTAAACAGTATGGCACTGATCTCATATTTAAATGTAACATTGATGAAAACATAATTTCTAAAATAGATAATAAAAAATCCTTCCTTTTCGATGTCTTACATGCATGGATAAAAATTCATACCCAGACAGATTTCTGCAAAAACCCAATAGGTAAAACAATTATATGGAATAACAAATTAATTAAAACCAATGGAGTGACATTTTTTTACAAAAAGTGGTATGAAAAAGGAATTCAATATTTCGAACATTTATATGACTATAGAAAAAATTCAATTTGAACAATTATAAATTTATATGAAATTGAAATTAAATAAACTTCAAAATGAAGGAATTCTAAATTACACTAAAACAACTCTGATAGAACAAATTTCAAATATTAAACAAATAAATAAATATCTTTACAACATTATTTCAAATAGTCAAGAGTCCCCATCAAGTGAAAGAAAGTGGTTAAATGAACTCTGTCTAAATCCTCATAATTTCCCATGGAAACAGATATATAATAATATTTACAAGTCGACAATAGACACAACATTACGAAACTTCCAATACAAATTTCTGATGAGAATAATCCCTACAAACAAACTACTTTTCAAATTCAAATATGTATCTTCAAGCCTGTGTGATTTTTGTAATGAATCAATTGAGTCGATTGAACATTTATTCTGGGAATGTAATACTGTACAGCCTCTATGGAACTCATTAAATACTTTTATAAAATCAAAATCTATTGATATTGTTGTAAGAAAAAATGAAGCATTGTTAGGAATAACAACAAAAAGTATGAATTATAATGCTTGTAATACTCTTATAATAGTCATGAAATATTTTATATTTTATGCTAAAATTAATCAAATAAAACCATCATTTAACATATTTCAGGAATATCTCAAAAACAGAGTCAAAATAGAAGAAAAAATAGCGATTAACAGAGATAAATACGAAATACACTCTAGGAAATGGAAAATATTTTCTAACTTATTAAATGCGGTATATTAAAGAAGAAAAACATCAGCCATGACCAACAAAAAAAAAAAAAAGTTTAGATTTAATCAAAATGAATTGAAAAGTAGAAATATTTTAACCTTAAACATAACTTCTTTTTGAAACAAATATACAGAAAGATATGATAGATAGTTTTAGGGAGAATGCGTGATAGGAAAAAAAGAAGAAATTATTTAATTCAGCATAGTAAATGATAACTTATTCATATGTATATGTGCAGGTGAGTGTGTGTACGTATATGAAAATGTTTGTGTGTATGTATATGTATGTGTTAATGTATTGTTTTTTATGTCTGGAAATAAATAAAAGAAAAAAAAAAAAAAAATAAAATCATTATCCTTCCCATGATCAGTACAACATATTAAAACTAGCGACACTGCAAATTTTTATCTGCATTTTAAAATTACATTTTAATTACAGCGTTACACAGCCACAAACACCATGCAAATAATGAAGGGATGAATAAATGATTGACTGTGCCATTATTGTCCATGCAAGGGACAAAATTTTATTTGGTCGTTATAACTCTTCTTTTCATGTTTGGACAAATGGGAATTACTTCCTGACACATTTAGTTTGAAATAGTTGAAGTTGGACATTAAAGAAATTATCAAATTGTGAGAAAAAACAACAACAAAAACAACAACAACAACAACAACAAAAAACCCAACAAAAAACAACAACAACAACAAAAACCCAACAAACAACAACAACAAAAACGATGATATGACATATCCTCTACTTATTTGGCCTTTTATCTTTTATCTCACACACACATTTAGGGAAATTAATTGAAATTAAAATATATGTCAATATACCCGTATAGCGGTACATTTCTGCGAGTTATTTATCTTTGCCCTTCTGCGGATGAACACAAAATCGTAAACAATAAAATCCATGCAAATTGATTAACAGTACAAAATATTTAAATCAATTACACAGCCACTGATATCAAATTAATATCAAATAGAGACTATTAACCGCTAAAACAAAATCGATATACCTGTCCATGTAATATCTCACATAATTGTCGAATGGGAAAAATCACTGTGACACTAGAGCGGTCATATTGTATAATAGATGAATGTAACAATTAGACCACCATGCCACCTTCCAAGTACATATGTGGTCTTAATTTCAAGCCAAGCAATGGAGACTGGGCATATATTTTCCAAATATACCAATTACCAGCTTAATGGACAGATTGCTCATAAACTGATAAACAGGCAGTATGTGATGAGAAAGATAGAAGAAATATCTAAGTCTTTTAAATGGGGAAACCGCAGAATATAATTATCGCAGAAATTACCCGCTATACGGTATATACCTCATTGTTCTACCTGATACCATAACATTGATAATCAAAATTATATATGCATAACATACATATTACATGTTTTCATACAAACCGAAAATGGCTAAATCATGTTGTATTATTACATGTAATTGGCCAAGCGATATTTTTAAGTTGAATTAGAATCAACATTCTTGGAACTTTATAGGGATGTTGATATGACATTCAATCCAAGTTATGCACACACGTTTCATATCTGCCGAGAAAACATAAAAATGCAGTGAACAAAATCAAAGACACCGATTTGAAAACTTAGAATCATAGCCACAAACCTACATCATGGAAATTTGATTTAAACATTAGGAAAAAGCTTGATATGAGGACCCTTTTTTTTACACATTACACACATTACACGCATTTGTTTTGGAAAAATGGAAAAAAATCCACATTCAAAACATAAAAAAGAAACAAAAAGCATCTATGAAGTTTTACGCCCCCTTGCCGCCAAATATTTTCTCGTGAAGATGTGCAGCCTAATTGATATGCATTTTGCATACTAAATCGATCTTTTTATACATTTATGAAATAGAAAACGACTGTTTATAGTTTACATTTTAAAATTATACCGTTATACCAACAAAGGGCGGATCTTATCGAAAACAAATTATATAATTCTCTATTTGTCACGTTACAGTTAATGGCGAAACGTTTTTTTTTTCTTCAATATCTCTGTCATACACCATTGTAGTTTGCAGCATTGGACTTTGTACTCTGTATATAGAATTGAGTCTTTTAAGAAGAATGTCACAGGATTTAATAACTATTTAGTTAGGAAAGACCCCATCCCCCCCAAAAAAAAAACCACCCTCAAAAACAAACAAACAAACAACAACAACAACAACAAAAACAAACAAACACACACACACACACACACACACACACACACACACACACATCATCATTAATTCTGGCGGTTACTTACAGCAATGATCTGTTCAATGAATTAAATACAGGCGACTACAATCTGATACCAGCGTATTATTCCCAGTAGCATTGAAGAAGCATTGAAGACAATGATAAAAACAACAACTTATGGCCCATAATTTTGAATCGTTTACATATAATCGTTGCTTCCATTCCCTCTTTCTTTAAAGCTCTAATGGAAATAAAACCACTTTATTTCGCACGAATTCAAAGTATTTAATAACAACTTACATAAAAGTAAAATTTCATAGTAAAGGAATAGAAGACCAGACTAATTTTCATTTTCTTGTACCTCTTTCTGTAGTTAGATCATTTTTTATATTTGTTGGAATTACCATGGGACCTTTTTTGTGTTACCTTATCTAACTGACTAACACAAGATATTGACGTATCTTATTTCACACAGTTTAAAATAAATGGCATTGGACCAAGCACATCAAAAAGTCTCAACTTTACTTATTTTCCAGCGATTTGAAAGAAAGTAATATCGTTTAGGAAAATATTTTCTTGATGGCGCTCAAGGTGACATTCGCATTTTTTTCGGAGAAATTACCCCTTCACATACAATGAATGAACCTCGAAATGAACTTGTTCTAAACTAGTTTGTTAACCACCTCTACTCTATCCGAGTATTTCTAACTAGAATACCATACAGATAGATTGATGTAGTTTTCAAGTATACAAGACTGATGTTTCTCGTGCGGATGCGCTTGGTAATTAAAGTCTAGATCATCTGAAAAGTGTTCAACGAGACAAGACGAAACTGATTCCTTACTGGGTTGTTTTTCAGAACAACTGATTATCTTATATTGTTTGTCTGATGCATGCATCCTGTAACTAACGCTGGGAGTTCAATAATGTCGTGCTTTGTAAAACTTATATGTTTGTTATATGGTGTGCAGATTTATTTCACCAGAGCTGAAAATCCAAAATGAATGGGATTGTCGGCGTACGTCATTATGAGAAAGTTTGTTCGCATTGATAGTGAAGAAACGTTACGTTAATAAAGCGCGAAATAGTCTAAGACGATGAAATTAACAAACCGACGTCATCAATGTACTTCGTAATTTTCTGTTAATTTAGAGGAAAAACAAACCTCCGTTACAGTTTATCCCACGAAATCGTCCGATGAAATGCTTGTATTTCGTTAAAATGAAAAATATAGCATAAATTGAACCGTGAGGTCTTGATATTTTATGGTGCCTAAGTGACCAAAGCTAATTATGGGCGGAGCTAGTTGCGGTCGCCGCTGCTTTACGTCATGTTTTGATAGCCCTAAATATAACTGTACTCTGAATCTGAACCGTGCTTAACGTACTTAATGAAACTGTCGATCAAATAGGAGGCAGTTCCATAATTTGATGTCACATGCAATACTGTATGTCGTACGTGACAAACTGTAAATATGTTATCGTTTATATTTTAAATTGTATGGATTATCGCAGCAACGCTCCGCTTCGCGTCGCTTGCGATAAATTCCGTCAAATTTAAAATATAAACAATTAAATTTCATGGATTTATCACAGCGCTCCGCTTCGCGTCGCTTGCGATAAACGCCATAAAATTTAAAATATAATCGATAACTAATACTTATCGAAATATCACCGGTTATTTTATATGTGTGCCTCCAGTAAAAACGACGTCATTTGACGACCAAGAGACGCAAACCATCATAAAGATGTGCCTTGCTCTAGATAAGACTCCTGGAAAAACGATTACGACGCTGCAACGTTTGACGAAAAAGCCGCCCGTGTGCCGCTCCATGTATACGTATAGTACACGCGATTTTCAGAGGGAAGGGAAAGTTTAAAGTCTGATGAAAGGTCTGGTTGGCCGAAAGTGGAGACGACAACGACTGTTCAGGCTGTAAAAAAGATGGTTTTAGATGATCGCCGGATGTCAATCAGGGACATCAGCAATAAACTGAACCGTAGTTCAGTGCATAATATCCTAACAAAAACATTAGAAATAAATAAAGCTTGCGCTAGATGGGTAGCAAGAATCTCGACAAACAGCCACAAAAGATTACGTGTTTGTGCCTCTACAGAGTTTCTCAATCAAGTTCGTATGAAAGGGGCGCATTTCTACATAGCACTATCACAGCTGATGAAACCTGGAACAATCTCTAGGATCCTTAGACACAGCAGGAATCATCTGTAAGGAAGCGATCCTCATCTCCACCTCCTTTGAAAGCTAAGGTCGCTAGATCAGCATGGCGAGTGATGTTCATCTTCTTCTTAGACGCACACGGAATGCCAATAGTCCATACAGTAACTGACAGACAGACAGTTAATGCTCAATATTATTCCGAGGTTAGTGTTTTAATACAATAATACGGCTTAATATTATATTTCAATTAAGAGTTCATTGAAACCTTTCATACTATATTTTCGTAATTATAATTTTACATTATGAACAAACATATAAATGCTCTGTTAATTGACAGTAGAAAACATTGTATATTGTTTTAATTTTTCAGGTATTAAGAGAGAAGCGGATAGATGTCAATGGAATTCTGGGAAGTTTTTGTTAGACCATGACAACGCCCCACCGTACTCAATGTACGTTGAATGTACCATATTTTGTTGAAGCATCTCAGATTTGGAAGCTTAACAAATCTATGAACAATACCCCCGGTACCTCGGCCGAGATTCATTTCAATGGATATCAGCATTGGATAGTTTCCTGCAAAAACTCTTTGGTGACATGCTTATTCTAGAGTTTTAAGACAAACAAAACACTGAATAACTTCATTAAAATTCAGCTCTCTTGAATATACTGTGATAACAATGCGTCATTCCTTAATGTCAATATTCCTGTAGTTCAACAACAAACTAACATGTCAGACTGTGTGGTGTATTTGCAATTGCTTTCAAAGTTGAACTTTGTTTCTTAGATATATAGTTACGGAGATGCCTCTACAACTAATTTCGTGCTTGGAATGGGAAAATGATACAATTTCCCAAAATACACCGAATGCCTAAAATGCCATCTACAAACTGCAAAGTCGTAAAGCTTCCCATATACTGCACATATAAACTTCACAAGACTGTATAGACGCTTTAAAAATGTTCTAACAAAGGGTGCCCTTTGAAATGGTTCCATGGTATATGTATAGCGGATTTAAAGGGAAGAACCGTATAAGCTTATAGCTTATATAAGCTTATAGCTTTCGTTCTAGCTACTCCTATCCCTTCATTCTGTTAAATGTATGAAATATTTGATGTACGAAGTATATGTAAATAAATATTTGCCAGGTATTAAATCACTTTTTGTTTATATATATTGCTGGAAATATATACATATCGTTATGTATAATTGTTTTCTACATACAGAGAGCGAGAGAGAGACCCTCTTCGATTTGTGCTTCGGCAAGTCTACTATTTTTGGAATTGGGCGTGTTTTACATTCGATTTTTCGGCAGGTCTGCATTGTGTTCTACTCGATATATGGAAGACGACAGCAGACAAGATGGCAGTAAGTGACGCGATAACTGGTTTTACCCATCGATTTCGTATAGATCGTGATTTTTGTTTAGTATATACACAGCAAACTTAAAAAGATCGAGTTAAAAAATGTTTATTTATTTAATCATTGCCGTGGTCTGATGAAACACATATGTGTGTGTTTTATACGGAAGGGTTACCTGATGTTTTAAAGTGTTTAAAGCTATTTATCTGATGTCTGTAGCTTGCAAAATTATTGTTTGAATTTTAAAAAGAATAATTATAATATACCTGTATAAAAGAAATATGTTCGTTTACCGTATTGTTTCTAATTAATGTCCACCCACCCTCTAATTAGCACCCCATGCATGTCTGCAAAAAGTTTGCATTTAATTAAAAATGTGACCAAATAGCTTGAAACTGATATATATTTCTTTATTTTTCAACTTTTTTAGGCGGGAAAATAATTCTGACATTATAACACACTTGAGCATGTCAGCCATGTTTTTTGTTTATTTCTCAGTTCGATTAGCATATTCTTCGTATTCAAGTAGAAGAGAACTTCCGTCCAAGATTTTTTGATTTGTCAACCTATTTCTAATCTGGAAGAAGCAGGCTTCATTTCCGAGAAGATTACAAATCGAAGAGGCTAAGAGAGAGAGAGAGAGAGAGAGAGAGAGAGTACGCGACTGTTTACAGATACACACAAAACATTTTTTTTCAAATAACATCAAAACAGACTTAAATTAATGGTTAAATCGTCACGTGACATAAAAAATGCAAACGTTACTATTAAAATGATGTTTACTCTATACCCGAATGGGGCCCGCAAATACGTCCGATGCTGGTAGTAAATTTAAACCACCGTAACACACACACACACAAACAAAAACAAACAACAAATAAAACCAAAAACAAAATGAAACTTATGTTTAAAATCGTCATTTTCCATATCAAACACAAAAAACACCTTTCAATCTATGTTTTACTATGGGACCGCATAAGAACCACAAAGGCCCGCAGATTAAACATGTCCCAAAAGGCCCAAAAAGACCCGCAGATTAAACAAGCCCCTATAAATTAACCAAACATATTTAAGTGTTCATTACATCACTCATTTCTCAGAAATCAATCATAGAATATAAATGGACATTGATACCGTACGGATGAGCGTTTTTTTTCCATACGAATAGAAAAAGTAGCATTTAAATGAACAAAAAAGAATAAAGAGAACATTTGATACCATACGAATGAGCGTTTTTTACCATACGAATAGAAAAAGTAGCATTTAAATGAACAAAAAAGAATAAAAAGAACATTTGATACCATACGAATGAGCGTTTTTTACCATACGAATAGAAAAATATAACATCTGAATGAACAAAGAATTTCAAAGTTACTTGCTCTTTTTTTGATGGCATATTATTGATAATTATTTGTTTGTTTGTTTGTTGGATTTAACGTCCCACCGACAGTTTTTCAGTCATTTGGAGACAATGTCTACTTGAGACAGATATAGTGCTGCCACACTGCAGTATCACGCCGTAGACATTTGGCATGATACCACACCCAGTCACATTATCCTGACACCGGGCCAACCAGTCCTGCAACTACCCTAATATGCTGAGCGCCAAGCAAGGGAGCTATAACAGTACCATTTTTTACGACTTTGGTATGTCGCGGCCGGGGATCGAACCCACGACCTCCCGCTCCCGTGGCGGACGCTCTAACCACTCGGCCACCGGGGACGGTATATAATTATTTGGTGTCCATGAACTTTTTGGTATACACTCTTCAAAAGGAATATGTAGATAGACATCAAAATTATTTGCGGGTTTCCCACCAGGTACAATTTATATTATATATATACAAACAATATGAAAACGATGTTACACACATAATTTGTGTTAGATGTGAAATAGATGCATTGTTGTTTTCTATTCAAATGTGCGAGCATTTCTTTCATCTTGCCTGAAAAATAAGACCATGGTCGAATTCCACCAACAATTCTTAGCGCTAAGTAAAACTTAAATTCTTAAGGGCGAATTTCATTAGTCTTGTTTCTCTAATAAAAATGCTCAAATGTGTCATTTCTTACCAATTTTTGTAAGTTATTAAGGTTATATTTCATTTCAACAGAGTCATGTATTTGAATCTTTCATAAAATAGTGATGGTGGAATGTGTTTCTAACTAGTTTAAGAATTTAAGTATTACTTAGCGCTAAGTATTGTTGTTGGAATTCGAGCCATTTTTTGTTTCATCGTGTCTGCACTTCCTGTTAAAACCCTTGTTAGCGTTTAACCATAGTAATTCAATTATTCTGAAGTAATATCCCCAAATGTCATTTAAAATAAATAACTCTTTACATATAAACTATCGCTATGTCAATATTGAATTATTACAAACCAAGGGGCCATAATATTACTGATGTAAGGCCGTATTCTAAAGATATTTTAATACTTCTAAAAATTATTCCAGCATAATATCGACATTCAGTTCTAGGAGTAATCTAATTAAATACAGAATCTGATCTAATGCGAAGTGTTTTACTGCATAACCTTTTGCAGGAGACATCCTCTTAAAGACCACATCGAGATTAGTTGTCTCCATGAATATACTCCAAAATTTATATTGTTCTCAGAGGCAATTCTTAGTTCGGTAAGAGTAGATAGCTACTTATATAAAACGTTTGACTTAACACGTAATTTATTTTCTGCTATCATCTCTTTGGCGATTCAGTTATTCGGTGAATATAAAACATAAATCCGAATGAACCGGTCCCGGTAGCCGAGTGGCTAGAGAGTCCGTCCCCGGAATCGGGAGGTCGTAGGTTCAGTCCGCGGCCTCGACATACCAAAGTCATAAAAAATGGTACTGGTATAGTTCCATTGCTTTCTGCTTAGCATAAGGATAGCTCCAGGACTGGTTGACCCGCTGTCAGAATAATGTGTCAGCGTGATGCATTATATCTGTCTCAAGTAGACATCGTCTCTAAATGACTTAAATACTGTCAGCGGGACGTTAAACGAACAAATCAGAATGAACACTCATTTTCTGATTAACGAAGCTAAAATCCTTTGAATCCGCTGAATATTTAATGAATTAAATTAAATATAAATATTTTCGGATATATAATTTGTAAAATAAAATATCGGAGCAGTTCCACTCCGTAGAAAAACTTCCTCTAAACATGACATTCGATTCGAAAGTAGCGATGTGAGAATCTTGCTCTTCAGCCAAAGACATTCGCAACAAATGATATTTAGGATCGGATTGATCTCCCTCTCTCTACCAACCTCACCTTTCTATCCCCCTCTCCCATTTCTTTTTCACCTACCCCACATCTCCCCTCTCACACAGTATCTCCCTTATCCTTATCCTCGTTTGTCCACTCTCTTTCTATCTCCCGCCTCTGTTGTACGTTGAGCTTACTTTATTCAGCCACATTCACTTATTTAATGAGTCCGTAATTGGACATACACAAATTCTACTCCGAAGGTACCACGGTAGGGTAAAGATGAACCTTTTTATTCCAGGGAATGGGAATGATTTAACTATTAGAGTTTACCTTCGCTTCGACAGTATGTCAGTCATACATGTATAGCGACGTCCAGCTAATTACAGGTTGAGGAAGACCCCGAATGCACGGAGGCATCCTCACATTTAAATCGGAATGGCCCTGTCAGGATTCAAACCCACGCGGTGAGGGGCTGAGTGAGTGTTAAACTTTACCCTCTCGGCCACGGAGGCCCCATTCCAGGGAATACCCGGTACACATTTATAACAATTTAGGAGTTGAACTAGTACTATGTGTCAACTTATTTTTTTTTTTTGACCAACTGTTTCTAAATCAACACATTCGGACACGTATTCGCCATAACTTGACCAAGGTATTACATTTGCTTCCTCTGTTGGCCCTATTAGGCGCACCATTTCGAAATAGTATCATAATTATTTATGGATTTAAATATAATTCGTTAAAGAATAAGAAAAAACGGAGAAACATCGCCTCAGTGTGGCCGAGATACTTGTTCACAATTGTTTTTGCTGTTTAAGATAATAGCTGCATGTTTTAGTATTCATTTTGATAAACGTCAAATTAGCACGTCGAAAACCGAACAGTTTCCATTTTGTTTATTTGGCACCGAATAAAACCTTCAGAGATCACATAATTTCTGCTGCTCTTTTTTACTATCTGTAAAATATCATGGCGCTTCCTTCATTACGGCTTATTTGCACCTCAGTTTTGTCAGTAAAATATACCACATTATGGTAAAACCATATTTCTTCTTTTTTAAACTCTGAAAAATAACGGTGTAGAAAATTGCCTTTTAGTTGCTCGGCGCCTTTTGAAAGACACGCAATAAACCTTCGTAATAAGTGTTTAGTATTGTTTAAACTTGGTTGACATTTTGCAAAAGCCAGTCCGCACAAAATAAATCGCGAACATTTTTAAATTTTTTAACAGCACCCTCATTGTGATCAACGTTACGGATGCTATAAACAAAATTATTCTAAGATCAATCAGTCGCCAGCTTCTTATTACAGCTGAGCATTCATGAGGGGAATCACGCGACACAGTGGTTGAACCAGGCATGCGTTCATTATGCCAAACCGTATACAATCGGTCGCCTACAATCAGATATGGAGTTGTCTTAGTACCATACTAGAAAAAGGTCCCGCGAAATCGCGGGCAGGCGCGTGCCTAGGCTTACGCAAATACGCAGTTGCGTATACTTCGTCCAGAAAATCGAAAATCTAAAAGTGCCAAAACTGCAATAAAAATCGATGCCTAACCCCAATTTTTTTTCCGGGGGAACATGACCCCGGACCCCCCTAGCAAGTCTGCGTATTCCGAATTTGGCCCCAGGCACGTCCATGGCGGGGGTGATTTTAGTATTGGGATTCGTCTGATATTATGTCCCAGTGTCCAAACACAGGATAGGGACAATGGGTTTCTCATAAATAAACCGGCTTTGGTGGCACTTGGCTGTGAAGCTGATTGTTATGGTTGCGATCCCCATGCACTGGGATCGGGCACGGTCTTCGTGTCTTGAATGACTTACGATTTCTTTCTGATAGTAATTCGTATTCAACCGCCGTACTAAGTTAACTACAGAGATGCGTGCTAAAGTTTCAGTACTGTTAAATTCCCAGTACTGGGAAAGAGTTGTTAGGTGAACTGACCTTCTGTTAGCCTTTGATGGCATAACATGGCGTTAAATAATTCAAATAAAATCAAATAATACCAAGTTTAATACACAAAAAGAAGAACATAAAATTAAAAGGACCCATTACTGTCACATGTTTGAAAGTGTGTGTGTTTTTAATTTCACAGGGGAGGATAATAGTTGCATCATTGGAATTTAATGAAGAACGGACTTATTTATGAAAACTTTCAATTGTCATGAACAATAATAGTTTTATTGCGACCTGCATAACAGAATTAAACGAATTGTACGGGAAAGAAAAACGAATTTAAAAAAAAAAAGATTATAACAAGTCTCACTTATATGTTAATGAAACTATTATGACGTGTATGGTTTGAATAAATACACACGAGGAGAGAGAAAAACAACAACAACAACAAAAAAACAAACAAAACAAACAAAAAACAAAAAAAAAACAATAAGCTAATACGAATATTATTGAAAATGTGCATGTGTTGTCCCAACAGTCCACTAATTCTCAAACAACAAAGGTCCAAGCAAATCGAAATTAAACATTTAAACATTAAACATTTACAGTTGAAGTTAAAACCTGATAATTAATATGTGTTAACAAGAGCCATGTTTACATGGCCATCTCCCGTCGAATGCTTGTTCGTTAGCAGATGTGTTGGAGAGTAGAATAATTTAGTTTTAAAAGATATTTTTTGGTAATGAAGATTGATGTTTAAAGTGAGTATAGCTATGGAACCCATGTGAAGATCAACTAATTCCCCTATTTTGAGTCTAGAGGTAAAACGTTAAGGTTGCTGTGACAAAAATTAAGCAATTAAGCGTGAAAAATAACAAAGGGCAATAACTCAAAATTAAGGAAGGTAGAATAATCATTCTTATGTAGTGCACTTCTCCTAAATGAGATCTATCCACCTATGAAGTATCAAGTTGATACCTCAACTATTTTTGGCGTTATGCTCCGGACAAAAATGTGGGACGTAGGTATGGACAGACGGACGGACGTAGACTACTATCATATCCCCCACCGCCTTCGACGGGGGATAATGAAACGCTTAATTTGTTATATTTAAAGAAGTATTGTTCAGCCTCCTAGGCCCAATTTACACACAAACACATTGGATCTTGTCTAAGATTGTTGGACTAAAATTAGCTCTTATTCGCGCGTGGTGGATTGCGTAAAATCTATCTCCAGCCGAGTTAACATGAAAAATGTTGTGTTGGAAAAATATGTGTTGGAGTCATCTCCAGCGAAATTAAAAAAAAAAAGATTAATAAATTTGCTTTATTTGTTTCAGATATAGTTAGGTCATAATTTTCATCTTGAAGAGTGGGAATAATATTAGAGTTGTCTAAATTTCCTTAACGAGCATTCTGATTAATTTCCAATATTTACGCGGATTAGAATAACTAAGGTCAAAGAAAATTCTAAATTATTGTAAAATTGTTCTATAGTAAATGTCTTCATGTTATCTACTTTATTACGTAACTGTTTGAATTTTATCCAACTCGTTTTTTTTGTTAAGTCACCAAAGCTATTTTTTTCTGTCTGTCGCGCTGTCGAGAAATATTACGAACATCATTATTGTACCATGGTTTGTCATTGGGTCTAATTGAAGCACACTTGTTAGGAATACCTAACTACACTAGTTCGAAATTCCTTTTTTCAAACACCCGTGTTGCTTCATCAGTTGAACAAGTACTTTAAAAAAAGACCAATCTTCATT
>CM037789.1:34510733-34520967 GCA_021229015.1 Solen grandis
ATGAAAACCATTGATATCACGACTACATAGCTGACAGGTAATACTCAAAAATATTCTTTTGGGTAAAACGTCTGTTTAAACATTGCGAAAAAAAATGTTTAAAAGATCGCTGTTAACAGTATTCAACAAGCCATTGAACGAAGAAATATGTTTACCTAATCATGCGACTCGTTAACTGGGGTAAATTGCTTTTGCGAAAACCGATGATATCGCGATAGCGATTCTAGTTAGGTTTTCGCCTCTGCAGGGCGAAAACCTATTGTTCTTCTTCTGTTTTATTTTTTTTATTATTATTTTTCTAACCTTTTTTTGTGAACGGCATATCACCATGATAGGAAAAAGTCACATTTCTGATTTTTTTACCAGTTTTGTCCGAAGATCTGAATTTGATCCTAACGTTGAGAAAATTTTCATTTTTGTCTTAGTTTTGCCGCTAGGTGGCGTTTTCTAAAAATGACTAAGGGCTAATAACTCTGTTATTTGAGGTCCGATTCTAATGCGGTTTTTTGCATTGTGTTCCTTGTCAGAAACTCAATAAAATATGATAGGTTTCAATTATTTGCGTATATTAAACTTTCGTGCTACAGGAGGTTGAAAGTTCGAATCTCGAAAAAATGATGAAATAAAGGTAGGTCTACGAAAAAAGTCCCCATTTTTTTCGGAGATGCGATAGGAGAATTTTGTTTGTTGCATATGATTCGCAAGACATATACGCACAAAATATATGGTGTGGCGATTTTGAGGAATGCATGGTTTGTCCACAGTATGCGGTCAAACTTTACCAATATTTTCGAAAAATCAACATTTTAAAAGCATGACTTTTAAGGTTATTTGCAGCTCCTGACTTTATTTTTTTATTCAATCTTCATCATTTTTTCACTGTTAATGCAGTTTTATAAAACAAATAAAATTATAGAAAAAAAAATTACCCATAACATGCAAAGGTCAAGGTCATATATCAATTATTATTATTCTTATCGGCATAAAATAGCTCCAAATCTAAAAAATATTTTATAGAAAGTATATGAACAAAAGTTTTAGTCTGTGAAGAGATCTTTCTATTGGTGTTTAGTTTTTGAAGATCGGACTTCATTTGATCAAATGACCACAGTCCAAATTTTGATCCTCTTATCAAACAATTGTATATCCATATGTTTCCGCTTTTTTGCTGCTCCTGACTTTAATTTTTGTTCAATCTTCATCATTATTTCACTGTTTATGCATTTTCATAAAACAAATAAAATCATAGAAAAAAAATAAAGCATAATATGCAAAGGTCAAGGTCATATACCAATTATTATTATTCTTATCGGCATAAAATAGCTCCAAATCTAAAAAATATTTTATAGAAAGTATATGAACAAAAGTTTTAGTCTGTGAAGAGATCTTTCCATTGGTGTTTAGTTTTTGAAGATCGGTCCAAAGTTTGATCCTCTTATCAAACAATTGTATATCCATATGTTTCCTCTTTTTGCTGCTCCTGACTTTATTTTTTGTTCAATCTTCATCATTATTTCACTGTTTATGCATTTTTATAAAACAAATAAAATCATAGAAAAAAGCAAGCATAATATGTCAAGGTCATATACCAATTATTGTCATTTTTATTTGCACAAAAAAGCCCCAAATCTAAAACGATCTAATATGATACCTTTCAATTTCTGTTGCTTAAAAAAGTGATTGAATTGCGAAAACCGATGATATCGCAATTCTGATTGCGATTCTAGTTTTTTTTATTTTTCTAACCCTTTTTTGTGAACGGCATAGCTCCAAGGTGAGAAAAGCCACATCTATGAAACTTTTATCAGTAATAATCACGTATTTGGAGATGATCCTAACGTCGAGAAAATTTTCATTTTTGTTTTGATTTTCCCGCCAGGGGGCGTTTTATATGAAAATGTTTAATAAGCAATATCTCAATTATTTGAGGTCCGATTCAAATGCGGTTTTTGCATAATGTTCCTTGTAAATAGCCCAATAAAATATGATAGGTTCCAAAAATTTGCGTATATAAAACTTTCGTGCTACAGGAGGTTGAAAGTTCGAATCTCGCAAAAACTGTGAAATAAGGGTAGGTCTACCAAAAACCTACCCATTTTATTCAGAGATGAGATAGGAGAATTTTGTTTGTTGCATATGATTCGCAAGACATATACGCACAAAATATATGGGGTGGCGAATTCGGGAAATGCATGGTTTGTCCCCAGTACGCGGTCAAACTTAACCAATATTTTCGAAAAATTAACATTTTAAAAGCATGACTTTTAAGGTTATTTGCAGCTCCTGACTTTATTTTTTGTTCAATCTTCATCATTATTTCACTGTTTATGCAATTTTATTATACAAATAAAATCATAGAAAAAAAGAACAGTGAAGATATGCAAAGGTCAAGGTCATAAACCAATTATTGTTATTTTTATCGGCATAAAATAGTTCTTAATCTAAAAATATTTTATAGAAAGTATATGAACAAAAGTTTTAGTTTGTGGAGAGATCTTTCCATTGGTGTTTAGTTTTTGAAGATCGGACTTCATTTGATCAAATGACCACAGTCCAAAGTTTGATCCTTTTATCAAACAATTGTAAATCCGTATATTTCCTCCTTTTTGCAGCTCCTGACCTTATTTTTTGTTCAATTTTCATCATTTTTTCACTGTTTATATGCATTTAAATAATACAAACAAACTCATAGTAAATTACGATGAAAATATGCAAAGGTCAAGGTCATAAAACCGATTATTGTTATCTTTATCGGCAAAAAATAGCTTCAAATCTAAAGATATTTTATAGAAAGTATATGAACAAAAGTTTTAGTTTGTGAAGAGATCTTTCCATTGGTGTTTAGTTTTTGAAGATCGGACCTCATTTCATCAAATGACCACAGTCCAAAGTTTGATTCTTTTATCAAACAATTGTAAATCCGTATATTTCATCTTTTTTGCAGCTCCTGACCTTATTTTTTGTTCAATCTTCATCATTTTTTCACTGTTTATGCATTTAAATAATACAAATAAACTCATAGTATATAATGATGAAAATATGCAAAGGTCAAGGTCATAATACCGATTATTTTTATTTTTTATCGGCACAAAATAGCTTCAAATCTGAAAATATTTTATAGAAAGTATATGAACAAAAGTTTTAGTTTGTGAAGAGATCTTTCCATTGGTGTTTAGTTTTTGAAGATCGGACTTCATTTGATCAAATTACCACAGTCCAAATTTTGATCCTTGTATCAAACAATTGAAAACCCATATGTGTCTTCTTTTTTGCAGCTCCTGACTTTATTTTTTGTTCAATCTTCATCATGTTTTCACTGTTTATGCATTTAAATAATACAAATAAATCATAGTAAATTACGATGAAAATATGCAAAGGTCAAGGTCATAATACCGATTATTGTTGAAAACAGTACTCTTACTAGTCAAGTTAAAAGCGAAAACCAAGATGCCGCTTTGCGGTTCTAGTTATTATTATTTTTCTAACCCTTTTTTGTGAACGGCATATCGCCATGATAGAAAAAAGCCACAATTATGAAATTTTTACCAGTTCCTTATATTTATCTGAACTTGATCCTAACGTTGAGAAAATTTTCATTTTTGTCTGATTGTTGCCGCTAGGGGGCGCTTTGAAAAAAATTAACAAATGCTAATAACTCTGTAATTTGAGGTCCGATTCAGATGTGGTTTTTTGCATTGTGTTCCTTGTCAAAAGCCTAATCAAATATGATAGGGAACAAAAATTTGCGTATATAAAACTTTTTGACTACGGAAGGTTGAAAGTTCGAACCTCGCAAAAAACAGTGAAAATGAGGGTAGGTCTACAAAAAAAGTGCCCATTTTTATTGGAATTGAGATAAAAGAATTTTGTTTGTTGCATATGATTCGCAAGACATATACGCACAAAATATTTGGGGTGGCGAATTCGGGAAATGCATGGTTTGTCCACAGTACGCGGTCAAACATAACCAATATTTTCGAAAATTCAACATTTTCAAAGCATGACTGTTAAGATTTTTGCAGCTCCTGACTTTATTTTTAGTTCAATTTCTATGAAATGTTTACATTTTATGTAAAACTATGTTCTTAAGTGTCACATAATATAAAAAGTAAAAATGTATTGTAAAGGTCAAGGTCATATTAGGATAATTGTATATCAATTCGGCTTGAAATAGCTCAAAATCAAAAAACAATTCATAAACAATATATGAACAAAAGATTTAGTTTTAGAAAAGTTCTTTCAATGATGTTTAGATTTGAAGATCGGACTTGATTTGGTCATTATACGGCAGTCCAAAGTTTGATCCTTTTTTGGAATAATTGTGAATCAGGTTTTATGCTTCAAATTCTGATACATAAGGATAAAAAGTTTGACTTGTGCGACTAGTATACTTGATTGAACTATTTACTGCTTTGCTAGGTACCTAACTGTAAAATTTTAATCAATCTTCTTTCTCATTTTGCCGCTAGGGGGCGCTTTTCTTGAAATAATTCTTTTGCTTATAACTCAAAAAGTTGAAGTCCGATTCGAATGCGGTTTTTTGCATTCTGTTCCCTGTTTATAGCCTAATAACATATGATAGGATTGGAGGGTCCGTGTTGCTGAAAGTTTTTGAGCTACGGAAGGTTGAATGTTCGAACCTTGCAAAAAAAAAAAAAAAAAAAAAAAAAAACTGTGCAAATGAGGGTAGGTCTACGAAAAACCTATCCGTTTTTGTTAGAGATCAGATAGAAGAATTCCGTCTCTGGCATACCATTTGAATAACGTATACACACAAAATATATGGGGTGGCGAATTAAGGAAATGCGTGGCCTCTAGAAACGGTCAAACTTCACTAAATATTAGGAAAAATTAAAATTTCAAAAACATGTTTTTGTCGCTCCTGACTTTATTTTCTGTTCATTCTTCATGAATTTTTCACACGATATGTATTGTTATGTTTGAAAGGGCCTCACAATTCAAAAAATAAAAAAGATTTGAAAAGGTCAAGGTCATGTTACGATTATTGTGTTTTTATTCGGCCACAAAAAGCTCCAAAACTAAAAATATTTCATTGAGAGTATATGAACAAAAGTTTTAGTTCTTAAAGAGCTCTTTCCAGTGATGTTTAGTTTTTGAAGACCGGACTTGATTTGGTCATTATACGGCAGTCTAAAGTTTGATCCTTTTTTGGAATAATTGTAAATCAGGTTTTATGCTTCAAATTCTGATACATAAGAATAAAAAGTTTGACTTGTGCGACTAGTATACTTGATTGAACTATTTGCTGCTTTGCTAGGTACCTAACAGTAAAATTTTAATCAATTTTCTTTCTCATTTTGCCGCTAGGGGACGCTTTTCTTGAAATCATTCTTTTGCTTATAACTCAAAAAGTTGAAGTCCGATTCGAATGCTGTTTTTTGCATTCTGTTCCCTGTTGATAGCCTAATAACATATGATAGGATTCGAGGGTCTGTGTGGCTGGAAGCTTTTGAGCTACGGAAGGTTGAATGTTCGAACCTCGCAAAAAAAACAAACAAAAAAAAAACTGTGCAAATGAGGGTAGGTCTACGAAAAACCTATCCGTTTTCGTTAGAGATCAGATAGAAGAATTCCGTCTCTGGCATACCATTTAAAAGACGTATACACACAAAATATATGGGGTGGCGAATTTAAGAAATGTGTAGTTTGTCCACTAGAAACGGTCAAACTTCACTTAAATTTAGGAAAAATTAAAATTCCAAAAACATGTTTTTTGTCGCTCCTGACTTTATTTTTTGTTTATTCGTCATGAAATTTGCACACGTTATGTATTGTTAAGTTTGAAAGATTTTCACAATTAAAAATTAAAAAAAAAAACATTGAAAAGGTCAATGTCATATTACGATAATTGTGTTTTTATTCGGCCACAAAGTGCTCCAAATATAAAAATATTTCATTGAGAGTATATAAACAAAGGTTTTAGTTCTTGAGGAGCACTTTCCAGTGATGTTTAGTTTTTGAAGATCGGACTTGATTTGTTCATTTTACGGCAGTCCAAAGTTTGATCCTTTTTTGGAATAATTGTTAATCAGTTTTTATGCTTCAAGTTGTGATACATAAGAAAAAGAATGTTCGACTAGTGCGACTTATATACTTGTTTGAACTATTTGCTGTTTTTGCAATTTTGTTTCTAATTTTGCCGCTAGAGGGCGTTTTGCTTAAAATCACTCTTTTGCTTATAACTCAAAATGTTAAAGTCTGATTGAAATGCGGTTTTCAGCATTTTGTTCCTTGTTGAAAGCAACACAGAATGTGATGGATTTCAAGGGATAGGGTATGGGAAAATATTTGCACTAGAAGAGTTTGAATGTTCTAACATTGAAAAAAAAAAAAAACTGTGCAAATGAGAGTAGGTCTTCAAAAACCTTTTCGTTCTATTTCATATTGAAAATTGTGGCTGAATTGAAATAAAGTGTTCAATTATTAGGCCGCTTGCGGTTCTAGTTATTCTTTGCACTTTTTTTGTGGCCGCTGTTGCGACATGATTAGAAGTGCTACAAATATGAAAATTTCCATGCATACTCACATGTATCTGAAGTTGTGCACCATAAGTTTGTTTTTTTTTCGCTAGGTGGCGTTTAGCATCAAAACATAAAATTGCCGATAACTCTGTCATTTGACATTTTATTTGTATGCAGTTTTTTGCATTCTGTTCTCTGTCAACTGCCCGTTAAAATATGATGAGTGGCAATATCCATATCTTTGAAACTTTTGAGCTAGAAGAGGTTGAATGTTTGAATCTTTGAAAAAATCTGGCAAATTAGGGTGTGTCCACGAAAAACATGCCCATTTTTGTTAGAGATTAGATACGCTCATTCTGTTTTTTGAAATTGATTCCGAAGATCTTTGCGCACAAAATATATGGGGTGGCGATTTCAGAAAATGCATAAAATGGCTTTCAATAAGCGGTCAAAGTGCACTAAAATATGGAGGAAACAAATTTTCGAGAATAGGCATTTCTTTAGTTTTTGGAGGATTCTGTCATTATTTTTGAAGCAATCTTTATGAAATTTTCACAGATTGTATTGTTTGTTGTTTCCAGGGACTTCACAGTTTCAAATTTTCAAAAAATGCAAAGGTCAAGGTCATATTGTGATTATTGGTTTTTTCTTTGACCTTAAATATCTCAAAATTTATCGAAAGAATATGGGTAAAATCAAAAGCCTCTAAAAAGTACTTTTTGAAGAATTTTAGTTTTTTCAGATCGGGATTGATTTGGTTGTTTGGTGGCAGTATGAAGTTTGGTCAAACTTTGAATTGATTTTAAAGCCTTTAAAGTTTAAATTTGTGATATATTTTGTCATCATTGGAAAAAAGAATGTCTTACCTCGTCAACAAAAAAAGAATTTTGAAAATCTGTAAAAAAAATTTGACAGAAGTTACCTATGTTCTATAATTAGATGCAGCTCTGCTAGCTGGCTTGCAACAGGTCAATGTACAGTGTATGTGTAACTATGAGAGCAATGTGTCAACACTGGTCTGAATGACCTGTGTAAAAGCGCTCAAAGAATCATGGGTAAGAGAGAGAGAGGGATTGTGTCTTTATTCTACATGTATTATTATTCCTCCCACACACTCACTATTGAATTGGATAGCAAAACAACTAAGTACATGTACAAACATCCACCTTTTAAACAAGTTTTAGCTTACCAAAAGTTCCTTCTAGTGCATTACTGAACTTTGAGGCATAGAGTGAAAGCTGATATATGATTAACCAAATGGCTTGTTACGTTACCAAAATTTTTGATAACAAATAAATTGTAAATCATTTATACTACTGAAAACTATTGTTCTTATAATAATAAGCAGGATTCCCAACTGTCTCACCTGATTTTTAACTGTTTAGTATAAAAAGTGGGACACTTTGGAAGACATTTTTGAGCGCACAGTGATGATCAACATTAATCAAATCGTTCAATGTGCCACACTTAGATCATATTGGCTCATTGCCAATATATGGATGCTTAAAGGCATCTCAAAACCCTTATATAAGTGACCCCCCCCCCCACCCCCCCATTTATTCAATTCAATTCAATAGTTTATTTCCAAGATTTACATAGTAAATAACATTGGACAAAGCATATAGTAACAAAATATATTGGTTATGGCGGTTGTTTTCAATTAATTATGGCATTGAGTATAATAATATATATCATCAAGCAAAAATTCACCCACCCGCCGTTGTGTGGGCATCTGTTTTTGATTAGGCAGGCTGCCACAGTCTGTCACAGGTATTGTTCAAGAGTGCATATGTTGCTACATGGGGTTGTATATAGTCATTCACAGTTTGTAAAAAAGTTGTGAACATACCAAATACCAGAAATGATCCTAAAAGTTCTCTATTATTCTTTTTTTTTTATTCGAGCAAATATAAATCTTCCTTTTCTTTCTTTCTTTCTCTGTTGATTTATTTTGTCTACTTTATTTTGTTCTTTCTTTCTTTCATTTTTTCATTTATTTTGTTCTTTCTTTCTTATTTTATTTAAGTTGTAAAATTATCATAAAAAGGGACATTAATTTTTTAAATAAGTTATGTATCACTCATTACTTTCATTCTCTCATTTCTTCCCTCAACACATGTTTATATGTCGGAAATCAACACAAATTTTATTACTTGTTTATTCAATAAGAGAAATTCTGTTGAATAAAATGTAACAAAATGTCTCTAGCAAAAGCAAATAAAAAACAAAAAGATCTTGCATTGTCAGAATTATGTCCTTCAGGCTCATTTTAATTACTACAAAAATGCGTATCTCTATATTTTCAATATCAAAACTTTAATTCTGAAATAAATGCCGTATGATCCTATAATCATGCAGTTACAAAATTGACTCCAAGTAATAAATGTAATAAAGAATAATTATGTAAGGGATCATAAACTAAACAACCCACATATTATCACTATCATTCATTATATGTTTGGGGCCTCCGTGGCCGAGAGGGTTAAGTCGCTGACTTTAACACTCACTCTGCCCCTCACCGCGTGGGTTTGAATCCCGGCAGGGTCATTCGGATTTTCATGTGAGGAAGCCTTCCAGCTGGCTTGCGGTAGGTCGGTGGTTCTACCCGGATGTCTCCGTGCATTCGTGTCCTTCCTCCACCTGTAATTAGCTGGACGTCGCTATATGACTGAAATACTGTCGAAGCGATGGTAAACTCAAATAGTCAAGTCATTATATGTTTATTGCTTTGTGTAAAACTAGCCTACTATCTCACTTCCATTGTAGCAGATAATTTAGTTATGCATCAACCCATCAGAGGTTTTACCGTAACATATAGGTACTATATTGGCTAAAGACTCCCTGCAGTGATGACCAGCAATTAGCAGGTCTGATCACAGCAGATGGGGGCCTGGCTCAGTGGGACATCACATTCCTTTCGAGATGCCTTTAAGTTTTGGTCACATATAAAGCATTTTGCATTTTGTTGTTTTTCTGGTATTTTAACTTGGCTGATCAGGTTTGAAACTGTTGATCATCACAAAAACCGTTGCATTTGCAGTATGCAAATCTAGTTTTTGTTTGTCTTGATAAAATTATAACAGTAACAATTCAAAATTATTGTTTACTCTGGGGACAATTACACGATCACGTGACATGTAGGATAGAATTATCATCCATTGGGTAAATCCCTATCTTTGTATGCTAAACATTGGAAAGAAAACGTTATCTCCTAGGATGGGAGAAATCTTTTACCAAGACAGAAATACGGAAAACAACAACAAAACCATGAAATAAATAAGATGTGTTGATATTTTTTGAAATCTCATATTTCCTTTCAATTGTGGTTTTCGCCTCTCCTGAAAATATTGAATTTTATCATCACGCGTGAAAGAAACACGAATATTCATTTCAACTCTATTTATAAAACATGATAGCATGTCCACGTCTCTGTGTATATTAAAATATATGCAGTCTGTAAGTGTTATAAACGTGCTTAAATTTATGTCAGGAATCAGCAGTGTAATGATACAGATGCTGTTTATAATAGAATCAAAATAACACAAAAACAAAACCAATAATAATACTTATAATAATATTGATAACTTTAATGAATTTAATACATTTTCCGAACATTTGGTGAATAAATATTTAGGTGGTATACTCATGAGTTGATTTGTTTACAAATATTAGTCATATAATCAGGTTGTCACTTTAAGCTTTTATCGTAAATATTTACATAGACAGGAGATCAATGTGTCCACACAAATAAG
>CM037789.1:34521067-34571067 GCA_021229015.1 Solen grandis
TCCCCACAATCTTAAATGTTAAAATGTGTCATCTTGGGAAAATCGAGCGTAGTTGCCATAGCAATTAAGGTAATCCATCCATCTTTGAATTATAATCATGTTACTTCAAATGCTTGAAAAAGATTTCAGTGCAGATGCAAGCATCCATTGACTTGGAGTAGTTGGCTGCTTTGTTCATAGTCTATAATGGCTACATTACTATGAAATCCGTATGGTTTCTTGATGGACCATGATCACAATTGAATGATGGATGGGTTACCTTAAGAGAGCGAGTTTTATATTGATAATGGTCATGATCAGTCATGTTATCTAAGCTTGTTCCGCAATATAACGTTATTAAGCTTACGTCTTTTATTGCCATTTCTTGTTTTATTGTTAAAGATAAAGTCTTAATTAGTTTTGTTAATTACGGTTAAAATGCATCGCTCGTTAGCGTAAATGTTTATTTAAGATAAGATGTATGTTTTCAAAATAATGATCAAATATATGAATTTGACGTTTATATGTAGTGAAGTATTTTTACACTGACACAATGCACTTTTCCCGTTTTTAGCAGTGAAACTTTAAGCCCCGCCTTTCGGATTAGTTTCAACAGAACCATTCGTTCTTTTGTGTAAACCAGGTCAACCAGTGACTACCTACTATCCTTATGTATCTATTATTAATTTAAATACAACTGTTAACTCTTGAAATGTTCATATCATTCTATTAGCAGAACGAAATTATTTGATATCAGTGGTACATATTGTATTGCTATTCTATTTTTTTTTTAATATGAAGGTAAGAGTTTGTTATTGGTTTTAATGACCGACCCAGGAACAATATTTTAGTCATTTTTTTTTTCATTCATCTACATGTGACCGATATAGTGTAGCCTCAAATGGCGTGATGCGAAACAACGTCACATTATCCTGACACCGGACTGGTGCGTTTTGTAATTGTCTTAATAGTCTGCGCGTCAAACAAAAGTGATTAGGACAGTGTCATGTTTTTTTTTTTTACAACTTTGATAAATTACGGAAAAGGATCGAACCCACCACCTCCCAGCTAACATATCGACAAAAGTACCGAACAGAATAGTAGACGGTTAGCATAGAAATTTATAAGAAATATCTTTAAACTATATGTTTTCTACGATTGATAGTATGGTTTATTTCTGACATATAAAAAAAAATAATTTTAGAAGTCACTTGTTTTGGATATCTCCATAGCTCTCCATGCGACACTTATTTGCTCTTCCTATAAAAATGTTCTTATTAAAGTTTTTTTTATTACACATGTTTGTATACTTGTATACTACATTATGAATGTAGCATTAAAGAGAGGTAAACAAATTAGTCATGTGAACATGTAATAACGCAAACATCGTGCATGAATAAAATAATCATTTATAATCATTATACTTCAGTAATTAAGATATAGAATTTAAATTAAGTATACATTTGTAATTTATTGGGACAAAAGCACATTGAAATGTACATGTAGGTAATCGTCTACGTATGAAATAATATAAAAATATTAGTTTAAAAAAAAAAGAAACTCCACAGTGCTTTGTTGGTAGTGAAAGAAATCTTATTTTGCAAATATGTATACAAGATAAGCATTTATTTGAGGTTATATAGAATAAGCGCTTTCGAAGAACGTTAGCCTTACAAAACAGCAAGGTCGGGGAGGCATCACTCTGTGCAAACTGTTCTACTGTGGTTCCGGGCAACCCACTAAAATCTATAGCATGATGTATTGGTGTTTGTCGGACGTCAATTCTAGTCCATTCTTCAGCAGTAAATCTTCGGTCAGAGAGGCCATGTTTTGATCCAATATTTGCCCAAGCCTTGTTACCTTGTAACAATAAACATTGCTCTATTTTCTTTCTCAAGTGTTAATTGGATTGTGTCCTTGTTTCAAATATTAACCGGATGATCTTTTGCTGCGTTAACGCAGAACTATCAATGCCGCAAAATTTGTTTGATCACATTTTGCTTTTGGCATGATTGTAAATAATTGTACTTACTATTGAATCGATTGATTGGAGAGGTCAGTATATGGTCAATTTGTGCAGAAAAGCGGAAAGAAATTTGTCTTTATCAAAGCAGTATTGATATTGCGCGTTCTTGCTCTTCTCGTTTCTTTCTTTGAAAGTTTACTATCATTACCTGAACACCGTTCAAAGAATAGTTAAAAAAAAGAACTTTGCCTTTTTAAATTGACCTCTTTAATTAAGATTTTGTTATGTAAAATATATAGTATTAAATGACTTAATATATTGTGGACAAAAAGTGCACAGAATAAACATTTTCGCCATGCTTTTGAAGTTCACACAAGAAACACTATATTTTGACTGCGTAGCATTAAATTTCAATAACAATTTGCTAATATTAATATATATATATTAAGATTTGGTATACAGTATTCTAAGCAAACACGTGACAAGACCAATGGACTAGTGGTTAAATCGTCGAATTGGCGGCCACCATATGCGTAACCGGTAAACCACTTATAATTTGACTGGGTGTTGTTTTATGCGATTTTCCATATTGAGGCAGCTATATATTTGTATTATGTAGGTTAAAGTCTCCTTGTGACTGAAACTGTTGGCGGGACTGGAACCCGAAACAAAGAATAAGTACATTCATGTACATGTAAATGCAACCATTTGAAATAATCTTGATTTATTTATATATATATATATATGTGTGTATATATATTTGAATAACACCTAATATACTGATATTATTCTAAAGAGGCTAACACGACGTCGTGTAATTTCCGACATACTAACTATCTACGTCTGCAAAACGGGTCCCCGATTTAAAACAAGCTGTCAAAACTAACCACTGTGTTTCAGAAGGGAGGAATAAATTGAATAGTCTATCGCCTAATAGGTCGACAAATTAGACAGACCTAGTCATTACATCTCTAGTACGCTCCGTGACCGGAATAAAAGTATCGAAGCCGGTTTCCCCAGAGTCACATACTGTATGTAGATGCGTCTATTTGATTCTAACCTCTGGGAGTTTGCTCCTCTTTAAAAAAAGCCATAGCTTCAACCAAACACATGCTGCGCACGCGTGGTATCTGCGACCATCAAAAGATAGCTCGACATGTACCTGATTAATTAATGACGTATACAGCTCTAACTGTGTTTACAAACAAGTTAACAACACAATTTCACTTTCACGATTCTCAGATAATGCCACGTTTCGTGCAGGAAACAGTTTAGTTACTTTTAAACATTTCAGCAATGGGAGGTTCAAATTTAAAAATAAAAACTGTAAATTAGTCCTAAAAAGAACATTAGAAACTGCTTCTTAAAAAAAAGCTATGTTAATAATCATATTTGAAAATGATTTTTGACTTCCTCCGCAAAAATAAAAAATAATACAAAAATAAACAACACGTATGATCTGAAAATCGAAATTGTTTTAATTTATTGTAGTCTGGTACCCGATCAATATTCGTGTCACTCTTAAGAAATCTCGCAGATTTAATTGTCAATGATCAGTCATAATTCACCAAGGGTTCGGCAATACTCGGTATAATTCGCCGACTTCAACTCACCAATTGGTGACTGGGGGAAAATCTCAATTTTGTGTTCAATGTATACGGAATTATACACCAGCATGTAGATTATGTGTACGGGAAGTGCTCGTTGATTTACGTATAGGTTTACATTTCATTTCAGAGTGAAATGGTCTATAGGCACCGTCAAGACAATAGTCGTTCTGATTCAGCCAAGATATAGTTAATCAGTCAACAGTTTCAACTTTGGCACAGTCACACACACATAGTTAATCTTTAAGATTTTTGTGTTAAACGGAGTTATCCTTCTTGTTGGGAAATAACGTTAACCAAGTGGTATAAGCACACTTGCTATTGGAGAGTTTTTTTTTTAATATTGTAAAATCAGCTCAACGTAGTGACTACGTTTTTTCTGCTATTGCCTGAACAGGGCGGCTTTCCCGATTGAATTTTTCAGATTGAATTGTTTTCATGCCAAATTTAATTGCAATTTCTATCATTTTCTTTGTCAATAAAAATATTTTAGGGAGATGATTTTATTTGTAGGCGAAAAAACAATATAAAAAAGTCCCCTGACTTTAAAAATTGAACCCGAAACTGGCTAAATTAAAAATTTAAATAACTGACTTCCAATACCAGTCTTGAAACTTAGGTGTGATTTAATCCTGCTGAAATTCCCCTTATTTATTAAACTTAAGTAAGGATTATTAGCTGAATTGATTAAAACTTTGAGTTATTATTTCTAAATTGCAAGAAATGTGCGTTATCTTTTTTTCTCCAATTAGTTCGGCAATTAGTTGACTCACTATTTACATCTGGATATTAGTTAACTGTGCGGCACGGAATACACGAGGGCTTAAATGCTTGTTTGTTCACTTCGACATTTAGACGAGTGTAATAACATGCAAATGCAGTCCACAACGAGAAGGAAGCGGAGACTGAAAAAACGTGTTTCTCTTCTCCGAAATTACCGGATGTCTTGGAATTTTAGTTTAAGTATGTAAACGAAATTATTGCAGAAGGAATGTTTTGGGTGCATGCAAGTCATTGGTTAATGCAGATCTAGAAATAAAATGGGTTTTAGAGGGCTGCAATCGGCGTCATTAGCCTAGGATGGAATATGCACCGGAGGGTGGGCTAAACATCTGATATGATCTTATGAAGTTTTGACATTTGATATGAATTTTTGGTAGGCTTAAAACTTAACATGATCTTAGGTTGATGTAACTATTAATATAATCCTAAGATCTCCCTGACATGTATTTAGATAGGTAGATAATAGTTATTGATGTTTATCATTGAAAATAGTATTCGTAACATTAATATTATGGTCAATTTGCGTTGGTTGTAAAACTAAAACAGTAAAAAGCTTTAAGATAAAACGATTGATGCCTAAGAATTGATAAATAATTTTGATTTACAGAATAAGTAAAATAAAATGATCAATACATTCTGAATTAAATGAATAGACAAACCCAAATGAATAATATTTGTGTCACCCTCTGTAAGCAGAGTTGACACATTGGGATCACTTTTACGTCGTCTGTCCGTCTGTCTGTCCGTCACACTTTTTCCGTCACTTTTCAGCAGGTGACACATGTGTTCCAGAGAACACTCTTGTTATAAAGTCAGACCATAAACAAAAACAAAACCATACAATTCCTGAAATCTTAGTGCAAATCATAAAGGTTCCAACTATTTTTATTGGGTTTCTACCTTCTTTTTTGTCACTTTTGTCAGCAAAATGAAATAAACTGCATCAGCCAACAAATCGCATTACCGACTTCATCAATAAGCTTGTGTATGATACAATAAACTTTAGAGAATGTTTTCTTTATTGCTTTTTACGCTAGCAATTTAAGGAGTCAGTAATTGCCACCACAAAACTGATATTTCGCGAAAATCAATTGCATCTTGTGTGCTCGTTAAATTCGGTTGAAATTAAAATAGGTTAAAATTATTTTAAATGTTCACATTTAATTGTGTATATCGTGGAACGAGAAAAGCATGCTGAAGTTAGAGACGAATATATTGACACTGTTAATCACTTAGTAGCCAGACAACGTTAAGTAAAAAGGAGACAAGTTTAGAAACCAGTCGAATTGTTGCAAGAAATACCAGTCTTGTACGTGCGATATTTAATTAACCATACATAATTGCATTCTAAGCTGTTCAAAGAAATGTACATTATATTAGTTTTGAAATTGCCCATACGAGTGGGAGAACGATGTAACGAAATGATTTATAATTTTCGATCACAAATGCCCATCATCATATGTAAGAAGATATTTAATGTCCATGATATATGTTCCTTGACGAGTTTGAACTGAGATGAAATGTAAATCGATAAGGTGTTTCACACTTTTGATCTGTGGTATTTTATGACGTTTTTACAATACGACTTAGTGCAAAGCCTTGATAATGATGTTCTAATTTTGTCAAATACAATTTTTAGGCCAATGATACCGAGTCATAATTTACTCCACTATTCAACGTACCCCTGGAATTTAAAACTGTATTTTGTAAATGATAATTTCCATGATGATACCTGAATTTTTTTTTTTTGTGAAATGACAACGGCAGAGGGAAACTACTACAGAAAGCCGTACACTTGGGTCGATGGACGGACGGACAGATAGATTGTTATTCAGATAGCAAAAGTAGAAACACAAAGAAAAATACATTGCCGAAAATATAGAATGTTCTTTGTTTTCTTAGGCTTTAACTGTGACGTGATAAAAGAAACATCTGAATTGTAAATCTAATAAACAATAGACAAATAAGTTGAAAGGAGCTTTAGAGTTTGAGAATTAAATTTCCGTTAATCTGAAGCAGAGAGTCTGGAAGTCTCTGTTTGCTAACCACGGGCAAAAATAAGCGCAATATGTAATTGAAAAAAGAGTATGGAAAGTCTGTGATGGCATACAGTCAAACCTGTCTTTAAACGGTCAGTCAATGGAACAAGAAATATGACCACTTAATAGAGGTGGTCGTTAAATAAAGGTTAAACCAAAGTAAAAAATGCTAGTTTGGTAAAATTAAAACTGACCTCTAAAATGCAGGTTGGCCGGTTAATACAGGTGGCTGCCTATACAGATTCAACTGTATAGATAACCCTAAATCAATTTTCAACTATTCAGAACCGCCTGGTTCGATCCCCGGCCGCGACATACCAAAGGCATAAATAATGGTACTGGTATAGCTCCCTTTCTTGGCGTTGTGGAAGTTGCATTGGAAGTAGTAGTAGTAGTTGTTGTTGTTGTTTTTGTAATAATCGTAGCAGCAGTAACCTGCATAATAGTCAAATATAATTACAATAGCTTAGATCCGGTAAATATGTGCAGATTGAAACCAAAATTTTAGAAAATCTAAATGGTATTTATAAAAAGGATTGCAAACGACACGATAGGCGTGCATTTAAAGTATTCATTAAGAAATGACCGATATTGTTAGTTAAACGACTTTGTTTTCTGCAGATTATATTTCAAGGAACTGACGTTTCGAAGATCACATTGCCTCGTGAAATAATTATCCTTTATTTACGTTGCCATTTTCTTGTATGACTGAAAGTCTTACGTAACAAAATAAACCCTGGTTAAAATAAACAGACACGCACCTTGCATATAATGTGATACCCCCATTTTTCATGCTTATAAGGAGATAAATAAGATAAACAGCGGACATTTTAACCTACTGCCATTATCGTCGCCATCTTGGATTTAAGCGATACCAAGGAAGTGAGGTGTAGAGTTAACTAAACTATTGTTCGCTGTGTGTCACAAAGAATATGATAAGTCTTGGATTGAATAACAATATTTCATATCACCGCGAATGTCCGATTTCATGATAAGAAAATGTATGAAAGACATTAAGGTAACCCTTCAATCATTTAAGTATATTCATGGTCTTTCAAAAGCTTAAAAACAAGCATCCATTGACTAGGAGTTAAAGGCTCTTTGGGTCAAAGCCTATAAAAGCTTGCGTTTACTATAAATATGCTCACGATCACCCGATGGATCATGATCACAATTTAATGATGGATGGATTGCCTTAAATAGATACGAGGTGCCAATATGTTTGATTGCAAGGGAAGTTATCTGGAGGAAAAAGTATACCATCGGAAGTATAATCAAGATTGACCTAGTGTTTTGACGGTTAGCAACATATACTATCACATCCAATAAAAGTGGGGTATGTAAATCCAAAATATCCAGTTTTATACTTCAACGTTATTTAGATTTTTGAGCATTTTCGTCTATATATGAATCTCATTTTGAAGACCAGGCAAATTTGTCCTTACAATTCACCATGCACTTTCCCTCTGTATAAAAGTAAAGTGTACCCATGAGATATTTCGCTTTCAGTGAGAATCTTCTTTCAAGTTCCTTTTATTTGTTCCCCGACCTTTTAAATTATATACTTAAACAGATCAGGTAAAAACTCGCAGAATTGCAATGTTAAGCGACGACTCCGGAAATAGTCGATTACTTTCATTAGCTGATTTCTGTTTTTCGTAATCCATTAATCCTGAAGACATGCATGTGCTCTACACATTTGTTTTAAATTAAATGTATATGTGTGGCTTTAACGTGTATTAAACATAGAGTGCAGCGCGTCTTATAGGAATCATGCAATCACTTAGATTACAACTCGAATGAAATATTACTGTGCAAACAAAATAGTGCCATCTCCACGAGTCCCATGCTTATCTACAGTATCAATACGCATGTTCGTTGTCCTGTATTATATGACACGTTTCCTTGTGCTTCATATCTTTGACTTTTCTCTTGTTTTTTCGCTTACTGTTTTGTTATTTATACAGCACGGTTAGTTTTTTATTTGCTTGTGTAGGTTGGTCAAGAAGAGGGGTCGTGGTAAGGCTATTTACCAAGTCATTAACACCCGTCTTTCAAAGGATGTACATAATATATCAGTCATAAATCTTTCATGATTTTCTACCGCCTTGCTGAAGTAAATTATCATCCATTGCTTGGAGGCGATTAGGGGATATCGGGGATGCAGGTTGAACCTTTCAACTTCTTTTATTTCAGTAATCTGAATATGATCCGTGTACTTATATGCAGCGGCCTGTCCCGGTGTCCAAATTGTAATATTGTTAACCCTGGGTGTTGGAGGCCGTTAGTTATATTCCATGGCCGCGATATACCAATGTCAATTGTATATTTCCATTGCATAGTGTACATCTTAAAATGGTTGTTCCAGCATTACTAGATGTGGTATGGGCATTTCCAATGGTTACCTTTATGTATGAAGCAGTATTATATCTACACTATGATATTTGAACTAATGCGTGTGCACAATATAGAGTACGTCATCGGTGGCCGAGTGGTAAGAGCGTCCGCATTGAAAATGGGAGGTTGTTGGTTCGATTCCCGGCCGCGACAAACTATCGTCGTAAAAATGGTACTGGTATAGCTCCCTTGCTTGGCGCTGAGCAAAAAAGGGTAGTTGCAAGCTGGACCGCTGTCAGGATAATGTGACTGGGTGTGTTGCAGAGTGGCAGCACTATAACTGTCTCAGGTAGACATCGAATCCAAATGACTGAAATACTGTCGGCGGGACGTTAAACCAAATAATCAAACAAATTAACACATTTTAGAAGGGTAAAGTAATTGAGACTCTCTCATTGATTGATATATAATGCATAATGTAGATGTTAAATATAACTTATTTCTCGAAGAATAATGAACATTTCCTCTCATATTTAAGAGCAATGGGATTGGATATCCATAGAACGACTACAGGAGACTCTAGGATTGTTTAATTTAATTAAAATGGTTATCGCATTTCAAGGTTTGCAACATTTAAATTTCTCAAGAACAGTTTAATTAAGGGATCGTGTGATATGATGCAACTTTAGATAAATTGCAACGTGCAATAATAGGATTGTTTGGAAGCCTAAAATTATCTAGGCTTTCTTACTTGGATTGTCAGCTCTTTAGATATGATACTGGCATGATTAGATACTTTGTTTGTCTAAAGGTCAAACCTGAAGATGATGATGTTGATGATGAGGGTGTAGTGGTGGTGTTAAATGAATTTGTATAGGACGGAGTTTGATATCATTTTAGCATTAATATTTCAAAAGTTAAAAAAAAAATATAGATGAAATGGTCTATACCAGTATATTGTAAAGAAGGAAAAAACATAACGTGTGTAGTTTTTGTGCACTGTTATGTCTCACCGTGTATGTCTGAAAATGTGAGAAATATGCAGACAAGCGTATTATAACGACATGACTGCAAGTTCAGGATTCCACAGGTTGTCGTTCGTGTTTATGATCAGGAATGCGGTGCATAAAAACTACACGGCCGTGATAGACAGGTAATGCATTTAACGATTCATAATGACAAGCAGGTAATAACATGCATGAACACGACACTTTGTTCCATTAAACATTTTTATCCGACAATTACGCTAATTAACTAGAAGCATTTGAAAAAGCGCAAAAAAATATCCAGGTGAAAACGAGGTATGAAAAACAACAACTTGCGTATGTAACGCTGATTTTTTGTTTTTGATTTCGCTGCTGAAAGATATGAATGCAAAACCTGCTATTACAATGTTTGATAATTATAGATGCCATTCCCCGTTCTGTCAGGTGAAAATGGTAATAAAGATTTATGACGCAATAAATAAGTAATTCAGGCCAATACTACCAGCGTATTGTCATAGGTGAGTCTATTCTGGTAGTGCCTTGTGTTTAGTGAGCATATATCTTAGCAATTAAAAAAAATGTCCTAGGTTACTGCAAAAAAACAACAACAAAATATGTAACCGATTTTGTTGGTTTGAATTAATTATAAATACACATTTATAAACGGCTAACGTTAAGTTATGCAATACAATACAATTTAATATGTTATTTTTAATAAAAAAATAAGTTGAAAATAAAGAGAAAAGTCTTTAGTCAATAGATAAAACAACACTATATGGTTTGAATATTTTTGTTTATCATTTTAGAGAGACGGTTGAAAACTTAATATTTCAGTTATGCAAGACAGTCCAGTTGATATTTTTCCATAGTTCAGTTATTTTTAAAAGGGCCGTGAGACGAGATTGGTAATTTCAAATATAAGTATATACCGGTATTCGTACAAATATACAGTTATATATAAAGATAAAAAAAATAAATGTAAAAAAGCGCCTTTGGCCAAGGAAATATATCAATTTTGGTTTGATTTAACCATTACGAAACTTTTTTGTCACCTGCTGTAAGCAGATGTGACACATAGGGATCACTTTTCCGTCGTCTGTCTGCCCGTCTGCATGTCTGTCTGTCCGTCACACTTCAGCAGGTGACACAAGTGTTCCGAAGAACACTCTTGTATAATTAACTGAACTTCAAATTTTCATTCATTATAGTATTTCATAATTTATTATTGCTGTCGAAAGTCATTTGGGAAGAAGGTGGCTGTCAAACAAACCACTCGCTCCTTTCTATACCACATGGTCTCTTTATTAGATACAAAAACAAAGGGTTTCAGATCGAGACTTTTAATTAATGTTGGAAAATATGAGTGAAAATGTGTATTCATATCTATGACTGACAAACATGTTAACAATCTCTTATCTTTTTAAAGGTAACTTCCTTGAAAGTATCATCAAATTTCGTAGAACACTAATTTTCGTGGATTTTGTGGGTGGTTATATCCACCAATATTTATCCGATGAAACTTGTTCATTTGATAGACTTAACGGTTTATTCATGGAGTACATGACAATATATGAGGGCATACTCACGAATTTGACATTATCAAAGCTTCAACCAAATTTCAATGCAGCGATAAAACGATTTAATATTACATGTATATCTCACAAATTGATGGATCATTTTTATCATTTTTCACCCGGAACACCTGTGATGATTGGTTAACGATCCTGAAAAAATATACATAAATAATTCAGAAAATCGGAGACATAAATCAGAAATAAATCTCCCTAATCATAACAAAAGTGACGGTAATGGAGTTGATGAAACTGTAATAATGGACGTAGATGACGCAGGGTCTGAAAACACACGACCAAGCTCCTTTAAGGTCCACTGATTCTACATAATGGACGTATTTAAGGGCTATAACGTTATCCGATTAGTAGAAAAAACGTCGGATTGTACATCCATCATTATAGTATCACGTCGCAACACTCACTGAAACGACCCATTCAACACAGGCTATTTACAAAGTTCGTTAAAAAGAGATACTCTGATATCCGATTCCCATTTCAGCAAGTACAGCAATTTCGTATATGTTCAGCTGTTGCTGAAAGAATCACTCATTGATTCTGGTCCTAATTCACTTGTTTGTTTTTCATTTACATTTGAAGCACGTCCTCGGTATACCGATTGCAAAGTTTAATAGATTTTTCAGAACATGGTGCCTGAAAGTTGAGAGTATGGGTTATACTATTATGTCCGAGCATTCGTTTAACATGGATCGGAGTTTAATAACATTATTTCTTTGTCATATTTTGTCATTTATTAGCTACTTATTGTAGTCCTAATTCAAATGCAAAGGACAACGAGAGCAAACCCTCTTCACGCAGCAAAACGTTTTTCTTTTTGGTACCAGTTTTTATCGTGTTTTTTCACCCACTTTAAAAGGAGATGAACAATCCGTACGCCGTGACATAATCTGCCAGTACTACCCTCTCCATCATCTTGCAATGAATGACAGATACTGTTTCTGCTGAAGTTAAATCCTCCACATTCCATTTCATAAAATCAGTGCTACCTACTAGAAGCAATCAAGATTTTTGCTGTAAATGAGAGCAGCTAGTTTCAAGACGGTTTGGCTGTCATATTAGACACCTGCCAAGTTCGAATATTTCTGCAATGATTTTTTATTTTCAGTTATGTCGTTCATGTTTTGACCGAGTGTTATTGATATAGTTTGATTGTTAACCAACACAGTTTGGACTGCATCCTTGAAACCTATATACAGCTAATCGAAAATCGATCTAGGTAAATGGACCTCCCGATAATTAGCTTGACCTTGTAGGCATTTTTCTAGATGGTTGTGAACGTGTTTTTGCCCATTTAATTGCGGAGAATTATCACAGAAACTTGCTAAGGGAATACCATTAACATGATCTGACGGTGAAATTAGGGAGTCTGTATAAATTAAGGAAAAAGCATGAGGTTTCTTTCGCTTTTTGACGGCGCTGTTCTTGTCCGGGAAATTTGGCTCAAATGTTTGCCCTGTTTGTTATAATCCAGACGCAAAGAAAGCTGGATTGCGTTATCTTGAAAGGTCCTTGAATGTTGCAAACACCTTTGGAATAGGATAGTTATTGCTTTAAAATTGAATTTAGATTGTAGATATGTATTGAAATTAAAGACAAATACCGCTACGTTAAGCGCATTATCACAATATGTAGTCGTCTTTTTAGCATCATCAAAATCACGCGAATTTGATAAGAGATCCTTGTAGTTATAATTAAATGGAATACCTTGAATTTATTTAATGACGTTTGAAGTGAGAAAACATTACCAACTACTTAAAAAGATAAAATTAAAAGATTACAACACTTCGAGTCTCGTTATCGTCCACCATCTGTCGTTATCGGTACGTATCTTATAATTGCTTGAACAATGTGTTCTAAATTATTTGATCAAAGTACTAAGGGTCCTGACAAAACAAGGTTATTGAGGCAATAAAAGTCGCTCCTATGTCAATCGATAATTCAACTTGTACTTAAACTTGAAATGTATACGATTTTTATTTGGTTTACTGGTTTATTTTTTTTATATGGTTATTGTTTTTATGAACTGTCCTTAGCGCTTCTCGATGTCACTATTCTCAAAAGACACACAATGTAAATAAATCATGGGCCTCCGTGGCCGAGAGGGTAAGTCTCTGACTTTAACACTCATTCAGCCCCTCACCGCGTGGGTTCAAATCCCGGCAGGGTCATTCGGATTTTCATTTGAGGAAGCCTTCCAGCTGGCTTGCGGTAGGCCGGTGGTTCTACCCAGATGCCTTCGTGCATTCGGTGTCTTCTTCCACCTGTAATTAGCTGGACGTCGCTATATGACTGAAATACTGTCGAAGCGACGGTAAATTCAAAATAGTCAAGTCAAGTCAATCAGTGATTAAGATCATTTCGAAGGAACAGATTCGTGGCAAAAACATGGTGTAAAACGAAACTTTTTTTTGAGGGGGGGGGGGGGGGGGGGGGGGCAACGAAATCCACGAAAAATTCCTCATCCCTGAAAATTAATGATTCTTTTTTGTTTAAAATTATTATATTTCGCTGGTATGACGTAAATATATAAATGTATAAACATGTATATTTTTCCTTTTTAACAGAGTTTTGAAACTATGACAATAATATGCATTCAGTCTTTTACTAAAACGTACGTATAGTTTGACATATTCTAATGGCATTATGCTTGCCAGTACCGAACTTTGTCAAAACTGGTTGGGTCAGTGTCGAGATTTTTTATTGGATGTGTTATAATGCCACTTGTCTAAGCGTGATTTCGCAGTACTAATAAAGAAAAAAATAAAATATAGACAAATAAATGTTTATAAGTATAGCATGACAGAGCAGTATATTTCTTATTAATGTTATTTATTAAATGTTATGAATAATGTGCTAATATCTTATGTGTAGTGGGTGGAATTATAACCAACACCAGCGGTAGTTCGATATTTATTTGGTACTAAACCAGAAAAAACCAGGCACGTCTAAATAAAGCTACATTTTAATATAGAAAATGCTCAAAGGTAAGAACGACATAATGTATCTAACAATATATATATGTATCTTACAATCAACTTGCGTCGACAGTGATCGATCGGTGAATGATTAGTAAGAAAGACGGAGGCTTATGGGCGGGAAAAAGGGACAAAGGGGCAGGGCCAACCAATCAGGGTATTTCCTTAAAATAGAACACTCACTCAACCAGTTTACATAAGGACTCACTCAAGACATGCTCACTCTCTTGGACAATAACAGACATGTACAAACATAGAGTAAACAAGGACAAGAGTACTAACAAGACACTACAATACAGAGGGACAAAACTGCACCTTGCTACATATGTTTACGAAGTCTCAAAATGACTGATATACTGTTGATTGGATTCAAACCCAAACATATGTGTGTAACTGCGATGCACGACTGAATATATTTCTGTAGTTTGTATCACGAATTCGTCCTCCCCGGGTTAAAGGATGACTGCCGACATTAGATGATCGATCCGATTAAAAAATCTCCATTAGCGGGTACATTATCCATTAATGTAAATATGTTTGAACTTTGATCCATGACAGCCAAAATTAAGAAAAAAGACACAAATGTGTCTAATGAATCATCTGACTGATGTGACAGGTATGTGTTTATTATGATAAAAATGTAAGTGTAGTGTGATTTTATTATTTAATACGTCATTTCTTGGGGAATAAAACCATCTCAACACCGCATTAATTACTGTTCTAACCCATTTTGACTAGCTAGAGGGATATTTCATATTGCAATAAGTGACTGTACAGGCATAGCTGTGCAGTAGTAATTCTGTAAATCATATATGGTTAAAATGTGTCTTTTTTTGTGCAAAGTATAAACATATGGCGTTTTATATCAGAACGAGAAAACATTTTAAACCTCGATCGTCGGACTGCACTAAGATTATCACTCATCGTTAAGAAATGCTTAAAATACTTTAGGACAACAGTGAAATACGAATATTCGGAGGAACGTTTGTCTTCTTAGATATACTGGTATATTCCTAATCCCGACATAACCTCTACTTAACATGCTATCACCTTTTCTCGATTATCAGAACCTTGCGAATTCCAAACCTCGCGATTACCCGAATACCGCGGTTTACTATATCGCTTTTATCCGAACATCTCGATTTTCCGAATCCAAGTATTTTATATTCCCATTTCTATTTTCGAATTATCGTAGATTTATTGTATTTCTTTATTCTTGTTTCCGCAGAAAGATTACCTTAATAGTTCATTTCTTAATAAACACTGATATATTAAGGTAGCTGTATGTATTAGTATAATCATTTATTTTAATATTTTCTTATAGAAGAAGCGTGGAATGTTTTTTTTTCATCCATTACAGTATTTAGGAAGTATTTATTAGCACCAAGTAATGTTGGAAATCGAGTCTGAGCATATCATCGGATGTGCCGATTTTTCGGAAAAAAAAGATTTGCCGGTGTCCTCCGACCAAGACTATTTTCATAAGAGTTCTAAAACTGCATACGTATTGTTAATATATAATAACACTATTTCACGCCCCGAAACCTATCCATTTTCTGTGTTAAACGTTCTGTAATGGATGATATAACACGTTTGCATATTTTTTACTAAAAGGTGAAATGCTTTTCGAACATATTTAGTTACTTTATATTGTGGATATTTGTTTAGTAATTGTATAATTATAATTATTGCATAATTGCTTGAAAGAAGATATCTTAATGGCTAAATGTTTTATGGATATTGTGTATAAAATTCAAGATCATGAACTATGTTATATACGATATGTTCCACAATAACAAACCTTTTTCAAGTGGCAAACTTTTTAATTGAAAATAAAGGATTATGTTTAAAGGACAATATCCACTTTTAAACTGTTTGCCATGAACTTGCCATAATATCTTGTCAGGCAACACTTGCTTACATTAAATGAATACTGAAGTATTTAATACGATATCTGTTACCATCAGTATTTAACGTTGTGTCCAATACATGTACTCCACTTACAAAAACGCAGTGAGTTGGACGCTTAAAGTAGCTCGTTCACAGATGGTCATTGACTAAGAATTTGATTTTTAACTTCATGTGTGTATTACGTCTATCAATACCCGTCTATAGACGCATGGTAACCTGATGCAACCATCCGTTATTGTAAAACAATGGATGTTTTCCCGACATAGGCAATACCGTTACAGACGGTATTGAAATTATATTTAGAATTATAAAACCTATATTGAGATTTTCAGAGTTTCATTTCCGTCACTTGGCTTGTCACATTCTCTTTTCGCGCATGCGCTAACTTACCGATAATAGGCTGAACTCACAAAATCGCTAACCTGAATTGGTGGATGTGCCATGTTGCGGGATGTATCACGTGATACAGCAAGCACCTGGGCTTCTGGGGAACAATAATCTATATTTAAATGATTCCGCCGTTTTCCCGTGCAATATGACCTACATTGCCGAGTTTATTTTTCAGGAAATACTTCACCAACATTTTCAAGGGAGAGCAGATGTTTTGTTAATATTCCTATCAGTTATCTGTGATCGGGCTACTTTAAAACAGGATGGTTTTGTTCTGATACACTAAAATTTCATGTCTTAGATAAGTAACAATCAATATGGTTGAATTATTTTTAGCATCGAGCATTGTGCAATTTCAACGATTTAGTTTTAATTAAGATTTTTAAACGTCGATTGGGAAATACGTTCTTACAACTTAACTATCTCTAAACGAAACGATTTCGCAGTTGAACAGTTCATGACGTCTGGAAAAAGCCATGAAAAAAAATCCTCCGACGGGGTTCGAACCAACAGCCATCGGATCAGTAGGACGCTGTAATCAAATATGTTAAAGGTCCGATACATTCTACATGTAAAATGTATTTCCACGTTTTAATTGGCTTGTTGTGAGTTGTTTCTACTTCTTCTCGGCATTAGAAATGTGACAACACAATAGATGTTTAAACTTTAAATAAACAAAGATCTAAAATGACAGAAAACTGTTTATTAGCTACACGTACGATCACCAGCGGCTGTCAAGCTTGCTGTCTCATTACACAGACTTCTGTTCATTTGTCATCTCCGTGACCCTAACATCCGAGTGTTCCTGCAAACATGTTTTGAAATTTTGACACGGGTGTCCTATCAGTAACCCGTATGTAATTATCATATCAGGTATAATTCAGTGGCCGAATACTTTTATCAGCATCGTCATCGTCTAGGATTTGTGTACAGAGGACAGTAGGTTATCATGCAGTCCTCTCGTATTCGGTATAAATGATATTTAAGGTCACATATAATTAGCATCTTTCGGGTAATCCTAGTTTAATTGCTGAGTTTTTGCCATGGACAATGACTGCAAACATTTTGAGAAGATGCCATCCTGTGTGAAAAAAATAGAATCGTACAAAATAAATTTCAAACTCGTGGACAATTATCTCCGCGTTGCCATTCCCTGTAATCCTTGTAATCAAATACACCTAAGGTATGAAATATAAATAATCCTTTTTTTATGACAAACTAATTGTTTTATAGAGTTTAATACGGAGGACTAAATCTGTTTTTTATTTATTTACCCTTCTATATTGTAAAATTACTAATTTTCGATGACAATACATTTCTATGATAAATTACTTTACTAGTTCGTGGGTACATTTTTCGTGGATTCATGCTCTAAAAACTTGAGGGATATGAAAATAAGAACATATAACCTGTAAGTTTTCTAAATTGAATTCTATGCAACGATGGAAATTTTAAGGTTGCCTTGGTCAGATGGTATTATTTATTGATTACGCACGAATCCCAGGGTTACGAATTCGATCCCTGGACTGGGTAAGAAATTTTAAAAATATTCTCAAAGGCATAGTCTTGGTACAACCCAGAAACCAGATAAGTATTAGCATCAGTTGTAAGCACTAAATATTGTTCGGTCGCAGCTGAGTATAATAAAGATTGTCATAGAAACAAAACAATTGAGCAACCCTAAAATCGTCCATATGGGTTAATAGATACTGCCAATACTAAGACGTGTGCCCGAATCAATGCCAGAAGACAACGAAAGAACGTTTAAATAATACAATGAACTGGAATATGCTGAGAGCTTCTCATGAAAACAATACGATATTTCACCATGAAACTGAAATATCATTTTTTGACTGTGAGGCTCATGCGCGAAGTAGTCTTGAAACCAATAATTTTTGGCGTATCATTTTTATAACATTGAAAGGAAATTCCGACACTCTCATATTTACGCAACAGCCACAACAAGCAGCAATATATGTATTTATGTATGTATGTATGTTACACACTTCTCCACATAATTTTCCCCCCTGTTTTCTGATCGCTTCGCTGTCTGTCAGCGCTTTTAGAACGTTGAGTATATTAAGCTGTTACACGGAGCAAATTTAAAAATAAAAATCTACAGTGGAACACATTTATATCCCATAAATAAAATTCTCTTTAAATACCCACGTACAACAGTGTGTATACATGTACTCGTATGTTTAAAATATACGACATAATCCGTTTCGTTATGGAAAAACAATCCATTTATGTACACACAACTTCATTGAAACCCCATGGAACATTTTAATCCAGTATTTCCCCATGCCATAACCGGACAATGTCTTGGGTTGCCGTATTGACCACTACAACTACATGTGTGAAGGGCCCCACGTGATCCAACCATCAATATCCACTGATAACCGGGATGACCCACAAGTTTTCGTTCTTTACATGTCCTTTTAATCCGACTAGTTATCTGCATCAGCGTCTGGCATACTAATTCGTAGGTCCTGGCGGTCAAACGAGGGTCGTTGTCTGTTTCTGATTTTGCATCGTCATTTTTTACTGGATCATTTTCCCAATCCCCGAATGGAACAACGATATTTACATAGGTCAAGGCCAAGATCTCCGTTTCATTATATCAAGTTTTGTTAATGTTGGGCTTGGAATATCTTTACAGAATCGTGAATATAGGCTTTGAAATACGATATTGCCGAAAAGCTATTTAAGCAGAGACTGTGTTTATTCTCCCGCGTGGGTTTCTAACAATATATATGTCAAAATGTTAAGATGTTAGACGTATAAAAATGTACACAATACATAACAAAACGTGTCTTTCATTCATGATAAAATGCATTAATTATTTTGGAAACAAGCCATATAATAAGTATTATCTAAAACAATGTTGATGAAAAAATTGAAAAACATCCGTTTTCTGGTGTAAAAATATACACCCTATAGTGTTTTCTTATTTATTTCAGTTTTAACGATAATTTTCACGTTTCAGAATGGGACACTTTTGAATTTTCTTAAGAGTTTCTTACTAATCATTAAATACTTTAAACCTTTAAATAAATTCATATCCCTTATTCCACCCCACCCCCTTTTGTGTGTGTGTGGGGAGGATGTTATGAGTTTTTGCAAAGCAAAGCATGTTCATTCACTCATTTTTAACAAGTATTATTATGTTTTTCTTCCCGTGTTTTTGAGAAAACGAGCATCACTGGCCCTGTAATTATACTTGTTCTCGGGTTTGAAATTATGAATTAGTTTTGATGAGGTTTGGAGGAAACAGTTGCTGCATACTCATGAAATTGCTCTCATGTTTTCAATTTAGTAAAATGCATTTGTGCTGAGTCTTTCCGGCGGCATTATTTTTCTGCACGAATATTGTAAATAAATTCAGCGTTTTAAGTAGAAAACGTATAAACCATTTTTCATTCGAGAGGATAAACCCTTAACTGCATTGAAAGGATCGTACCTATTTAATCTGATAATCACATTGAGTTGAAAAGACAGCGTCAATGGGTGCCTTTGGAAAGCTCATCATTCGATGAACAGCTACAATGCTGCGTTTGTTCGTTTTAAAATCTGAAAGGAAAGTGAAAAATGCGAATTTTGATTTCATTTTATTTATATATTTCAAGAATGTTTGTACTTTTGATGTAGTTTCAGAGGTTCGTTTAGCCTGTCATAAAACGCATATATATCATATAAAAGTTGGTGTGGCATTGGTTACAGTGCCAAAGGTTGCGGGTTCGATTGTCGCTAGTGCAATATTATTTTATTATCTTTTCTTAGTTAAGGCACTGATCCAACCCAGAAGTACCGGTATTAGATGTGTGTTTCTCAGTCGGCTCAATATATGTATATAAATATAGTATATTCTATTCACGTAAACTTAGCAAAATCATCTCAAACATAAATAATATCATCATCAAGTATAAGAAAATCAAATATTGTGTGCAATAACTCTGAATTGTACTTTATGGTTGTAGGTTTAAATTAATACATAATTCCATGACTCTTATTTTAAATAAAGTCAAATCTCGCCTCTGTGTTTGTGTGTGTTAAAACACAAAAACAACGTTCTTTTATTTCCCCGCGAAAAACGTTGTGCACTCGCACTGAGAAAAAATACTGCCCCAAACACCCCTTCTGCAAGTATCGAAACACTCGTAATTTGACAATTGACAGTCTGGATTTATTATACATAGTTACGACTTTCATACGAACGGAAATCAGTGTTTAGCATGGACATGTAACGATGTCAAAATTGGGTGTTAAATTTGGGACGATCGTACAAAGGGACAACATGTGCAAAACCGCTTGGTCCGGGTTTGTAATTGTCACGTCAATAATATGAAAATAATTGATCATTAAGTTATTAAAATCTATTTTAGTTTAATCCTGTCGATATAATTAAACTGATTACCAGGTAAAATGTTTCATTGAATATATTCCCCTTGCATTTTGTGTTCTTATTGGTTATGTCTAATTACGACAAGAAAGGGGTTAAAGGTTTTTGATAGAGTGAAAGAAGTGAGAGTGAGAGAGGGGATTATTCCATGAGCAAGAAAGATATATAGAATTACGTTATTGCTAGAGAAACAGAGATATATTCCATAGCATAAAATCAATTAAATTTTGATTTTAACTATCAACATCATATGTATACTATTAGGCTAATTCCACATGTTACTGTCCATGTGTACAACTCTACCATCAGGCTCGACATTAGCTCAGTTTATGACTCGTTAATGCTGATATCAATATCCCCTCAGCCTTAACACTTTATGACAGTTTTTTTATAACCCTTAGCGATCACCTTTATGTCTTATTTTAACAAATTACTTACTTTCAAGTCGTAAATGTAAAAAATACAGATATTTTTTCTGTCTTTCATGAGGTATTTTTGTAATAGGTTTTAAATGTTCAAAATCAGATGTGTTATTCTATTTTATTCACCGGTGCATTAACCATAGATATTGAACTAGAGATACATGTATTTAAAAATGCATCAATTACATATCTATTTTAAAAAAAAAGACGCCCTAGGCTCATTAGTATAGATGATAAAACATCGGCTGATCTGAAGTTGTATTGTATCTAAGTCAGCAATATTAGCCAAGCGTCAACTTTTTAAAAAAGAATCTTTATGTTTTGATGCAATGCATTGTTCTTGTATGAGTGTATACGAGAGAGAGAGAGAGAGATGGCGCTTGCGCGGATCAAGCGGTTGATAACAGAGTGTGGGACACGTCCTATTAATGTTGCGAGTGAATGGAAACTCATGTTGGAACACCAGAAAGTCAACCCCCGCTTCCATCTCTTTCTATCACTCTATGATTCCCCTCCCTCTCTCATGTTTGTTCATCACTTCTTTGCTTCTATTGTTCCATACTGAGAGGATGTGACTTTAACAACGTTTTGATAACCCGAATACTAGGAAAAAAGTTTAGGGTCAGACTCTGTTAAAAAAACAAAATAGGGTTAATCGGATTAGTGGAAACAAACAACTTTTTATTATGCCTTATATGTAGCAAGCATATATTACCGATGGCTCCGTGGAGTAGAGTCCATACAACGCCCCATCCTCTTTTAAGATCTGCAAGTGTGTTAGGATATTATAGATTGCTGTACAGATATATCCATAAATATATCGATTGATTTTTTACTTGATTAGACGCTATCATAGTTGTTCGAAATAGGAAGTTCTAGATAAAAGGAGTGCAGAAATATACCTCGATCATTGATTTCCATGATGAGTATCAAAACGTAGATCACTCGATCGATATTCATGAATTTTGATATTCAAATCATTCCAATGTATTTTGCTTCATTCGGGTGAATAACAATATAAACGTATGCTGAAATTTGCATAATTAACTTTATATAGCATTTAGAAGCAAACAAAATATGTGTATACTTATTCATGCAACATAGGAGTTATAAGATATGTTCAAATTTATGAGAATGTTTGGCATTCTAAAATTTGGTAAACACTGGGCTCGAGAAAAATGATAAGTTTTTCGTGATTCAATATTATCCATTATATCAATCATTATACCGTGTCGCAACGCTCGGGCAACCGAGAGAACCTGATTCAATTTATATTTTGTAATTGAGCTCGTACCGGGACTATTTAATTTACCTCGATGGTAGTGGATTTGCATGATTGTCGAAAATTCGCTCCTCGGAATTCGCGACTTTACTGTATATGAGTGTTTGATATATGTTTCAATGTGATAATTGTACTGCCATTAACTCGTCAGTTCTTTGAAACACGACGACGTGACAGGGTTAACCCATTCAAGTAGGTCTTCAAGCGTACCTATCATAAAGTCACCGATTATAATGAACCGTTGATTGTTTATTGATTTTTTATTATCGGAGTTGGTGATCAAGAACAATTCACAGCCGTGTCTTATAAACGCTCTATGACTTTATATAGGACATGATTTAAATAGGCTAATCCTTATCATTCAGGCGCTTGGAATGTTATCCTTTAGAATGGTAACGATACGGTACTCTGGATTTGATGTATGTGTTAAACGAGAATCTGTGTATTGCGGAGCGGAATTTTGAGCTAATCCGAAATTCAAAAGCCAAATACTTTACTAAGTGTAAACTGTTTTTTTATAGACGTTAGGATCACTATTTAGAAGGATTTCTTGGAGGATTCACTTGGATGAAAACACGGATTTAAAAGTGATAACAGTTAAAAAAATAAAGCAGAGGGTGTACACGAAAGGTGTAAAATTTTCAAATAATAAGTGTTTCTAAAATCACGGTTGTGGATTTTTGTATTAGCTACTTCTTAGCGGAATATCTCACTTAAAAGGTAGCTATCTAGTTGTTATGTTTTATTATGTAAGCAGACGCTTTTAAAAGTTCTTTCACATAAGTGCTCGTTATTTCGTTAATTCTGCAAAGGATTTTTCAAAAGCAGCAAATTTTGTTGTATATGCATAAAAAGAAATGTATGCATAATTAACAATATTCTTTTGCTAATGATGTTAGCTCTCGGGGATTTTGAGTTAATTCTTCAAATTCTTTCTTTAGACCTTTAATGTCTCTTTTTAAACCACATCAATAGATTAAGCTCTATTGATATTCTGTGAAGTATATCAACTCATATTCTTTCCCCGGATTTATCATAAAGATTCCTTCCTTTTAGGCGATCTCTGCGAATTATACCTCTATAAAAATGCATGCAATTTTATTAAACCTTTACCTTATGAATATTCATGGACGGATTTATGTCTCAATGAATCTCATTATGAGTTTTCATTAATATGCAGACTGTGTGAGAATTATGAGCTCTTAGTACCATAACGTTAGACCCTGACCTGGTCTGCTCCGTTTGCTAAAGCGTCAAAAAGATTTTCTATTTGGTAAATGGTTAAACATGGTTTAAAAAGATGCATTTTCAATGCGAGAATGGTTAACTTCGGTTAAACAGCCTATTTATACGGAGATGGAAGTCATTGGATTTAAATTATTCGCACGGTAAATTTATATATTTTAACCTTATGTTTGTACTTTGTGCAAGTATATATTCGATGTGTACTCGGTAAGACCGTCAAATATAGATGGCGTATAGGCCCGAGGGTAATCTTTTCAAGTACTGTGTATATTTGTGATTAAAATTGTTAAAATTACTTACACATGTAACTATAATAAACAATTTACTTCTACACTAAACAGATACCCTATTATTATAATTGAATATTGTGATTTACCGGAAGCTTAAATGCATTTTCAAGTGCAGTCATGTAGTTTCCTTTCTCATGGAGCTATTTTTCTATTAAGGCAGTCGTTCTACATTTTGTTTGCTTCAAGATCGCATTTCCAACATCGCCAACTATTTCTGTCTCTGTCTTTTTCCGCTACAAAATATATACTTGCACGTATGCTTCGTAAAAAAATAAGTGTGTATGATGATTCTTAATCATGTAACTTAGTAACCAGTCCACAGTACGTGTTAGTCAAACTTTCACTACATACACAGCATACGTCATTTAAAGTATAATTCTAAATAAATTATCGTAAAACTCTTATAAATAGCGAATCTCTTTGATTAATCAAGATATGAATGTATCAGGAAATGGTTCAATTTTTTCAAAAGAAACACATGTACCAAGTTTTCTACTTTTACCATAATCACGATTTAATTTACTTAAAAGGTAAAGTCCCTGTAATGGTTCCGCTACGTTTTGGACAACTTAATCTCTACCAAGATAACCAAAGTAACCTAATGATACATTAGGAAACCTTGGTTATCTCCGTGAAAGGCCATGAGGTCCAAAATGTAGCGGAACCATTATAAAGACTTTACCTTAATAATGACAAAAGGACAAATAAATTGACGTGTCAGTCAGTAAAACATAAATAAGTAAGTAAATAAAAAAAACAACAAATAAATAAGGAGGCCAAGGGGAAATTAAAGTTTAATGACAAGAAGGCGTGGTGCGCTTGGTCTTCGATAGCTTTTTGTATTTGTATCTCTGATAGCTATAACCGGTAAGTATTTGTATCGTATCAACAAGAAAACAGTTGGACATGTAGTTTTTTCCCATTCTCGTATCTGGTTGGCACTTCGTATATCAATGTTGACGTCACTTGTCTTATATCTGTAACCGCATCGCGTATTTTTTTGGAAACTATCTGTTAATCAGAAAACAAAATCTTAATACACAAGAAATGTAACAAACACCAATACATCAAACAACATGAGAGTAAACAAGAAAGAAACATATTTATTACACCTTTTTTTGTATCTCGTGTTGGTGTTTATATAGTATTGACTGAGCCCACGGGTGTTTTTCATCCGTTTAGTCATAAAAGAGCATTAGGTAACAATGGTTACCCGTGGGGCTCCTTACACCCAGCTGTCCACTGAATGACGCCCATGTCATTATGTGTCCATCCATTGAGGGTCATTTTCGTCCGGAGAAAATAATGGCTAAAAAGTGCGAAGTGGACTTCATTCATTACTTGAGAGATGGTAGCCAGCAGATAAGCGGGTAAGGTCAAGCCAACTATGGTTGACCACTGTCCAGAAATTTCACGCTTAGGTGATTTTGTGTATGTGTTTACTGTAATTTGTCTGAATTTTTAGAATATGTATGATGGATTTTAAATGGATGGGCAAGGTAGGATGATCTCTGAACGGAGATGTTACGTTACTTTAATACATGTAGCTGTATGAGTCAGTATAAGACTAAATCTAAATCAACAATACCTTAATTTCTCTCTACTTCTATCTTTCTCTCAATATTTTTTCTGTGTTAATTTTCTGTATGGCATGATACAAATTATTATTGGAGAACTGCTTTATCTACTGTATTTTGTTATTTATCACTATCACTGCCACTGCTACCACAACCACCACGTCTGCTACTAAACCCGTCCCCTGTGGCCGAGTGGTAAGAGCGTCCGCCTTGGTATCGGAAGGTCGTGTGTTCCATCCCCGACCGCGACATACCTACGTCGTAAAAATGGTACTGTTATAGCTACCTTGCTCGGCGCTCAGCATATAAGGGTAATTCCAGGACTGGATAGCCCGGTGTCAGGCTAATGTGACTGGGTGTAGCATCATGCCACATGTCTATGGCGTGAAACATTAGTGTGGCAACACCATATCTGTCTCTCTCAAGGAGACAACGTCTCCAAATTACTGAAAAGCTGCCGACGGGACATTAAAACAAATACTGCCCCCCCCCCCCCCCCCCCCCCCAAGTTTAAAGGTACTGTCCAAACCCTGGAACAGTAGGGAGGGATTGACATAGGTTGTCTCTATCGACTTACATGTATTAGATAGAAATGAGTTCTGTTTTTAAAACCTACATTTCGTTGTAGATGTTGGGAACCAAGAAATGGTTGATTATTATTTCTATTTCCTTGTTTCAGTGAAGCAGCATTCCCCCTGAGTGACAGATGATGGCAGATACCGACAGTTAACCATTATTTCCTCCACACATTGGATACAGACGCTCATCTGTTGCAGCACTCGGTTGGGTAAGCCATTCCTGATTGCAAGTAACAATTTTCATCCATATATCTATCATTCCTAACATAATGACAACAAAACTCTAAGCAAACACACACATAAACACAAATTCATATACGATCACTACGCTAACAAAATATTGCACCCCCCCCCCCCCCCGCACACACACACACACTCCCCCTCTCTCTCTCTCTCTCTCACTTGTCGCGCTCTCTTTCGTTTTCTTTCTCTGATAATCTCTCTCTCCCCCCCCTCTCTCTCTCTCTTGCAGTATAGACTCGGCGTCCAGTATTCTTTTCGTGGAACTAACGTTTTTCAAGCTATTTTTGTTTTCAATATTTCCCCCATTTTTTTTCCCACCGTCTCGAAACATTTTAGTTACGCATTTTAATTCTTTGTTTCAAAATATTTTCAAACAATTTTCATATCATATCACTGTTTATATCTTAACTGCCAATATAACAGCTAAAATTATAGTGTATTCGATTTGTCCATCGCGTGTATGTTATATGAAAACCATTCATCCGCAACTGACCAGCGAGATAAAGCCCCTGTCCTAATTGAGTCAAAACTTACTGATGCAGTGACGTTCACGGATTACCATGGTAACGTGGGAGGTATGCTGTCAAGAATCCAGAGATTAAATTGACCATAACCACCCATATACGGGTGCTGAGCTTGATAAATTATACGATATTTGATAATGTACTTTATTAATTTCAATGTGAAACACTCAAATATTCAATTGAAATAGATTTGCTTTGGGTTTTCTCACAGTTTTTATGTTGTTGTTGTTTCTTTTTTGTTCTCGGACTTTTCTTATTTTTTTCTTTGATGAGCTAGCTAACAGGGATTATGATGGATTTAGAGTTCAAAGATTACTCATCTTCCTTAGTGTGTTCTACAATCAATATGATGATGTTACGGTATTCATCGTGAATAGAAGACAGTTTCTTTTGATAGGGTTTATAAAGACTTAAGGCATCAATGATACATCACTCAGTAAATAATAAAAATAAATGGTAAAACTATAATCATGATAATGGCACATTTTTATTACATGTTTCATTAATGGTGTTAATGGTTATTTATTTATCATAATAGCAATGATTTTAATGCCAAAATGTGAAACAATCATAATGGTGATAATACATATGTTTAAAATATACTAATGGTATTAAAAATATGTTAATAATGATAATTATGTTAATGATAAGGATAAAAATGATTATTTTTTATGATAGTAATACCATGATAATAAAATATAATAGTAACATAGCTACATTAAAACCTTGCTTTTAGAAAGAAAATCAAAGGGTTGGGGATATAACTCAGCACATCAGTCGGTGGATGAGAGCGAAACTATGCTAAGTGCTTATACATATGTTTACTCTTAGCCTAGTTTTGCTCTAACTGTTGAACTGCTTACTATTACCTGAAGTACGCAAGTTAATGTCAACTGCTTATTTCTCGATATTCAAGTTTCTAATATGCAAGTATAGGTCATACTTGTTATTTTCTGTAAATTAAATGTGTCAAATAGTCGAACCGTTATAGTTCTTACCATTAAAATCGGGACGTCAACGTCATTTCCATACGTCAATTTTAAACTATTACTAGAAGAATGTGTTTCCAACCATTGTCGGCAATTATATCATGTTTTCTTTTAACATACTTAATGAAATCAGTGCAAAGTACTAATACGAATTGTTATTTCTTTACTATTTTAATTACAATAAACTAAACATGATTATTTCACATTGAATATGCGCAATATAATGTTATCATTACCAGACTAACTCAATTATAAGCAAGTATCGTCAATAGTTATTTTTCTAACCAGTCTGAATATGCATATACGTCAATGTTTATTTTGTATCATTGAGAAGGAAGTTACTGCAACTGTTATTTACTCTTGATAGAAAGGCAGTATTTCTAGACGTAACGTAACTCAAGTTTGAAATAAGGGTATTACGTCACTGTTATTCTTTACATTTAATAATAGGAATTATACTATTAACTTTATTTCAGTACAATGATTAAAATATGGCATATATCATTTGTTATTTTCTTACTCATTTTAAAATAGGCAAGTTAGTCAATGTTATTCTTGTAAACTACTTGAAAATAGGCAAGTATACGTAACTGTTATTTCTCTTACTCATTTGAAAATAGGCAAGTATACGTCAACTGTTATTTCTCTGTACTCATTTGAAAATAGGCAAGTATACGTCAACTGTTATTTCTCTTACTCATTTGAAAATAGGCAAGTATACGTCAACTGTTATTTCTCTGTACTATTTGAAAATAGGCAAGTATACGTCAACTGTTATTTCTCTGTACTCATTTGAAAATAGGCAAGTATACGTCAACTGTTATTTCTCTGTACTCATTTGAAAATAGGCAAGTATACGTCAACAGTTATTTCTCTGTACTCATTTGAAAATAGGCAAGTATACGTCAACTGTTATTTCTCTTACTCATTTGAAAATAGGCAAGTATACGTCAACTGTTATTTCTCTGTACTCATTTGAAAATAGGCAAGTATACGTCAACTGTTATTTCTCTGTACTCATTTGAAAATAGGCAAGTATACGTCAACTGTTATTTCTCTTACTCATTTGAAAATAGGCAAGTATACGTCAACTGTTATTTCTCTTACTCATTTTAAAATAGGCAAGTATACGTCAACCGTTATTTCTCTTACTCATTTGAAAATAGGCAAGTATACGTCAACTGTTATTTCTCTGTACTCATTGAATAGGCAAGTATACTCAACTGTTATTTCTCTGTACTCTTTGAATAGCAAGTATACGTCACGTTATTTCCTTACTCATTTAAATATTAGGCAATAACTCAACTGTTATTTGTACTCATTGAAAATAGGCAAGTAACGTCAACTGTATTTTCTTACTCATTTAAATAGGCAATGTTACGTCAACTGTTATTTTCTTACTCATTTAAAATAGGCAAGTATACGTCAACTGTTATTTCTCTGTACTCAATTTGAAAATAGCAAGTATACGTCAACTTGTTATTTCTCTGTACTCATTTGAAAATAGCAAGAGTAACGTCAAATGTTATTTCATCTGTACTCATTTGAAAATAGGCAAGTATACTAACTGTTATTTCTCTGTACTCATTTAAATAGCAAGTATACGTAACATGTTATTTTCTGTACTCATTTAAAATAGCAATATACGTCAACTGTTATTCATTGTACTCATTTGAAAATAGGCAAGTATACGTCAACGTTATTTCTCTTACTCATTTGAAAATAGGCAAGTATACGTCAACTGTTATTTCTCTGTACTCATTTTGAAAATAGGCAAGTATACGTCAACTGTTATTTCTCTGTACTCATTTGAAAATAGGCAAGTATACGTCAACTGTTATTTCTCTGTACTCATTTGAAAATAGGCAAGTATACGTCAACTGTTATTTCTCTGTACTCATTTGAAAATAGGCAATATACGTAACTGTTATTTTTTACTCATTTGAAAATAGGCAAGTAAACGTCCATATGTATTTTCTCTTACTTCATTTGAAAATAGGCAAGTATAGTAACTGTATTTCTTTACTCATTTGAAATAGCAATATATCAACTGTTATTTCCTGTAACTCATTTAAAATAGCAAGAAATACTAACTTATTTCTCTTATCATTTAAAATAGAATTACTAACTGTAATTTTCTAACTCATTTGAAAATGGAGTATACTCAACTGTTATTTCTTTACGCATTGAAAGGCAATATCGTATATTCTTATTTAAATGCAAATATAAGTTTTCTTTTGAAAAAAAGTATACTAACCTTACTCAAAATCGTATACTGTCAACATTTTTCCTTACCATTTGAATATAAAGCAAGATACGTCAACGGGTTATTTTTTATCATTAAATAAATATACATCAACTGTATTTACGTACCTTTGAAATGCAAATTGTTATTCTTGTATATTTGAATTTGTAAGTAAGTACTGTATTCTCTACATTTGAAATAGCAAGTATAGTTCATGTTTTTCTTAAAGGTATCTCTGTTATTTTTGATTTTAATGGCAATATACGTAACTTATTTTCTTACCTTTGAAAATAGCATATACGTCAACTTTATTTCTTACTCATTTAAAAGAATAACCATTCTGTTTTTCCTGTACCTTTGAAATAGGAAGTATATAACTGTTTTTTTTTAATCATTAAAATACAAGTATACGCAATGTTATTTCTGACTCATTATGAAATGGCAATAAGTACTGTAATTTCTCCGTAAATTTAAAAAGCAACTATTACGCAATGTGTTATTTCTTACTCATTTAAAAACAAGTTTTACGCAACGTATTTATGTATTAAATACAGTATACGTCACTGTACTTGTATCATTGAAAATACATATACATCAAGTTATTTTTATCATTTGAAAATAGGAGATACGTACAATGTTATTTCCTTAACCAGAAAATAGGCAAGTATACGTCAACTGTTATTTCTCTTACTCATTTGAAAATAGGCAAGTATACGTCAACTGTTATTTCTCTTACTCATTTGAAAATAGGCAAGTATACGTCAACTGTTATTTCTCTTACTCATTTGAAAATAGGCAAGTATACGTCAACTGTTATTTCTCTGTACTCATTTGAAAATAGGCAAGTATACGTCAACTGTTATTTCTCTGTACTCATTTGAAAATAGGCAAGTATACGTCAACTGTTATTTCTCTGTACTCATTTGAAAATAGGCAAGTATACGTCAACTGTTATTTCTCTGTACTCATTTGAAAATAGGCAAGTATACGTTAACTGTTATTTCTCTGTACTCATTTGAAAATAGGCAAGTATACGTCAATTTTTTTTCTAAAATGCAGTATCGTCAATTTCTTCTGTACTCATTGAATAGGCAAGTATACGTCAACTGTTATTTCTCTGTACTCATTTGAAAATAGGCAAGTATACGTCAACTGTTATTTCTCTTACTCATTTGAAAATAGGCAAGTATACTCAACTGTTATTTCTCTTACTCATTTGAAAATAGGCAAGTATACGTCAACTGTTATTTCTCTTACTCATTTGAAAATAGGCAAGTATACGTCAACTGTTATTTCTCTTACTCATTTGAAAATAGGCAAATATACGTCAACTGTTATTTCTCTGTTTTCATTTGCCACTCCTTGTAAAAATGATGTTTTCTGTCAAAGGGCAAAAAAACTTTCAAATTGCACACATCGCGGGGATGTGAAAAATAACAACAACAACAACAAAACAAAAACAAAACAAACAACACAAACACAAAAAAAAATTAAATTGTCTATTAAATGTAATATTATTAGGAGAGAAATTTACATATATATGAAATATTTAGAGGTGAGTTTTAGCCAGTCAGAGATAAATTAATTAATTGAAAAGTATCATTTATTATTTGAAAGTACAGGAAAATGTGTGTAAAATATGTATTCGTTTTTTCAATGCTTAATTTATCTATAAAAGATGTCTGCATTTGCTTTCTGTATGTACCGTTCATCACAAATTAATTATTCTACGCAAAAGAGAAAAATGAAACGTGCATGTGCTTTACCTTTCCAATATGGCAACTACCCTCTATCACGTGACAGGCACTGAAATCGGACACATTCCTATATACGGTAACGACTCGGAGATCTCCATCACCCAGGAGGATAACGACTTCTTCCTGTTTGACTCTCGTACCCGGAACGTGACCTTGATCGCTGAGCTAGATTCTGACCGCAATGCGCCCCCTATTCCGGAATTGCGACTGAAGTGCACTAAAAGAAACGTGAATAACGCCAGAGAGGTAGGTGCCGCCACTCTGACCTCATCAGTAATGTTGATCATTACTGAAACTGAATCATATACATGTATATCATATTTAAAGACATTGAATATTTTCCATAGGTTTCAATGTTAACTTAAATATGGATTAGCTCCTCCACCCGCCCCAATCTAACATCAAAGCGCACAATGCGCTGAGAGACGGCGACGGGATTAACATTCTAAACCCAGAGTTTCTGAAATTATTGAAGCAGTCACCTGACGACAAAAACTCCATCCGCTGTTGCTACAGAAGTTCTGTTTTTAACATAATAATCCGGAGTAAAGGTCATGAACCTTTCATTCATAAAGAGCTGCATACCTAAGTAGGTCATTCTCTTTCTCTAGTGCTAGCGAATTCTATCTGTTGTTTTGTATATGTAGAAATTGACCAGGTATTTGATTATTTAAGATACTAGAATGTTAAAGTTAAGAAATGCCATGGGAGAAACCTTACTTGCCATCATGCAAAATATTCTGTGGACTACTTTAGGTCAATTACATACATACGGAGCACTACTTTTTCTTTTTACAGGAGTAGATCTCCATGTACGTAATATGAGTTGCTGTTCTGGTTAAGAAATGTCACGGATATTTTTTTCACGCTTAAAATTGATGCTTCCAGTGAAAAATAATGGCAAAAGAAAACATGTTAACAAACAGTAACAAACTAAAAGCGGTTACGGTTATGATTTAAACGCCTGTGTAACATATTCCACTCGTATTCGTTAGTGCAGAATCACATTGCATGGATCCGCACTAAGCGCGGAGAGGTACAGTTAAAAAATGTTGTGGAAAATATGCAAATTAGCAAGGCCTATTCGATTTCAGCATAGACGTTATCGCGTCTAAACTGAATATGTCAGTGTTACTTTAAGTGACAAAGAGTCCTACCAATATTACCATCCAGAGACAAGTTATGAACTATTGCTATAAGGTAGATGTACCTTAAGGTAATCCGTCCATCATTTAGTTATGATCATGGCCCATTAAACGGTCATGGGAAATTTCATAGTAAATGCAAGCCTTTATAGACTTTAATCAGAAGAGCCTATAACCCCAAGTCAATGGATGCTAGCATCAACACTGATGTCTTTTTTAGCATTTAAAGGATAAGCATTATTATTTAATGATACATAGATTAATAATAAGCAAAAAAAAAAAAAAAAAAGAAGAAGAAGTGGCAGTCAAGATATGTTTAGGTGATGTCTTGTGTTCCAGGTGGAGATAAATGTAAAGGTATTGGTGCTGGACTGGAATGACAACCAACCCACGTTCTCGCGAGAGTTCCACAACACGTCGATATCAGAGGTCAGTGTTCTTATTTTCCAGTGTTTTCAAAGTTATAAACGCGAGGCTACTTGTGCCTGTATGTAATGAAACGATAAGATACGTGTGTATTTCTTATAATTATAATGTCACCTGAACATTAAAGAATTAACATGTTACGACAGTCAATTAAAAGGCAAAATGTTTTAGTTAAAACTGAATCGATTGATATGTTGATTGATAATTAATCTCTTTAACCATGATAGGGCACCGTGTTCCAGTGGTTCGTATCCCGCTAGGGGCAAGGATTGTTCATGACCTTCCCAGGCGCAAAGTACTGGTCCAATCCAGGAACCGTCGAGATGCATTAGTATAAGTTGTAAGAACTTGTATCCCATTTGACGTAAAATAAGTTTAGTGACCATGATATGTGTGTACAGATACATGTATATGAGTATATATATGTGTATATATATATATATATATGTGTATATATATGTGTGTTCATATGTCATGCAGGATGCGCTGATCGGCACCACTGTGTATTCAAGCGCCACTGCCACCGACAACGACAAAGAATACACCGGAAACAGCCGAATAGTCTACGGGATACATCCTGGGGACGAGTATTCTGTAAGTCCTTTTCGCTTTCAGTCACATCACATATCGACACATTGCTATGCTACATAATTTATAGTAAAACGGGTTCCGATGGCCGAGGGGTAAGAGCGTCCTTGGGAGGACGTGGGTTCGATCCCCAGCCACGGAATATCAAAGACGTAACAAACAGGTACTGGTATAGCTTCCTTGCTTGGTGCTCAGCATGTCTACGACATGACACTGCAGTGTGGCAGTACTATAGACATCGTCTCCAAATGACTGAAATACTGTCTGTAGGATGCTAAACCCGATAATAAACAAACAAAGAAATAAAATACAGTAAATCCTATCACAACATATGTTGTTGTCTTTAGCCTCTTAATGTAAATAGACATACTCTATATATATCGACTTCTTGTTTTGAGAGCTTACAGTCGCTGCATCAGTATTTCAGTCATAAAGCGATGTACAGCTCATAAATTTTGAAAGTAGAAGTAAACCCCGATAGCAGAGGACCCCGGGCAGAACCACAAATCTACTACAACCCCCTGGAAAGTTTCCTTACTTCCTTACCGGCAGCACTGTCGGTCTCGATTTGTACAAACTTGAGTCCTCTATCAGGATAATGTGACTGGGTGTGATATCATAACATTTGCCCACAATATAATGACAGCCGTGTGGCAGCACCATATCTGTCTCATATAAACAAAGGTCACCAGATGACTTGAATACGGTTGGTGGGATGTTAATCTAAGTAAATGATAGGTCTGCTGTTTGTTACATGCTTTACTATTATTTTCTTTTTCCAGGATTATTTCAGAATAGCAGTTCCGACTAAACCAGTTGTAACACTTGCAAGGGAACTAGACTACGAAGATATTAACGTCATGGTCATCCGAATCGAGGCTACGGTATGTCACGTGACTTTCGTCGGTAAACTACCGTCTCACTATTTAACCGTACTTATAGCCATTGACTTCTATGCTACCCAGAAAAACAGCATAGAATACGATTGTGTAATGATACATTTTTAAGAAACGAAAATGATAATTTTATAGTTGCAAATTTAGATTTCACATATGAGCATATATGATGCGTTCTTACTCACCCCAAAGGAATCAAACAATACATTCATGTAGACTGACGAATACAAATTTATATACATTTAATGCATCACTATGTCAAAAGATATAGCACAAATATATTGAATTTTCTAGACAGGGTCAGTATATATTTAGACTATTTGAAATAACCAGTTTTTGTACCATTTTTCAATGTAATGTTTGTCGCCTTATTTCACTTCTCAGTCTATTATTATTCTTAAATCTAAAAAAGAGATATAGCTCTACTAATAAACAGAAAACCCAAAATCATTTATTATAAAAAAAAAATCTTGTTTTTACCTAGGATGCTCCAAGTCGAAACTATGGCCCTAAACTGACCGGCACGGCTACCTTGACCATCAATATATTGGACGCCGATGACCAAAACCCTGAATTCTCCTCCAAAACTTACCGCGGGGTCATTAAAGAGGACGCCCAGCCGGTAAGAGTTTGGCATTTGATATGCATTATGCATTTCAAGGGAACCATCTGACATTGCATTGTAGGACACATTTACTTATTTCTAAATAATGAATATAAACATTAATTTGTTGAAACAAAACAATATTTCAGTATAATAAATGTTTAATTCTCGAAAAAGAATTCATATTTTGTTATACTGAAATATAGTTTAATTTTTTTTTTATTTTACGTCGATTGGAAAATTTGTTTTACTTATCCCTCTTGATAGTTTCTGGGTTGGTCCAGTACTCGGTACCTGGGAAGGTCATGAAAACCCTTTCCCTTGATGGGTTTCGAACCAATAACCATCGGATCCATAGTCGGGTATGTTACCCCCTCAAATCTGTAAATAAGAATGAAGAAGCTTTATTTTATATTTTTAAGTAGAAGCGATATTAATAAAGAGTGTGTTTAATAATTCCACAGTGAAAATGATAAAAAAATGTAATTTCACTTTTTCCAACATAAAATAGAAAGGATTTTATCTTTTTTGTGTGTGGAAGATGCAACATTTCATTTCATCGCTGGAACTTTGAAAATTTTATTCTCTCTTGTGACTACGGCATTCGTAAAAATGAAATTCTCTCGGGGAATAAAATTACATCTTTCACAAAAACGTGCTTACAAATATCCTCGATATATTTCGTAACAAAAAATCGTTCATAATAACGATTTGTATTTGGTAAGTTCGAAACAAAATGCATGTGTCTCACAAGAAGATAAAATCGTACATTAAGACCTCTCTGTGTCTATGTAAATATTTATGTTTTCTCTAAAGATAATGACTCGTTAGCATGAAAATATGGACATTTAACTGGTCAAAAAGTAATCCCCCTTTATATAAATCATATATACTTTAATTTTCATCTTGTACCTGTCTTAATCCGATTGTGTCTAACATTGTGTGTGTGTGTGTGTGTGTGTGTGTTTTAATTTTACTATTTGTATGATCTTAAAGATGCTAATATAAGTTAATATATTGTTTACCACATTATATTTTTATGTTCCCCGAAGGAGAGCATATAGTTGATGCTTTGTCCGTCCGTCCGTCATAATTTTATCCGAAGCATAACACAAAAACTATAAGAGGTATCAACATGAAACCTCAAGGTAGATAGAGTGCAGTGTGCAATAACCATAACTCTGATTTTTTTAAGTTAGTAGTTATTGCCCTTTGTTATTTTTGCATACTTAAATTTTGTCCGGAGCTCATATAGTTTAATAAAGTACCCATCAAGTGACAAAGCGCAGTTGGGGATGCATCCACCAGTTCTACCGGCCTCTGTTATTTATCTTTTTACCACTGTAAGTTTAAGTTAATACTTGTAATTTTACTTCTTATAACAATCTTATGTTGTGCTGTGTTTTTGTAAAGACTTCTTTAACATCTTAATATGATTTTTTACTTCAGGGGACAGTGGTCAACATCACTCCTCGCATTTATGCTCGAGACCCGGACTCCATGAACGTCTCCGTTATATATAGACTTCTAGGTAGGTTGTGCATTTCATACAGCGAATTTTTCATGTCATGCAATTCTCAGGACTTCAATTCGTAGTTTTTGGTAATTTTATGTTTTAAAACTATTTATTTTCGGAAACATGAGCGGTCGAGATGGCTAACTGGTTGGAGCGACACCCCTGTAACTTGAAGCTGATGGGTTCCTTTTCCGGCAGTGACATGCCAAAGTCGTATCGGTATATCTCATCTGCTAAGCATAAAAAGAAAGTTGAAAAAAGGGTCCTGGTATAGCTCCATTGTTTGGCGCTCAGCATATAAGGGTATCTGATTGGGTATGATATCATGCCACGTGTCTGCGGCGAGATATTGCAGTATGACAGCACTGTATTCCCATATAGACAAAAGTAGTATGGCCGAAAATTGTTTGTTTCTTTATTGGGTTCAATGTTCCACAGACGGTATTTCAGTCATCTATGTGTACCTGAAACAGATATAGAACTGCGACAATGCAGTATCTCGCCGTAGACACGTGGCATGATATCATGCCCAATCAGATACCCTTATATGCTGAGAGCCAAACAAGGGAGCTATACCAGTACCCTTTTTTTACAACTTTGTTATGTCGCGGCAGAGAATTGAACCCTAGATTTCTGCTCCCGAGGCGGTCGCTTCAATCACTCGTCATCGGGGCGGTAAAAACGAACTAATATGCTTTTTGGATTATTCCTATAGCTTTGATTGAAGTAAATAAAATTGATATAATACGGATTATACAAATTATATTGTTATATATTATATAAAATCAAAACATAACATGTACGTGTAAGTATATTCTCATACCTATCCAGATCCGTATGAGCTGTTTGACATCGACCCCGTTACTTCCGTCGTGAGGAACGTAAAGCCGCTTTACGTTGACGTCCCCACCGTCACGGTAGTCGTCCTGGTATGTAACCACGCCCATTACCCCGACCTCTTCTCAACGTTTATGATCATAAGATTAAAATTGAAATTTCAAGACCCCCCAGTTAAAAACATTGGGAGATGTGCAACACAAGGTTTTGAGTACGTCCTAGATGAAAGGCCCATAAATCTGCTGCAACTGTACCATAAGAATTTTAATTGTCTACCTTTGCCCCCTGTTTTTGTCAACTTTATTGTTGGGGTTTCAGATTCGATACCCAGCTGAAGCACAGTAATTTCTAAGTACTGGAAAGCTTGTAGTTTTTTAAACCATTGAGAATATTGAAAATATATGTATTTTTCTTTACTTACTGCTTGCCACAACAGTGTAACAAAAAGTGCACCCAATGTTTATTGAACTGTTTAATCCTGTATGCCTTTCAGCCAAGATTTAGCATAATCATCGAAACATTAGTTAATTAAATAAAACATTTGACGACAGATTTAGTAAACGCAATGATTTCACCAGTGTATATAATTGGATTAGTATCCCTGAAAAAGATGTAGAAATAGTTCTTGAAGAACTAGGACACGTGTCTTTCGACATTTCAACAGAACTCCAACTACATATTGATTCACTGTCTCAATGTTACAGGCCTCACAGATAGATGACGAGAAACGCGAGTGGTTCGCACTTCTGACCATTAGCATCACTGAGGCCAACATTAACGCCCCGCGGTTCAGTCAGACCCTGTACGAGGTGACCAAGACGGAGCTCGAACCCGTGGGCTCCACATTAGTGGTCACTACAGCCACTGATATTGACTTTGTAAGTAAAGCTCAGTTGCCCTTCTTTGTCAGAATCATATAGAAATTTTACTCTTTAAACAATGGGTTGATTGATTTGAATCAAGCGTTTCTTGATTTTGTAGAAATAATACATATTAAACTTTCTATACCAGATTTAAAAAAAAGCATTTAGTGGATGTTTTCAAAGCAGTTAAGAAAATCTCTGTATTCTAGCAAGTTAACAACTTTTAGAAAAATATCATTAATTCTTCAGTGATCTAGTTACGATGAAGTGACAATACATTTCCTTTTAATTATTTAACAAGAAGAAAACAGTTTATTTGCTGAATGCCTCAGTTGTTTTCTAATTTCTGCTAATCTTCATTTGACTTTTAGACTATAGTGCATTGGTTTTGCTTATAGTTTAGCTTTGTAATAATTTTAGTCTTTTTTTACTAGTTTCGTTTAAAAAATGATTGCAAAACAAATTTGTCTCTTTTATGCACTGCGCATGAGTAGTCCAAGGTAGCTTATTTCTTTACTTTGTTACATATTTTTATGTTTATTTTTTATTCTCTATGAATCATATTTTAGATAGAACTGTTGTTTTTTTCTACACAGTATATTGCATGCAACACTTTTGGTTTTGTAATTTTACATAGCTTAGCGATATTCGGCGGCAGCTTTATGCTTTTTTATTGACCCTGCCTTTTCTCCGGATTTCGACCAATCAGAAATTCAAATTTCAGCGCACCTGCTTTAAAGACAGTGTTCTCATTGGCTAATGGTCCGGACTGGTTTATTTACTTTTCACCGATTTAACTGGACGTGAAACCGAGATACAGACTGTTTGGTATTTAATGGTACCAAAATACGTTAAAGCTTTTGATAAAGCATGCCGCCGAATATCTTTTTAAATTTTTTTGATTAGATTAAAACGTTTTATTCAGAAATAAACATAAAACATTATACAAATTGCATGTTGTGTCAGTATATAATGTTCCAGATATACGAGTATTGTTTTGTCTGATTTTATGAATAAAATGGCATATCTATGGTCTTTGAAAGCTTTCATTCAGGCAAGAAAGAGAATATTTAACGATTTACTTCAGGATCAGAAGCATATATCATTGAGCGTCTATTCTATATCGTAAATTGCCAATTTAAACGGAGCCTTTGTAATAACTTTAAACGAAAACAAAATGTATTTTAAATGATTTTTATATAAGGTTTAAAGAAAAGGACAATGTTACACTTTTCCCCATATATATGTTCATTTTATCCCTTTACCTCATAAATATTCATGAACACAATTATGACTTGATTATTAATTTATTGAACGTTAATGGTATATGAAACACTGGATTTCTCTTTGCTATGCAGACTTTATAAAATCTGGTTTACATTAGTGACTGAGCAAACAGATGAAACCCTGATCAGACAGCTCCCTCCATGAGTTGTCTGATTAGGTTCAGTTGTGTTTACCGAGGCATTAAAGCGAGTATAAATGAGGTAAAGGGTAAAATATTTGAATGTACATTATATTTTGTGGTGCATTTATTTTCGTTCGTAGAGGCTTCTGTACAATTACAAGCAGTAATATAGATTTAAAGAGATAGTTGTGTGTTATTTTCAGCAATCTGTGACGGTATGACCTTACGTTTGCCTTCTCTAAAAGCTCGCCAATAATCGCGCTAAATAACAACTCTGTTTCATTAGTTACATCCAAAACGTTTTGTTGGAAAAAATGTGTTTTTTTTATTATGTTCTTCCCAATCTTCATTTCGACTGCTTTATTTATATGATATATAGTGTATATACATGCACATTAATTGTATACATGCTTAAGATGTCTCTTTAAAAATCATTTAGAAAAGACAAAAAAAGGAAATACTTCTGTATGGCGTATTGTTTGTAGAGTGGGAGCCTGGTTACATATTATTTTTTCTCAGTTTATTTGAAGATAATGTAATGTTTAATAAGATACGTGTAGCTCAAATTATTTTTTAATGAAATAACACTTTTCCAACAGAAAGTTTTGAAAATTTTCAATAATAAATTTCATTCCTTTAATAGCTCGCGTACCGTGAACGGTCCTTGTTTGAATAATGATCACGTGACGATAATGACACAGACTCACTTATACATGCCCACGTGTGTTATATCACATTATACCATGCCCCATATTGTTGTTAAAAGCATGTATTTATAATGCTTGCTGAAGCACGCACCTCCAATATATAAGAAAAGTTAGCATCATATGCCATATTATTATTGTGTATCTCCCAAGTGTAGTTTTCAGAATCGATTATTGTAATTTTTTTTTAATTTTTTTTTAAATAAGTTTAAAATCTATTTATTTTACGTCGATTGGGAAACTAGTTCTTACAACTTACACCAATCCCTCTCGACCGTTCCTGGATTGGACCTGTACTTTGCGCCTGTGAAGGTCATGCAAAATCCTTGCACCCAAAAGGGTTCCAACCAGCATACTTTGAATCCACAGTCGGGTATGTTACCACTGGACCACGGGGCATATGTTCACAATATTGAATCCGAATACATTTTGTGACAGTTGTAACTTCTTGAGTATTTATTTTTCGTTTTGTTTTTGCTTTATGTTAAGGTCTTATTTTATTTTAGATATGACTTTCGATTTTTGCTTGTTTTCTGTAATCAGTGGCTTATGAATTTATTTAATTTTTTTAACATGTATCTAAAGAAAGATAATGCATTGCAAAACTATGTAAAGATGTATCATAAACAAAGCTTTATGCAAATGAGATTCGCGCCCGGTTTCCCTTTATGTTCTGTTCACCCTCGATGTGAAAGCAAAGTGATTTATAAACATTTCACCAAAAAAGAATTAAAGGGACACTTGATTTCCTTAGACATAATGATTTCTATCTATAATATTACTTCTTTCCTACATAATTATTTTTGCAAAAATAGTTGTGATTAACATTTATTTTATAAACTCACCCTACCCTCTGGTTAATAGTTTCTCCCTTTATCCTTCCAGTATCGTTTCTCCCCTCTCCTCTTTTTACTCTTTTAAAAGAATTCATTCTAAGCTTGTGTTCTCGTGAAGATATTCTTTACATAATGTGTACAATATTACAATATTTCTACAGTCAGACCTGTCTTAAGCAACCAGTCTATACATAGTTGAATTGTCCGCTTAGTGCGTATTATTTTTAACAAACCATGGAACTTTTGTGGACAGCATTTTTTTTTAAATCTGATAAACTGTATGTAAACATCTTAATGCTGAAACAGGTTTGAGGTCTATTATAGATTTAATTTAAAAAAAGCTAGCTCTATTACTCTCGAAATGATTACAAGAGTTATCGATCCTGCTGTCAGTTTCGTTAGATATGGAAAAAAAAAGCAAGAAGTGTAACTCTTTTCAAAGCTTGTTTCAAAATTGTAAAGTTACTTGCAATTGCTAAGTATGGTTCCTTTGTGTTTTGTGCTAAGAAGTTAATTTCCCGTATGTGCGTGTATCCTTTTAATATATTCATTTGTATGGATCATTTCAACAGGGGTTCGGTAATAATCGATATAATTCGCTGATTTAAACTGACCAATCCGTGACTGGTTTAATTTCACATGTGTATGTTTATAACGCATGACTATGGCAGTTAGGTGTTCGGGGAGGGATCGTTGAATTACGTGGATTTACATCTCGTTTCGAAGTGAAATGATCTATTTGCTTTATTGTAAATTAAGAACATTTTCTTACGTCTGTTATTTGAACAACTGTAATATAAACATATAATAATTGACATTTAATTTGTAATCTTATAAAGGTGTGTACGAAATATTATTACAATTTTAAACAGCCATACATACAGATATAAATACTTAATATCTTATCATCCATGCTGATCTAACGGAGGCATCTTGTTATCTTCAAACAGGGTACGGTCATTAACTATTCCCTCGTTGACGCAGGTGATGACCTCATCATAAATGCAAAGTAAGATAATTTTCATCCTATCTGTGCGTGTCTTTGTATTCACTCTTTTAAGGAGGGGCGTTATCTTATCGGTTAAGTTGGTCGAGTGGTTAGAGCATCCTCTTCAGAATCGGGAGGTGGTGGCATACCAAAGTCGTAAAAATGGTACTGGTATAGCTTCCTTGCTTTGAGCTCAGCATATGAGGATAGTTCCAGGACTGTTTGACCTGGTCAGGATAATTTAACTGGGTGTGGTATCATGCCACATATCTACGGTGTTATACTTCAAAGTGGCAACGCTATATCTGTCTCATGTTGACACAGTCCCCAAAATGATTGAAATACTGTCGATGGGACGTTCAACCAAACAAACAAACAAACAAACGTACTAGCCCCACCTGCATTATAAACGTATTTAATGCTGAGGCAACGAGGACCGATCCTGTATTTACAATCTTACAGACCACCTAATAGTTACACTGGGATAATAGGTAGTCATTGGATGACATGTATCATACAATTTATTTATCCTTTTATGCCCTCGCATCGATAAATCGGAAGGGGGATGTTGTTTTTGGCCTGTCTGTTTGTTTGTTGGCCTCAAAACTTTTACCATTACCATTACACGAAAGTCCTTCCACCTAGAGCCTCCAAACTTCACATGTGCATGCACCTTGATGAGTCTTACCCGCAAGACCCACTGAGAGGTCACGTGGTCAAAGGTCAAGGTCATCGTGACCCTAAATAGCAAATATTAACCTTGGCTACATTATGAACGTGCTTCCATTCATAACCTTCAAACTCCACATGTGCATTTACCTTGATGAGCTCTACTCGCCAGACCCACTTAGAGGTCACGGGGTCAAAGGTCAAGGGCAACTTGACCAAAATAGCAAATAATAGCCTTATCCATATTATAAACGTGCATCCATCCATAACCTCCAACTTCACATGTGTATTCACCTTGATGCACTCTACCTGCCAGGCCCACTCACAGGTCCCAGGGTTAAAGGTCAAGGCCACCATATAAAAATAACCTTGGCCAAAAAATGAAAGTGCTTCCATCAAAAGCTTTCTAACTTTACACGTGAATTCACCTTGATGAGCCCTATCCAACAGACCCGCTTACAGGTCACAGGGCAAATGGTCAAGGTCACCATGACCAAAACAGCAAATATTAACATTAGCCACATTATGAACCTGCTCCCATCCATAACCTCCAAACTTCACATGAGTATGCACCTTGTTGAGCTCTACTCGCCAGTTGACCTTGACCTTCAAATGACCTTGACCCCAAATGTCTGTTCATTCGAATGTAGCGCTTGTTACACTCATGGTTTTGTTTGTGGTGTTGACCTTGCACGGAGGATAAAAAAATTAACCCCGACTCCATTTGAATTCCTGGACTCACTACAGGTTATCGAACAAAAAAAAATTAAGAGAAATATTGTCTCTTTAAAAGATATGACTGCCCATTATAATTCTTGTTTTCCCTAATTATTATATCTTCTTTTAGCGGGGGCATCATTTTACAACGACCTCTTGATTACGAAATGGAGCAGGAGCGAATCGTCTTAGTTACGGCATCTGATGGAAGTCACGTGAGTTTATTAGCAACTGTTTTATGATAGTAATTGGTTATGATAATACCGGTGAATGTTCATGCTAAGTAGAAATGCTGGCGATAGTTTTTTGAAGTAGCGTTAATAAAACATGAACTAAAATAGGTTTATTTTAATACTGAAATGTTTCATTTCTCTAGAACTCTTGAGATTATCTGCGTACTTACAATAATAATAATTATGAAACTAATACCACTACTAATAATAGTCATAATAATATCTTCAGACTGTTTTATGAAACGAAAATTTTAGAGATAAGTTCTTATAAGTACTCATAAACATCAGTTATATAACTTACTTTCTAACTCACTTCATGGATTGACTCTGTGATCTCTTGAATATAGAGTATATAGCTCCTCACTGTATCAAAATTACATGTATACTTAAAACACTGTTTATATGCTAGTTCCTCAACCAAGTTAGAAATCTATGAAACTGGGGTTCGAACCTCGTTGAAAGCAATACTTTTCATGGCCTTCCAAGGCATAGAAGTACAGGCCCCGTTTTCTCGAATATACTCGAGTACCATGTACAATCTTAGGCTCAAAATTGAGTTTCATACTTATATGAGAATGAAAATCACACTTAAGTACCATTTTTATTTCCGCGAACACGGGGCCTGGTTTAACGTAAGAACCATCGAGAGGCTTTAATATAAGTTGTAAAAACTTTTTTCAAATCGTCATGAAATAAAGAAGTTTAAAGAAATTATAGGGTTACATGCTCAATTTGCCAAACCATGCCTAGCTGTTCTTTTACCATACCCTTCCGAGTGTTTGTTTAAAATATTCTAACTACCTTCATATCTAGAATGTTACCCAAGAGAAGGGTCAGTAACAAGATGGGGGCGGCTTGAATTTCAGGTAGTTATCAAATCGTGAAGAAACATGAATAATTAATTTGGAGTTAATTAAGTCCAGCGAGTCAGGGCACAATGTTTGGATGAGTCACGTGTAAATGGGTGGTCAGTCGGTCAGGGGGGCCAGACTCTTACTGTCTTTATAGACTTGTGTCCATCTGTAGGACGCTGTTCTCGCCTTTATATTTATATGTTTTGGATGGTTGGTATGATTCGGAATTTGGATATATAGTCTCGTCTTGAATTTGTTATAAATGGATTAATAGGTAAATATATAAATCTACATATTTGTGTTTTGTTCAACCACATAGTATAGATGTTAATTTTGCGGATAAAGTGTGAAATTAAATTCGCGGGTATTAACACGAGTATTACTCCTGTTTTGCTTTTTTTTTATTTCACGAGAACAATATTCGCGGATAAGGCCCTCCAAGAAACTAAAAAAAAAAAAAAAAAAAAAATATGGTTTGTTATTAAGGTAATAATTCATATCAACGTAGTCATGGACATGAATATTTCATAACACTGGAGTGAAACAAATAAATGCGTTTCTAGTCGATTTATTACTTTGCACTTAATTTTGCTGGGGGAACTGGAGCCTGACCCACTCCAATTGTTTCTGTTTAGTGTATGATTAGTTCGTTATACATTTTTCATATGCCACACATTATTAGAACTATGTACAATTTCATTCCTCTGTTTAACATTTGCTCTCTCTCTCTCTCTCTCTCTCGAACTGTCAGGGTTGGTTCTTACTAGAATTCTAAAAAAAAAACTGGATTCCTATACAAAGACTTGCCAAAAAGCTTTAGTCCTTTTGTATATCTATATAGAAGCTGCCCTGGAAACAGGACTCATTTTCTCAACTATTGGAGCTCAGGACTCCAAAATTAGAGATCGTTAGTACCCTGATGATGTAACAAGAATGTTATAAAAATGTATTTACGCTACTTAATAAAATAAAATCACAAATCGTTATATGTCAACTTTTGAAACTTTTTGAATGGTAACATTGCAGACGGCGACAGCGACAGTGAAAATAAGAATCATTGACGTGAACGACAACAACCCGGTCCTTCTAACCGGAGGTGTTACCGAGTTCAACTTACCACGTGAGCAGGGGACGCTGGTTACCGTCCTGTCGGTAGGTTGTGCCATTTAACCTTACTGCAAAATAAACAAGAAAAAAAAAACTGATTTACAAATCATTACAGAGGGGTCTCAAATAAAGCCTACATGTAAATGATTTTAGAGTATAACTCACTGTGACAATTTTTTTTCGGCGTAATTTCGATGTTTATTTTTAGACCAAAATCCCCCCTGCAAATCTGCAGAAGTGGACTCGCCCACTTTAACCTGCTGTAGTATGCGGAGGAGGTGGAAGTTAACCCATATATTATAATTAACACATACTCTCCTATCAATTAGGGGGTCTTACTTTATCAATACGGATCTAACCAACAAACATTATGAATCTTACATATACAATAACATACCTTTGACCCCTTTTTGTAATAAGTAAACTTAACCATGTCAGTGTGTACAGAATGTATATAAATAGACTGCATGATCACTATTTTGAGAATACATCTGGGTTCCCGGAAATACAGTCTATTATTAGATTGTAGGAGTTCAGTTTGTTTTCCATTTTACGCCGAATATCTTTTTTAAAAGATATTTCTTGTTTCTTTTGCGCAGCATTTTGAACGCTCATGACGTCACCCGAACTGTTAACCAATTTTGTCTTTCAACCAGTCTATCCGTAAAAGGAAAAATGTTCTATAAAAGATCGATGATTTAACATAGTCAAAAAATAATTCATCTACCCTTTTAGTAATATCAACTACATTTATTTTGCAATTTAAAACTGAAAATCGAAAACAATTTCAGTTTTCATTAAAAAGAATGGTCATAGCATAAAAAAAAAAACAAATGGTGGTCTGTAACCAAAAAAAAAAATAGCGTCCCAATCTCCCAAACAATATTTGTATGGCCTCATTGGGAATTACACTACGCCTTGCTGTTACAATTAAAAAAGATGTCACATTTGTACAATTCCTTTCCGTATTTCCGTTATTAACTTTTAATTTATTAATTTGGATTTTACACGAATTTATAATAATAGTTTTGCCATTAATATTTCAAGACATTGAATTGTATGTGTTGTTTTTTATATCATGTTCTCAAATTTTCCCATACGTCATCTTTCTCTGTTATTCTCGCGCGTGCGCGCGTGTAAATAAAATTAGTACAAGATTAATAAACATATGCATGCTTCCTCCTCACTTTTTTATTTCCATTCAAATGGGTTTCCTCTGTAACTTTATCATGTATGTTTATCTTAATTTCTATCAACCATTTTTACAGGCAACAGATGATGATATTGAAAACACGCTGATATTCCAACTTAGAAACTTTCAAGAGTAAGTATAACTCTGGCGTTGTTGTCTCCCTCCCTACCCTCCCCAACCCCTTTCTTGGCATTTTACCAAGAAACAAATAGATTAATAAAGCTAGTGTATATTTGCGTTTTAGAGTCGATCCATATTTCTTACTGTTGCCTTGACATAGATACTTCCTTCAACGCGTATTGTAATGAAAGAATATCAGGTTTGAATTTGTATGAATTTTAAATACCAGGATGGGAACTCTGAAACAAATAACACAGTTGATTGTGATGAATGTTTACTGTTCCAGATTCAATAAACTAATCTTATTTCGTGCTATTTCATACTTAAATACTGAGACAATGCGTGTTTCCCCTAGAAACTTCAATAGATAATTTTAAATAAATATTATTAAAAAGACATTTAGTATAAAATTTAGCTTACTTATATGATTTATTAAACATTTTCCCGCAGTATCTAAAATCTTAATTATTATTAGATTCGAGCCAATGTATAATAATTTAAAAGACATATTGTTATAAAGGCACTTTCTAAAAGTATGAGGCACTTAATTTTAAAGGTTTTCCCGCTCTGTTTCTCTTACAGTCTTTTCGCCATAAATTCAGTCGGTGAGATTTCTATCAAAGCACCGCCTGGAAAGCTTACACAAGACCAGTATCCATTGCTGGTTGCCGTTGTTGACGGCGAGGAACCCCCGAGGCAGGATTTCACACAAATCACGGTTAATTTTCCACCTCTTGGAGGTCGACCAATCACCACCACAGAACAAACGGAAGTGGTTGGCGCTTCAGTACTTCCGGCACAGGATAATATGTTGACCATCATTTTCGGTGCCATCGCTGGACTGCTTCTCGTCATTATAGTGATACTAGTTGTTTACATTATGTGGAGGTAAGTAAACAAATGTCTGTCTCATAGATAGAAATCATATGTTTTTAAAAAAAATTGAAGTTTTGGATTAAGACATCGTCAAATATAATATATATATATATATATATATATATATATATATATTTTTTTTTTTATTTTTTTTATTTTTTTTTTTATCTTTTCACATTTTGAATGAAATTAAAGCAGCTCGTTAACAGATAATCAGTAGGCATTAAAAATAATTTCTACTCTTCCTCGTTAATATTGGTGAAATCTATGTTTCCAAACAAATAAACTCGGAAAGTGTAGGTCATATTGCGCCGGAAAACGCTATTTTTGTAAACGCATTGCGGCGAAATCGGTTAAATATAGAATGCGGTATCCCCAAAGCAGGTGCTTGCGGTACCATGTGACACGTTCGGCAACGTGGCGTCTGCACCAGTTCAGGGTAGCGATATTGTATGTAAAGCCGATAAAGTTGAAGCATGCGCTAAAAGTGATTGTGATCATCCAAGTGACGGCAAATGAAAATAGAAAAAACTAAATATAGGTTTTATAATTCTAAAAATAGTTTCATTACCTTCTTTGACGGTACTGCCTGATATTGGGAAACCACCCTCACGGATGGACGGGGTGATAGCATTGGGTAACCTTGCGTCTGTAGATGGATATTTGCAGACGTAATATTCACATATAGTTAAAAATCATATTCTTAGTCAATGACCATTTATGAACGAGCTTCTTTAAACGTTGCCTTTTAATCATTAATTATAGAGATGAACTCTGCAGAGGACGTTAGATCTTGTGCCGCAGTATCCATGGTTTCTATGCAATGCGCTGCTTTTTTATCTTTTGCTTAAAATCGTTTCCTTTAATTTAGAAATAAGTCTCGCACATTATATGTTCAAGTATTGCTGGTCAGGTGATGCTGTTTTGAGGAACCAAAAATAATCTCTAAGGTCTCATGTATTCTCAGATACTGAACTATGAGCCTTTCTAGTGTTAAGGTAATCCATTCATCATTAAACTGTGATCATTGTCCATCAAGTGATTGTGGGAATTTTATAGTAAATGCAAGCCTTTATAGACTTTGAGCAACTAGCTTATAACTCCAAGTCAGTGGATGCTTGCATCTGCATTGGAGTCTTTTAAGGACCATGATTATGAATTAATGATGAATGGATTACCTTAACAAATTATTTAAATTGAGTGCAAACATTCCAATAGCTACACTGTGATATATGTAATAGGTAGTTTTTTTTTGTTCTTTTTAATTTCAGGAATAAACGAGTGAAGGAGGAACTAGACCGTGCA
>CM037789.1:34571167-34621167 GCA_021229015.1 Solen grandis
CTAAAGTACATACTTTTTATACAAATTTCTCAGATAAGCTGTTCAGAAATTTTTGCATATATCAAGCATAAATATGCACAATTTCATTCATATAGGTTTACCATAAAAATATCAAGTAATAACGGCATGTATTACCTTTGCCGGCATTGGACATCATTTGCCGAGTCCATTTGGGTTCCTCTGCCTTAAAATTGGTGCAGAAATAAAATTCTTATGCTGCTTGTGGTAGCTTAAAATGACGTCATATACCACGTGATATTGCCACACTGTTTCCATTCTCATATTCACTGACAAACTATCTCTCATATAAAACAAAATAGCGCGGACATCCGTGTTCTATGGACATATTTCTAGTTTATTTTTTTTATAAATGTGGGGGTTTGTTACATCTCGACCATTTAGAGACCATTTATACAGTGCTTCAAAACTGCGTTAACATATTTCTTTTACGTTAAGTTCACTTTATTCCATTAAAAAATTAATTAAATAAAATTGATAAAAATATCCGTGTCGATTTCATGTGGTAACTAGATGTATATGAACAAGCTTTAATTCATATTCAACGCAGCAGTGCCCCCACACAAATCACGCGATGATGTTCAAACAGTAACAATACAATAAAATAAAATGAAATGGTCGAAATCACATCATGTTGTCTTTGAATATTTCGTTTTCTCTGGTTGGTGTATTTTCAACTCAATAAAATGTAATTCAATGTGGAAAAAATCGAATAAGAATATAGTATGCCTATAAAAATCTCACATACGAGTAGTTGTTATTTTGATGTTTTTCTTATTCCTACTTATAATGGGAAATCACTGTGTAAGGCATTGGTTGACACAACTTGGGTGCTCTTTTTAATTCTATTAGCTGTCTTTCTGATTTAGAAAACAACAGATTCAAATAAATTAATACTGGCCAGCTACTCTCGGCCTATGAAGGTTGAATTTTAGGTCAAATGAATATTCATGATTTTATTAATGATATTTATTTACTTTATTGAAAAGGGCAGTACTTAGATGTGGGAAATAATTTGAAAAATTAATCTTTTAAAATTAAAAGCAACAGTATAAAAAAGCAAACTACATGAAATCGGCACGGATAAAGTTTCTTGTGAGTTCGTAAAATTTTGTTTCCTAAAACGTAAAGCATATCTCTAGTAATGTTTTCCCGATTGTTAGGTAATACCGTTCGTCTGACAAAACAACCAATAGAGCTTTTGTGTAGTGCAAAATTTTCTACTTCGCATGCTATATCCCGTTCAAAGTGTTGAAGTAATATAATACTTACAGCAGTTTCCTTTTTCGAATCGAGTCAAATTATGCTGCCTGTAATACCTTAAAATGACGTCATATACCACGTGGTATAGCCACACTGATAATGATTATAAGCAAGAAAACGTCTGATATGATTGGGTATTATCAAATTAAAGCAGCAAAAGCATTTTGGATCTGCAAGGACGTAGTTTTGTTACTCGAAGCTTTTGGAATTAAATGAGTCTACCTGAGATTTGTTACTTACCACCTTTAAAATAATTGTACGATTGTCATTTTTATTGACTTATCACGTGAAAAAAAAAAAAAAATAAACAAGCAATTCTTTTCCTTGGGTAAGGTGATATATTAAAAAAATATCAAAATTAAGTTTGATACCCTAAAAAAATTGATCGCTTAGACCAATGGACTTTTGAATGACTTCAAACTCCAGACGTCCTGGTGGTCGCGTTGCCAGGGCGGTCTTAGGTTCAATCCCTGTCCGTCATATACCAGAACCTCAGCATTTAAGTATAGTTCCAGAACACATTGGTTCGGTGACAAGATAGTATGCAACTTGTCTGCGATGTTATATCGTAGTGATTCAGCATTATGAAAATATTCAAAAAGACGGAGAGAAAAAAAAAAAAACGAAACAAAAAAAATAAAACTGTAGATGGGAAGTTGGAATAGAGAAAGCGAACAAACATTTATACATTAAGTATTTTTTATTCACAATATAAATGTGTATACAAGCATTTTGTAGCTGAAATCCATTTATCCATTTATTATAGCTTAACTTAGAGTTATCTGCTCTTTTTAAGCGTCATAGAGTTATCTGCCCTTTAAAAAGCGTCATTTTCATAAGTTATGGCAATAAATGGATAAACAGTTACAACACTTAAAAAATAAATTATCTTGTTTTATACAACATTTTTTCAATTCTAATTAGCTTATAATTAACAGTTGAACTTGCTCTAACTGAGATTTCTGAATATTGACGCATTAAGATATATAAATATTAATATTTATTAAGAATTATTAGGTCGCGTCAGGATTTAACAAAATGTTTTAACTTGCACCTAGTCTCTCCCGATAAAGTGTTCTAAAATAAAAATAAAGCTGTTTTTCGTTTCTTAAATACTTTTTATCGGTATTGTGTAAAGATGGACAACATTTATTACTATAAATAAGTTAAATTAAAAATATAAAAGATAAAAATAGTAGCATAGTCTCCTACAAACATTAAGTATTTTTTATAATTAATTTTGTTTTTCACGCCCCCATTCACAAATTCACAGTTCATGATTTTCTTTCCTACCGAAATGCTGTCTTTAATGAGAACTTAGAAAGCTTCTATTTCTTTTTTTTTTAAAATTTATTGTTGGCTTATATTTTCCTTGAAAGTATAATAGTCAGATTAAACCTTAACAATGGCAGCAATTGCACAACATCAAAACATATAAAATATGACAAAATGTAAAACACGTACATCTATATACAGACCAGAACATCATTACGAAGTTGTCGGATGATATATTTGAATCTTACATATGCACAGAGTTTCTGTTTTGTTTAACCAGTTTTAAAGTTAAATGAAAATATATCAAGAACAATAAAAATCTTTTAATTCAGGCACGTGTTTACATTTAATCATTTAGGATATTGATGATTTTTACATATATTTGGACAAAGATAGAGTCAAAATAAAAAATAAACATTAATTAATACAATAGGCATAAGATTAAAGAGTGGCATAGGTAGACAGATGGACGGACGACTGGATATACAGACAGACAGACAAACAGACAGACAGACAGACAGACAGACAGACAGACAGACAGACAGACAGACAGATAGATAGATAGATAGATAGATAGATAGATAGATAGATTATTCACATTTTCATGTGCAGACACTGGCTTAATTCAGAATTAATTAACAAACGTCATCAAATGTCAAACATTTTAAAATTTCAAAAACATATATAGAGTTAATTTTGTTCAAATTTATTTGTATCGAAAGATTTTAATTATTTTATTTTTTCGAGTACCCATGGTTGACAATTACGTTTTACTACATGTATGTTTTACTCCGCTTTCAGGGATGACGTCATGACGTCATATTGATACGGAAAATCACAAAGTTAGTCGTACGTGGGTTTCCTGCAATGTCAATGTCTTGTGTTGTTAATTAATCTATATTTGAAAACATGGCAGTCGCGGTAAGTAATGCAGCAGGTTACATTAGCGCCGTGACCGTCAGTGTTGATCTCCCTTCATCCGTTGGCAAGCTATTGACTGAAAGAAATACACATGACATTTAACTAACATTTTGTTTTATGTATACATGTCCATATTTTTTTTTTACATTGACACGTTCCTACCCTTTATTCAATCATGCTCGATGGTTCCTGGGTTGGACCAGTACTTAGATTAAAAAGGTCTTGATAATTTTTTTTTTTAAATCTTACTGTTGTCTTGCAATTGTATTAATAAACGTCACTTCATTAAGTGCTCCTTGGCCCTCAATGTTCTAATTTACATACATATATGTTATATCTAAAGCTTCTCGATCACAGATAATTGGTAGAAATAAAAAAAAAGTTTCCCCTATTTTCCCTCGTTCATGCTGGAAACGTCTTTGTTTCCTGACGAATAATTCGGTATGTGTTGGTAAAATTGTATGGGGAAAAGCTATTTTCGGAAACACCCAGTTCGGGGAAATCGGTTCAGTATAGAATACGGTATCCTCGAAGCAGGTGCTTGTGGTACCTCGTCACATTTTCCACAATATGGCGTCTTCACCGGTTGTGCAGTGAGCGCATGGGTGAAGATTGAATGTGACTGCACACGAAAAAAAGAAAGTTTTATAATTCTAAATATAGATTCAATACTGTTCGTATCGGTATTTCCTGTGACGGAGAAACCACCCATTTTTCTGACAATCTCGGAATGCTGATGCGTCTGTAGATATGTATTGATAGACGTAATGTACACATGTGGTTAAAATCATATTATCAGTTGCCGTCTGTGTGAACGAGTTGCTTTTGAAGTTTTTTTTTAAATATCATTCATAATCAGAAAATGCGTATATCAAATGCCAAGGGAGACAACACACCTGCATTCTAATCCCGATAGAAGAACAGCACAGTAGCGAAACCTAGTAGCGGGGTCAACACGCCTCCGGCCATCCTTAACACACCATTAGAACCCCCTGTAAAATATATCATTATTACATTTAGTTTCGTTGAAGAGATTACCAATGCACACAATTTTCATCAGTAATAATACAAGGCTCAGCATTACTCCATGGACGATAACTCTATCCCCATGGACGATAACTCTGTCCTGATTATGGATACGTAACATTCCAGTGCATGCACATGGTTTCATCCGCGTGTGATAACGATCGAATACACAAAATAATCAGTTTGCATAAAAAAGAACATTTGTTTGTTTTGAGTGGATACGAATACATATTTTATCTCGAAGTGCTAAAACTTTAACATTTAAACGCGCGTTAAGTAATAAAAATAAGAACTGAATCATTTCTCGATTAGATAAATTCCAGTTAAACTAAAAAAAAAAAAAAAAAAAAAATCCTCATTGTCGTTTATAATATGACATCGGATTCTACATAAATTAAAAATTTAGTCTGGTTAAAGTCTGCGAGATATTCATTAAAGGTGACTCCTATTAAAATCTGTAAAAAGTCAAAAGTGAAAAGTACAGCAAATGCTTACACATTAATAACATTGACATCATCTCCGGTTATCGTAGCACTTTTAGAAGATATTAAAGAAGAAGAAGAAGAAAAAAGACAGACAGTTAGAAAAAGAGGTAGGTTAACATACTGTACCGTTATTAATTTCGTAAATAATAAATTAGAAATAATACAATAAACCATGTATTCACTGTTTACCAATATTTCGGCGAAACTTGTATTCTAAAGCTACTACATAATAAAGTGATGTCGACAAGTTGCTAGTGTTTACAATAAAATATAATTTTCACTGCGGTGTACCTCTGACTAGACTGGTAGTGACAGACATGAAATGTAAAAAAGACATACACAGTGACACGCATTTCTTGGTAGAGCTGCTTTCCGGACACGACTGGCAAGATTTGGTGGTGCACTGGTTTGACGCCGTGCAGGCCTGCCCGGCTGCAATGGGGTTTCCGGTGAGAGGTGCTGGAAAAAGTAATATCCCGACCTTATTTTAGACAATCACAAATACTTGCTTTATATTCACTTAGTTGTATAATAGTGTACAGTCAACCCTTGATACACCGGCAGTGTTTGTAAATCTCGATTTCGCCGATGTATCGAGAATTACTGCCGATACCAGGAGCCAAATTTGCTGTTCTAAAGAGATTAATTTGTCACACGACTTTTAGTGCCGGAACCCAAGTTTACCATTGTATCGAATGCCGATGTATCGAGGGTTGACTTTATTAGCATGCGCACAATCGATCTTCCGTAAGCCAACTGAAAGTCTCCCTCGCAAAGAAAAAATCTGACGGACCAGAATAAACTCGAACCCACAGCGTTGCGGGGCATATTGACATCGATACCACACGGCCATGGAAACCCTTTGTTGGTGTATGCATGTTTGGATATGCAGGTAGCAGTGTGTTTAGAGAGAGATAGAAAGATGCAATCACCTTGGCACTGCTGGTAGTAATTTCCCTCATGGATACCAGTAATTACTGTGTTGCCTGATGGACAAGAGCACGTGCTTGACGTGCAAATTGGATCATTAATAGAGTTGTCTCCCGAAATGGGATCAGAAGTTTTGCCCGTAGGTTTGTGAACACTGCTCATTGAGGAAGGCTGAAAATTATATTAAAGCAACCCATTAGTAACAACCATTTTGCAGATCTAACTGCTTTCTGTTAAATCATCAACATACCTACCCCGTATGTAAGCATGTATTTACTGATTCAACTCTTGAGCAAGCACATACATTTGAGAGACAAAAAAAACAATATCTATAGAAGTCTAGTCATTTTTTTAAGTAATATTTAACGAAATTATAAAAAAAAAAAAAAAAAAAAAAAAAAAAAAAAAAATAACAATAACTTACAAACGTATCAACCACCAATATAAGGTATTTAGATCTATAGTACTGGTACTCATTTGTTTATTGTCATAATGAAATATACAGTTAATTCTGTGAACAAAGAGCGAAGACTGACCTGTCTATAGCTGTTATCCAGAGGTTATTTTTATATATTTAGTTCTGGGAATCCAGTCAATGGCCTTTTTCATAGATATAAAGTTCCCGTGAAATGTCATAGGCACTAATAAACATTTTTGGCAGTCATTCTAATAGAGTTAATGCAGGCCGAAATGTGAGAATACTTGTTTTTAAATCACTAATGTGCTTTATTTTTAGTCTACCTTACCGAAATCTATTTCAAATGGACCATCTTTAATAAATCATTTTAATTATGAAAATAATATTTTGATAAATTTGAAGATAAAACTTTAAAAATATATTCAAATTTGTTTATTTCGTTTAAGGATAACCCATACGTTTTTTTTTTCTTTTATGTAACTACAGTGTATTTCTTTTACTTATTTTTTTACACATATCCATATTAGAAATATTTCATCCTAAAATGTGCATTTCAAGAGCTTTTAAATGGGATTTTAAGGATTTGAGGAGGAGAAATAATGAAATAAAAGGAAAAAAAAAAGAAATTTCTGCTTTAATGTTATCTTATGTAATTCATAGAAAAATCAAAATGGCCACCGTAAATAGGGATAGTCATTGTTTGCCTCTTGAGTGAAACTGTGACTTCATGCTATTTTATCACAATACTTACGCCGTGTGCACTTGAATTCCTTTGTCGAATACCCGGTTTTACATTGGCAGTACTTCTGGCTGCTCCCTGTTGCGGCTATACACTCCACGGCTGTACAAAAGATTCATGTAAAATCATGCAATGTTCCCATCCTTCCTTTAAGAGATACGCACAGGTTATCATCTCCCCTTCAATAGCCTTGTACATAGTAAAATCCTTATAACAAGCTAAGTGGCGCCAACTGATACGGGGACAATATACAGTATTTAGAAACTTGTTATATTCGTATTTGTATTTTGCGTTTCATTACTGTCTTTTTGACCGATAAACTTCGCCGTGATGAAATTCGTCGTCTTTTCTGTAAAATATTTGTTCGATGAATTTTGTCTTTATCTATGGAATATTTGAACGATGATTTTCATTGTCTTACTCTATAGAATATTTGACCGATGATTTTCATCGTCTTACATGTTTTCGTCTTACTCTATAGAATGTTTGACCGATGAACTTCGTCGTCTTACTCTAGAGAATGTTTGACCAATGTACTTCGTCGTCTTACTCTATAGAATGTTTGACCGATGACTTTCGTCGTCTTACTCTATAGAATGTTTGACCGATGTACTTCGTCGTCTTACTCTATAGCATGTTTGACCGATGACTTTCGTCGTCTTACTCTATAGAATGTTTGACCGATGAACTTCGTCGTCTTACTCTATAGAATATTTGACCGATGAACTTCGTCGTCTTACTCTATAGAATGTTTGACCGATGAACTTCGTCGTCTTACTCTATAGAATGTTTGACCGATGAACTTCGTCGTCTTACTCTATAGAATGTTTGACCGATGAACTTCGTCGTCTTACTCTATAGAATGTTTGACCGATGAACTTCGTCGTCTTACTCTAGAGAATTATTGACCGATGAAATACGTCATCGACAAAGTGTTTGAGATAAAGTATAAAACACAAATCCAGGAGGAAGAGATGTTGATTTGTTTGTTAGCATGGCTTTAATGACCCACCCAAAACATTTCTCTCATTTGGGGGTTTTGCCTAAAGTACTGTGAAATAATTTATTTTCGTGGGACACTAATTTTCGTTGATTTCGTGAAAGGTTTTATACTCGAATATCATCCCCAACGAAAACCACCAATTTCAAAGACATAACGTTTAACACAACAATAATCCACGAATAAATCTACCCACGAAATTCCCTGAAGTACACAATTATTAAATTTTACTGTCAACGAAAAAAAAAATAAAATAAAAAGATTTAACAGTTTGATCATGCATAATGCTACCTCAAAGCGATATCACACAAATGACATGATACCACACCCGGTAAAATAATTCTGGCACTGTTTCAACCAGTCCAGGAATTACTGGATTAACTTTAATATGACATAATTTAATAAAAAAAGTTTAAACTTAAATTATATTTTTCATATTTCATATCCATTTGTATATACGTAAAAATTCCCATGCCTCAATTATTATGACATGAAGACACAAGTACAATGCATCAGAGACCGCCTTTTAATATTAATCATGGTCCTTGAAATGTTTGGGGAGAAAACTTCAACATCATTTACTACTAAATCGCCACGATCTCTTGATGTGCCATAATTAAAAATTGATATTAGATGGATACCATCAGAGTGACGCATAAGGGGGGGATAATCCTGTCATGACACTCATCCATGTCATAAAAAAATCCCAACATAAGTTTGAGACCTTTCGCAGAATTAGAACACTTTGTATTTTTATTTATTTGTTTATTTATTTATTTATTTATTTATTTATTTATGTATGTATGTATTTGGCGGGCTAAACACCCTAACAACAGAGTGTGTCATTATACCACACCCTTTCTCATTATCCCAACACCTGTCGAACCAGTCCTTAAACTACCCTTATGTGCTGAGCAGCAAATACAAAGCAATGACATTTCGATGTCGCGACCGGGAATTTAACCGACGCTCTTTATCACAGGAACAGGTTGAAACAGCTGTCACATAAGAGACATTGCAGACAGGAAAAAGAATGTATTCACTTACCTCCTGTTTCTGAATCATAGCAGTTGCTGACGTCAGTACATGTTCCGCCGATCTCCTTCAGGCCAGTGGTGATGCACATTTTCAAGTTTGCGTTGTAAGTGTCCGTGCTCGCACATCTACACTTAAGTGGACTTCCGGTGCACGTGGTGGTAAGTTGACACTTGTCAGTGCTGGTTGAACACGTCATGTCATAGGTCTTTGAGATCTCTGATAGAAAACAACAATAATCCCTCGAATGTGTGAAGCGGGAAAAGACACTTTTCATTTCTCGAGGTACTTGTCCAATCCAAAATATGTAAAAAACGTGCATGGTATATCATTGTATTATTTCATTAAAGCCGTTTCAGCATCTTTTTTACGAAATTTTGTACATAAATACTTTAAACTATATCTAAAAGATATATGAATTAAATATAGGGGGTCATCATGCTCGTTTTAGAGAACTAGCTTATGGCAATATATCACTGTTGTCGGAAAAAAGATGGGAAATATTACATTCTAAATACTTAAATAACATATTTTATTATGTTATGTAAACTTATGATGTGTATGTAAAAACGTATACTCACCATTTTTTTTTAACTAAAACTGACTTTTATTAAATTTGGCCAAATTTGCATAAAACACTAAAATATGACTGTTTGGATTCTCAATATTTGGCAAATATACTTTAAAGCAATTTTTTAAACAAGAATCTTAAAATTTTGGGTTTTCGTTAACATTCTACTCAATGAAACTTTAGAAAAATAAATGTTTTACCAAAATGAATTCATTGGTAACACGCTGAAATGTACTTAAACAATAACAGATTATATTCACAGAGTGAAGTATAACTTCAGAACAATGTCAAGTAGTGTGCTAAAGTATAACTTCAGAACAATGTCAAGTAGTTTGCTATAGTATAACTTTGGGATAATGTCAAGTAGTGTGCTGAAGTATAACTTCAGGATAGTGACAAGTAGTGTGCTTAAGTATAACTTCAGAAGAATGTCAAGTAGTGTGCTAAGTATAACTTCAGGACAATGTCAAGTAGTGTGCTTAAGTATAACTTCAGAAGAATGTCAAGTAGTGTGCTAAAGTATAACTTCAGGATAATGTCAAGTAGTGTGCTGAAGTATAACTTCAGATAATGTCAAGTAAGTGCTGAAGTATAACTTCAGGAAATGTCAAGTAATGTGCTGAAGTATAACTTCAGGATAATGTCAAGTAGTGTGCTGAAGTATAACTTCAGGATAATGTCAAGTAGTGTGCTGAAGTATAACTTCAGAAGAATGTCATGTAGTGTGCTAAAGTATAACTTCAGGATAATGTCAAGTAGTGTGCTGAAGTATATCTTCAGGATAATGTCAAGTAGTGTGCTGAAGTATAACTTCAAGATAATGTCAAGTAATGTGCTGAAGTATAACTTCAGAAGAATGTCAAGTAGTGTGCTGAAGTATAACTTCAGGATAATGTCAAGTAGTGTGCTGAAGTATAACTTCAGAAAAATGTCAAGTAGTGTGCTAAAGTATAACTTCAGGATAATGTCAAGTAGTGTGCTGAAGTATAACTTCAGGATAATGTCAAGTAGTGTACTGAAGTATAACTTCAGGATAATGTCAAGTAGTGTGCTGAAGTATAACTTCAGGATATTGTTAAGTAGTGTGCTGAAGTATAACTTAAGGATAACGTCAAGTAGTGTGCTAAAGTATAACTTCAGGACAATGTCAAGTAGTGTGCTGTCAATTAGTGTGCTGAAGTATTACTTCAGGATAATGTCAAGTAGTGTGCTAAAGTATAACTTCAGGACAATGTCAAGTAGTGTGCTGTCAATTAGTGTGCTAAAGTATAACTTCGGGATAATGTCAAGTAATGTGCTGAAGTATAACTTCAGGATAATGTCAAGTAGTGTGCTGAAGTATAACTTCAGGATAACGTCAAGTAGTGTGCTGAAGTATAACTTCAGGACAATGTCAAGTAGTGTGCTGAAGTATAACGTCAGGACAATGTCAAGTAGTGTGCTAAAGTATAACTTCAGAAGAATGTCAAGTAGTGTGCTGAAGTATAACTTCAGAACAATGTCAAGTAGTGTGCTGAAGTATAACTTCAGAACAATGTCAAGTAGTGTGCTGAAGTATAACTTCAGGACAATGTCAAGTAGTGTGCTAAAGTATAACTTCAGAAGAATGTCAAGTAGTGTGCTGAAGTATAACTTCAGAACAATGTCAAGTAGTGTGCTAAAGTATAACTTAGATAGGAATCAAGTAGTGTGCTGAAGTATAACGTCAGGACAATGTCAAGTAGTGTGCTAAAGTATAACTTCAGAAGAATGTCAAGTAGTGTGCTGAAGAATAACTTCAGGATAATGTCAAGTAGTGTGCTGAAGTATAACTTCAGGAAAATGTCAAGTAGTGTGCTAAAGTATAACTTCAGGACAATGTCAGGTAGTGTGCTAAAGTATAACTTCAGGAAAATGTCAAGTAGTGTGCTGAAGTATAACTTCAGGAAAATGTCAAGTAGTGTGCTAAAGTATAACTTCAGGACAATGTCAAGTAGTGTGCTAAAGTATAACTTCAGGACAATGTCAGGTAGTGTGCTAAAGTATAACTTCAGGATAATGTCAAGTAGTGTGCTGAAGTATAACTTCAGGAAAATGTCAAGTAGTGTGCTAAAGTATAACTTCAGGATAATGTCAAGTAATGTGCTGAAGTATAATTTCAGGATAATGTCAAGTAGTGTGCTGAAGTATTACTTCGGGATAATGTCAAGTAGTGTGCTAAAGTATAACTTCAGTATAATGTCAAGTAATGTGCTGAAGTATAACTTTAGGATAATGTCAAGTAATGTGCTAAAGTATAACTTCAGGATAATGTCAAGTAGTGTGCTGAAGTATAACTTCAGGATAATGTCAAGTAGTGTGCTAAAGTATAACTTCAGAAGAATGTCAAGTAGTGTGCTGAAGTATAACTTCAGGATAATGTCAAGTAGTGTGCTGAAGTATAACTTCAGGATAATGTCAAGTAGTGTGCTAAAGTATAACTTCAGGATAATGTCAAGTAGTGTGCTAAAGTATAACTTCAGGATAATGTCAAGTAGTGTGCTGAAGTATAACTTCAGGATAATGTCAAATAGTGTGCTAAAGTATAACTTCAGAAGAATGTCAAATAGTGTGCTAAAAAGACGCGCCGGTTGTCGAAAACTTCTGCTGCATCGTATCTGGGTAAAATCTTAAGTCAGTCGAACTGGGGTCAGAACATAAAAATAATAAATGATTTAATTTTGGAAAGCAAAGTACTTGACTTACTGCAAGCGGAGTCGTCAGAGGTATAGCCCGCGGTACATTTACATTTTCCAGAAGTACATTCATCAAAATCCTTCTTGCAGTACGAGTTGGTGACAGTGCAATCCGTATTGGTTGTACATACTCCTCCGAGAACGGCTGAAATGTGAAAATATGTATTTTCGCTTTATGCCTTGGTTATAACATTGTAATAATATTCTGATTCAAAGAACAGTGGCTATAGTCACTGGAAAACAGTTAGGGGTTAGGAGATTGATCCTTAAATAGACTATTGAGATGATATTTGACGTTTAAATATGCATTGTATCTGGTGCAAGGCATTGGATCCGACGGTATGATTTTTTTTCATTCGCGCATATTTGTGATTCTCTCTGGTACTCAGTACAGTTTTCAATGTTTCCAGGTTCACTATTCTCTTTTGCACAGTACTGGTACTTACGATACGGTCTCTCTCTCTCTCTCTCTCTCTCTCTCTCTTTTAAATTCAAAATAACATAAAAGTTCACCGTACCTGCGTTTGACGCTCCAATAAAGTACAAAATTACTACAAACAATGGCAGAGTCTCCATCTGAAAAAGAAAAGAACCCATGCATGACTTGTCCCCACTTATCCGATAATTGTGGTAAATGAAACCGTAAAGAGATTGAAATTTTCAATACAAATGCTATATAAAGGCAAATGTGTATCATTTTCTTATTTACTTATTAATTTATTGTCTTACTGAGTACTTACTAGTACTTACTTGTACTTTTCTATAAGGCTCGAATTTCGTCAAAAATTAGATTTTCAATTACAGGGTAGAAATATTTGCTAAAACAACAACTGCTAGAATTGAACTATCTAAAACATACTAGTATCGTTTAAGCAAGGCTTAATGTTTATTTAGTTTTTCATAAATAACCATGTATACATGCTCTCATGCGTCGTAAATAGGAACGTATTCTTGTGAACTCATACTATTAAGTTTTTTTTTTTTTGTTAATAGGAACAGACTAAAACATAACCTTAACCCTTTCCCTCATAGAGGAAACCATGAAAAGACCTATGCGAACAACATAAAACCAGATCAGCCTGCGAGTAACTCGCAGGCTGATCAGGTTTTATGCTGTTCGCTGCTCCTCAGTGGTCTGGAAATGAGGACTTTATAAATAAATTTGGTAAGGTTTAACTGTGGTTTTCAGCAGAACAGGCTTTATGTGGTACCTATTGAGGGCGTCAAAATGAGTCTATATGAGGGAAAGGGTTAAACATACTGTAAGGTTATTATAATATCAAATTGTTTATCTCCCTCTCCTTTTATATCAAAACAGATTTTCATTTCATAATTTTATATCATTTTCTAGCGTATGCTCTGATTCGGGGTTTCCTCCACTTGCAAATAGCTGAACGTTGATGTATGACTGAACCATTGCTAAGACCTACTAAACAAAGATTTGCAAAAAGTATCATAGCAGCTCGTTCATCGATGGTCTTTGCCTAAATAATTTATTTTTAGTTATCTGTGTGTATTACCTCTATAAATACTTATATATGCTCTCATGGTCACCAAAAGCAAAATTCTCTGATTGTAAGGAAAATGTGTGGTTTCCCTATTATACCGCCACAGACGGTGTTCAAACTTTATTTAGAATTATAAATTTAAACCTATATTTAGATTTTCTATTTTAAGTTGATCACATTTACTCTCTGTGTATGAGTAACTTCATAGGATGAACTTACGGAATCACTTCACTGAACTGGTGAACACACCATGTTGCGGAACTTATCAAGTGGTATTGCAAGCAGTAGTGCTTGGGGGATAACATGTTACCTATTTAACCGATTCGCCGGAGTTGCGTTAACGAAAAGTAATAATAGTAATAAAACAGTTGTATGTAAAATGAAAAGGTACCTGCATGAAACATAATTTAAAAGAATTTTGAAGAAAAAAAATCAAACCGAAAATATTATCTTGCATTAAAAAAATGATTATATTATGGTAACATCTTCCTCTGTGATTTAACATACTGTTTTAAAAGTTTGCAAAATTCATTGACCTGCTGTGTGCCATAACAATATTTTCCGCCGGAATTTAGAGAAGTTGACAATCTCTGTTCAATATTGTCATAGCGACTGCGAACTCCAACAACAACAACAACAATTAAAACATCATCTAATGCACAAATCTGTAAATAAATCATTGCCATGCCTTGTCTTCATCTGATATCTCTATCGATTTTCACTGGCGACTGCGTTATCACCATACAAAATAGGCTGCATTGATTCTGATAAACAAAGCGTGAAAATATGCATCGTTTATATTGCTTGATTGTGTATTGTATAGAAATGAAATATTTGAGTATTTTATGACAGGAGTGGCAGGGCTTATAAAATTCGTTCCTAACCATTTAAGTATAATCTAATATCGTTAATATTGGTGGTGGAATTCGAGCCGGAATGCTAAGTACATGGGATACATACCAGGCGTGTAGCTTGTGTTTGTATACTATTTCAGCTCTATTTCAGAGAAAACCCTCCCATGTAGAGTTGTTGTTTTTTCAGAACCCCATAAATGCACCAGATTGTACCATTGTTTCCAAAGATTCGATGGGAGAGGTGCGGGGTGTATGCACTACTCCACTGTATTTTATATTGGGTGGGGGTGGGGTATGTATCCGTAGTTAATTTTATATGATGTATAAAACACAAACAGTTAAGTTTAAACTTATTCATTTAACGTCTATTTGGAAACAAGTTCTTAAAACTTATCATAATCTCCCTCTACGGTTCCTGGTTTAGACCAGTACTTGCGCATCGGAAGGTCATGAAAAATCCTTGCCCATCACAGGGTTCGAACCCAGAACCATCCGATCCACAATCGGGTACGTTGCCGCTAGACCACGGGGCCCTTACCACAGATAACTGAGGAGGAGAGAATTACTGACAGACACCCGTACACGCCCGAATATACACAATTGGTGTTGTCATTTCAAAATACCGCCCATCGCATCACAATAAGCAAGTTAGTCTCCACATGAGATAGATATCAAATGTTAAAACATGAAAGAATTTACTGACATAAATATAAATTTGACTTTCCAGAAAACAACATCACAAAAATACATAATTAACACATATTAGTTTTGAAAAATGAGTCATGTATGAAATTAAAAGGAATTATGACAGTATACAATTAAAAGATTACTCGGTGACTAAATAATTCTAAATCAAAATGCCAAATGCATTTTTTAAAAATTATGAGATATGATTTTTAACCATCCCAAGAGAGCCTTTAAGCTCCTGGTTATGAGGCGGACATTAAACAACACCCATCGGCTACTACCTACGGTTGTTCCTTTTGCAGACCATGTTAATCAATTCGAAATGGAATTGCTCAACGATTGATCGCTTTATTCATTGATTTACTGATTTTATTCTGGGTCTGATGCGTTTTATTTCAACATCTTCGATGAGTTGATATATGTTCGCATTTTATCCCCCTGTAGTTAGGTAATCAGAGGCAGTACATTTGTATGCAACTGAAGGATTTCATTCTGTAATCAAACGTGATAATATTATAGATGTCATTCAGGTATGGTCAGACATATATATGTTTCAAGGTCATCGGCTTATAAGCAGTCTTTAATAATGTTACTGGTATAGCTCCCTTGTGTGTGTGATAAAATCCTTGGTCAACCGCGAAAACTAACAACTTTACAGATTATCAGCACTAATTTGCTCTATTTAAAGGCATTTGTGCATATGTCAAAAGGACGTCTAGTTTTCGAAAGAGCTAATTAAGAGGAAACAAAGACCTTATAACCGGACAGAGATCCGCAATTCTGATACAGGTAAAGGGCAAACCAAGAGAAACTCTCGTTTAGTCACACATACGATCATGTGATGGCGATATAACGCGGGATGTGTAAAATTGCTCATATCTCGTTCAAATCCCGTTCACCTGTTTCTTTCGTCACGACAGTTTCACATTTCTCTTGAATATGTCTTTTGAGGAAATATTCTTTCTCTTATGAGTTATTTTCTCAGGTTTTATATACGCGTTGTCTTGGTTAACCTGCCATATACATTTGTGCGCATGCGCACACTCCTCTATAGCGAGCAGGTTTAATCAAACTCAACTTACTAAAGCCAGGCAATATACATAACTTCACAATTTACTGTTAATAGTTCTTCCTTTGGAATACTTTATAAACGAAACTTAATGCCAGTGAGAAATAATGATTTGCCATTCTTAATTTATAAATAAGCCAGTTGTAAATTTGAAACAATTCGTCAGAAAGAAAGAACACCAGCCATGAATATGTGATATAAACTAGCGGATCAATAAATTTCAGGTAACGTCCACAAATCACGTGACAGGTAAATGACTTATTCAGCAGCAGTCTTCACCAATTTCCCTCAATCTGAGGACATTATCGGTTCTGTAGTGCGAAACCAGGTCTTTTTACTTTTTTTATTTCAAAAAGATAAAACTGAATGAAATGAATGCTCCGCAACGCTGGCGTCATTCTTTACTTGCTGCTTAGATGTGTTGATCGAACGAATGATTGAATATTTCATGATGGCAAATGAAAGTGTACTCTAAATTATAGATAAGTTATTATTCAGCAACAATAAGATGGATGTATTACAGATTAATTTAAACTTAATTTAAATTTGAATTTAAACTTATAACTTATACTGTTGATGGGTTGGATCAGTACTTTGCACCGTGGGGGTGGGGTGGGGGGAGGTAATGAAAATTCCGTGTCCTCAATGGGATAACCACTGAACTACGATATTAGATTGGTTATCACTCGGTTCTATTGTGATTTATTTTATCATTTGAAAAATTAAAAGGCTGTATCAAAGGAAGAGCACCAATTTCGCACCTCTCTCACACACAAATAAATAAATGTGAGATAAGATATGTATATTGTCAAAGAGACAATTCCACCCACCCCCTCCAGATGGGGGTGGATTTAGAAGGGCGGAAGCGGTATACGTCCCCCTTAAAATCGACAAAGGTGTTTTTTTATGCGTTTATCCACATATTAAACTTTAAGTCTATATGAAACAATTGGAGTCAGTCAATTTGATCAAAATTTAATTATCATTTGCAGTTTGCTGATTACTTCAGTTTTTTCGTATAAGTTTCGTTTTCGCTTGTTTGTCACCTTTCCGCTAATTAAACAAGCAGAAGCAGTCGATACATGTCCGGCCCATCGAAGCGGAAATAGCTTGATCCATCCAGTTATACGCTGTCTCAGACAGATTCGAGATGTTTATTTTTTCGACAAGTTCAAAATTTTTGGTTCTTTTGGTTTTTACTTTTAAATATTGTCTCAAGGTTTTATTTTTGTTTGCAGATTTAGCGCTAGTGATTTATCAGATTACCGGGCGTGCTTATATAAACCGGATAAATGAGTTTTAACACATCATTTGTGCCGTCGGTTTTAATAAACGCCCCGATTTCGTTTTAGGCAGCGAAAGTGTTTATTAAACCAGTATTTGATGATTATTTTGTGTGGAACTATATAATAATATACATATTGAAATTTCTACTTGTACGTTGTAAAAAAATATTTTTAATAGCCATGCGACAATAAAAACTATTATGCCGATAACCGGTTTCTTCGTTAAATCAATGTAGGTATATATATATATATATATATCGTATTAAACATGCATCAATGGTATGTATTATTAATACAATGTAAGTACGAGGGTGTTCGAAAAGTATCCGGATCAACTACCATAACCTGTTCATTATAATGATTATTAAAAAATGAATCTCGTAAAGTGATACTTTGATATATTTTGAACTTAATCAGAGAGCAAAAGATATACAGATTGCACTGATGAAAATTCCACAGTCACAATGGCAACGTCGGGTAACGTTGAGCGGGACAACTTACTCGTTAAATGAATATGACATCTGTAAAGACTTCCTTTGTACGATACACCCATCTCCCACCTACAGATCTACTTATAAACGTATGACATGTAACGCTCCAGTGGAATTTTACGAATTGTTTCCCAGACAACTCCATAATTGTGTCTCCTTTTCCTGACTTCGTGCACGGACGTCCAGATCTTGGGCGGTCGGCAACATTGTGCACAGGGTGGTCTTGAAAGCGGTGAACCACCCATATATGTTTTGTTTTCCTAGTTTAACCTTTCCCGTCAGTGCCCATGACAACGTAGAGCGTCTTTGATTTGAAGGTAATATACAAAACCGAAATTTTGCCCCGCTCAACGTTACCTGACGTTGCCATAGTGACTGGAATTTGCATGGGTGCAATTTGTTTCCTTTTCTTTTTTGGATTAAATTCAAAATATATAAAAGTGTCACTTTTGAAAGTCTTATTCTGATAACCATACTAATAAATGAGGCATGGCACTATTCCAGATACTTTTCGAACACCCCTCATAGGTGCTGGATTTACGCCCACCCCCCACCCCATAACCCCAAATCCCGGATCCTCGCCTGCCTTACCCCGTTAATCGTTGGTTTTCTGTTCAGAATTTATTATTGATTTCTAAAACATATACATATCAGTAGGGTCCTTATAATATTTTCTTTTCTTTTTCTTTATTTAGACAATAAAATACATGACCCGAATAATTAACAAAATAACATAATTGTTTGTGTATACATTATCGACGTGTTTAAGTCTATGTAAAACAGGGATGTGTTTCACTATAACTCATACTTCGACTTCTTTCAAATACTTATATTTCTTCTGATTCTGTATGTATTTATGCTGTAACTGTATGTTAACCATATGTAACTGGTGTTTTGGACATTGGCATCTATTACCAATACCAGTAATCATTCTATACTATAATATTAATAATAATAAAATTCCGAAACATCTAAAATATTATACTCAAATATTCTTTAAAATATTGAAAATATATTCAGTTTTAAATGAATACAATCATGTATTTCTTCAAGAGATGCATAACATTCGGATTGAAAACAAATACCTAAAATACCAAGTACTCGCGAAATAAAAAATGCGTACAAAATTTGTCATATTTGATGCAAATCATTACGCCGGTCAAGAAGGCTAAAGGCCACAAGGTTAAAGGGAGGTCCGGTTCTCAGAATTATACATGTACTAATTTAAATAACCTAAAATGAAATTGATATATCTCCCTGCCTCGCACAAAAAGGTAATTTTTAGGACTGGTTGACTCATTCCTTTTTATTTATATTAGTATTCCCTCAGTAATAAGTGACAGAAGGTTGGGGGAAGCATTCCGTACTTCACCATACAAACTTTACTCGTATATACATATGTATATATATATAAATATAAGTAAAACCTATGATATCTTTAGGTATTACGCATTTTCATACTCGTATTTAATGACTTTGTTTTTATATAAACATATACTATTTTTATTAAATTATGAGGTACTGTTATATTAAGCAGTATAAAAAAAGCTATCGACATTAATAAATTGTATGCAAAAATAATTTCAGGTATATATTAATATATTAAAAGAAAAACCAATTCTTTCTTTCAATATATTTAAATTGAATAACAAACCTTAGTATACAATTTCCTAGCAACTAAGTAGATTTTAAAAATTGATAAATTGTATACCTTATTAAATGCAACATGGCAGTTAAATGTGGTTTTCAATGAAGATAAAATTAGAAACAACATAATATCATTGTGTTATTAAATTGACAAATGTCTTACCTTGATAATTTTGAGCCGTGGTCAGTCGAGTTCCTCGCGCCTCTGAAGATTCCGCTCGCTTCTAGTCGCGTGCCTTGGAAAGATAAAACGCGCATCTCTGTTGCGCAGGGTAGATCTTTCTATCCAATAAATAATTACAGGGGCTGATTTAAAATCAATATGTTTGTTGTTCGTTCCATGGTAATAAGGTTTGTCTAGCAAAAACTTGTTTACTACGGAATTCCGATGTTTAGCAAATATACTTGTGTAGCCAATTTAGATGGACAAATTAACTTGAACGCTACAATATATTTAACTAATATTTACTTTTAGATAAGTAATCTTTTCAATTTTATGTTAGTTTGAAATATACAAATTCCTTTTGTTAAAGAAAAATGTTAAAAGTAATAAAATTTCGTAAATTATAAAAATCTTGCACGTCTCATTACCAATAAATATTTTTTTCAAATGTATTTATAAGAATTGATTTTTTAATAATTTTGTTCGTAAGAGAGCTTTCAATTGATTTACATTCTTAAAATGCTTTGCTATTTATACATGTTCTTGTGACCATATAAGGCGTGATACTGCAGTGTGGCAGCACTATATCTGTCTTTAGTAGACATCGTCTCAAAATGTCCGAAACACTGACTAAATATACTAAACTAAATAACTAAATACTAAAAAATAAATAAATAAATAAATAAAAACTAAAAATGACATTATACTGAAACGAAAATTTTATCTAGAACAGATCCAGGGGAAAAGTTTATTCTTTTGATTACACAATACATGACTTTTGTACTATGGTCACTGTGTATAAATAACCTCACAGTTCTTTAAAGTATAAAAGATTATAACATAAGACGTAAACTCTCTAAAAATACTTTGTTCTTTTATTTACTCACAGATAGCATTGCATATCCAAAAAAATTGGGACTTTTGTCTAAATGAGACAGAGAAAATGCGGCCGCTTTGCAGTATCACGTGATGACATGGTACCACACCTAGTCACATTATTCTGACTCCTAGAAATACCCTTGGGATTTTTTTGGATGGTTTAGGCGATACATTCCCTTTTTCAGATACCGCAAAATAAGAATGAAGAATTGGAAGTTACTCCTTTTTTCTTTCTTTAAGTAGTAGACAACTGACACAGGATCGTCTCTGGAAGGTTGACTTGCTGTTAGCGGCTGCCATTTTTCACGCTCTAACTAAGTTTTCAAGGGTATTTGAGTACCCGGTATGATATTTGAGTTTACACCTAAAAAATTTATCATATCTCGCATATCTATTCCCACCCTATGGATATTTGACGTAATAAAAAGTACAGTCAAACATGTCTTAAGCGGTCAATCAAAGGAAAAAAAGAGAAAGTGGCCGTTTGACAGAGGTGACCGCTAAATGAAGTTTGAATATATAACAAATTACTACAGTTGTGTAATATCAAAACTGACCGCTAAAAACAGGTTGACCGCTTAGTACAGGTGGTCGCTAACACAGGTTCAACTGTATATGTATATTCTGTTCTGCAGAGTTTCTCATCAATTTTTTATTATACGGTGGCATGAAAAGGGGTCATAGAAGATATTGTTTATATCATATGCGCACGTGGTAGTTATTAATATGTTAACAGCTTTTACCCTGCTCATTTTTTCAAAGCATGTAAAATTAGGAATCCAGACAATTAGTTTTAACTTCATTTTGTGTGAAATGTTATATACATATATATATATATAATATGTATTTAAATATTTATTTAAACGCTTACATAACTACATAGCACAAATTAATTTGTTTAATTTTCATGATTAGTATAACAACATAACCACTTACCGAGCAAATAAGTTTAACTTATGTTTTGAAACGGTTATCTATGATCGGTTTTTGCTTCGGAATATTTCCGATTAATCGATTCACTATTCTCAAACCGATTCCTAGATCACTAGTGATCATGGTCGATCACGTGACCACCTGCACTGATGTCTTTTTAAGCATTTAAAGGACCATGATTATAATTTAAAGATTAATAAATTACCTTAAATAATTAATCATATAAAACATAATAATCATATTTTCTTTTTTAATGAAACATAGCCATTACAAGCCTAGTCAATGTATTGGAGTAGGACGGGGAACTAGTATACATGTATGCTTATTATGAAAAAAAAATGAATGTAGTTCTAATATTTTCCTTTTCCATGATTATTTTATACGTCTTTGGAATTTTTTGAAGATGAAAGGAAGGCCCATCATGCAATTTGGGGGCTTTGTGAATCACATACGCCACTCCTTCGTGCCCCATCCCGCTTTACAAAAGAAAATCAAAGAACTGAGAGTCCTAATGTTGCGTTAAGCATAAATTGGAATAGTCAAGGAGAAATTCGAGCGACTGTTTTTGGCTAGCAAGCCATATATTACTTCATTTTGTGATTCCCTTATCATCGTTCTCGCAACATTTTGGCAGATAACCGAGATCAACCGTTTGTACAAAAGCCATATGCGGGTTTCCCAAAGTTAGAATAATTGTGTGAGAAAGAAAACAACCAATCAGAAACACAGGCAATCTATAAATGTCACAATAACAGGCTCAAAGTATATATATAAACAGAGACTGTGACGTCACTAGCTTGCGCTAGTCTTCATACTAGACCGTAGGATTCATTCTTAAACTGCAAATAATCGTTTTACACAGGTCATTAACACAGTGGCAATTCGCCCCATGGAACTATTTGTTCTGATACACAGCTTTTTTTTAAAAACTAAATACATAACAGGAAAACTATCTATTAGAACAATGAACATATAACTTTTAAAATGAAATCTGTATTAAACTATTTATGCAATTTGTTCATATATGACGCACAGTATTAAATAACACTTGCAAGCATGTGCCAACAATTTCAAACTTTTCTGGTTAGTCCAATAGATGGTAATGGTTAATATACTCAGGCCAAGACTTGAACAAAAACAGTTGGTGATTAAGCAACAGATGCTTTGGATAAACCGGATTATAATATACTTGACAAGCATTCCGTTTAAAAGGAAATCTCATATTGATTTTCCAAATAAAATAGATCTTGTCGATCATTTACCATTTTGCTGCAGGCCGAATATATTTCAATGGACGCCATAATTATGTTGCCATATACCCGTTAGATCAAAAAAGAACATATCACAAGTCAGAGATGTGTGAATTTCTTCGCTTCATAGCTTCGTGTATAGAGCGTCACTGGTTTACAACACACAATACACAGTACAAAAGGTATTTTCAGTGATGGTATTTCAAGCTTACGCGTGGTTGCAGTTATCGTTTGTTGTGTGCCGTGACAATTTCTATAATAAAATGGGGAAAAAAATCATATAAAGAAGATTGTTAGACATTTTATTTATGTAAGATAAGTTCATCATGCAAGAATATCTATCTGTTGCATAACTATGGTACAAGCAAATGGGTTCTCGTATAGCTTGCCAAGTAGAGGCATTAAATTTAGATATCCGGTATTGAAATTCTCACGATCAGTTATGATATGATGTAAACAACGAAACATAAAACAAGGTTGTTCTGTAGAACACATTGGTCACCTACTGCAGCGTGACAGAAATAGTGTGACGGACAGACCGATAGACGGACGGATAGACCGACGACGGAAAAGTGATCCCTATGTGTCACCTCTGCTTACAGCAAGTGACACAAACGTCACCTATAAGAATTCATCTTTCTAGTAACCGTCATTGATGGAAGTTCCAAACTGCATTTATTTTAGGTCAAATACTGAAACTATCATCAGATAAATGTCGTAAACCGTGACATCAAAGCATTTGCCAATAGAGCCTAATACAAAACTGGTTAAATGTATTGGCGTGTGGAAGTCATGTACCATTTAACACAATGATCGTGCAGCAGGACGAGTACATTTCCAATACAAACGCATGGGACTACATGATACATGATACAAAAAGATCTAATAAATTGACTTTCAACTTCTCCAGTCATTATTGATTTGCAAGTTTTATGCACAATTGAACTGATAATCAATAGGTTTAAGAACTATCGGTTGTTTTATTCCCTCCACACTCTCTTGATAAAAAATGTCATTGACGACCTGTTACTAGGCATTCAATATTAACACATCTATTATCACATTGATTGGGAATTACGTTTTTTGTGCATTTTTTTTTTTTTTTTTTTTTTTACAAATTATACTAAATTATCTCGAAGGTAGCGGGGGGACCAGTACTTGGCGCCTGAGTAAGCCATGGACAATCCTTGTCTTCATTCTCCTCCGGGGTTGAATCCAAAAACTTCGGTTCCGCAGTTGTGCACGTTACCACCGAATCACGCCGCTATGTGCTGTATATACTATATATTATTCCTAACATTGTAGAATTGATGTCTTGTAAAAAAATACCTAATACAGGACATCATGATCAACATGAACCCCTTCTCCTCTTTCTCATCTTTGTTTAATCGTGAATGCCATGGTGATGGTCTTCACGATCAGCTATGTGTATCACAGCTATATCATTTATTTATAAACAGTATAAGACAAGTATAGCAAATCACCATTTCTACACTATATCATTATTCTTTTTTAGTTTGGAAGCGCATGGCGAAGCAGGCTAAAATAACCAGATGTGAAAACAGTAACTGAAACTTAACAATCATATCTGGTACCAATTATATATGTCTTTGGTAGATTTCCTAATCGCGAAGCAGACGCTCTACCCCTGAGCTATTGCGCCAGTTTCAGTATACTTGTTTAAATTCAGCAAACAAAAATGGCGCTAAGTAAAACTTAAAAGAGTCTTAAAATGGATAGACACGCATTCCATCATTCCTACTTTACGAAATTTCCAAAGCCTAAGCTGACATGAATTATTACCTTAATAACTTGATCACTAATGAATAAGAAATGATTTATCCAGGAAATGATGAAATTCGCCTTGAAAATGTTACTTAGCGTTATGTATTGTAGGTGGAAATAAAGCTTGCTGTAAACGATAGGGACACACGAAAATAGCCGCAACAAACTACATAGTGGGTAGGACAACTAACAAGCAGTTTTGAATTATTCAGCATACTCAGAAAATCAAAGTCTTGTTTCACCTGAGTCCAAATGTACCTACAACAAATGGCCGCCCGTATTATCACTAAGGTATTCCACCATTCACTAAATTACAATCATGATCTTTCAAATGCTTGAAAAGAATTCAGTACAGATGCAAGCATCCATTGACCTGGAGTTAAAGGCACTTTTAATCAAAGTCTATAACGCCTTGTATTTACTATGCAAATATCACAACCACTTGATGGACCATGAGCAAAAATGATAGATGAATTACCTTAAGTAGTTCCTTGTGTGGCCTTCGGTGGTTTTTACAAACATCACTGTCAGCGAAAATATATTTTGTCTTGTTTTGAGTTTAAACATACTTGAACTTTAAGTTTCTGAACACCTACTTAAGCATTTAGGGGTTCTAAAGAAGCTTCAACGTTTCTCACCACATAACAAGAGTGTTTTGTTACCTGCCGAAGCTGTGACACAATAATGTACATACATTATGTATTTTGGGCGAAAGGGTTCATGAGCCGAGGAAAGATTATATAATAACTGAATCCAGTATGGCCATATCGATTAACAGGTTACCTGCCTCGGCGTATTGATTTCAAGGATGAATTATGTAAGAGTGTGGTGTTACCATCAATTCTTTGAAAACATCAGCCAAAGTGTCGCTATCTTTTCTTTTTTTATTCTTTTTCTTTCAATGTCTATAAACGACACATCAAATGCGTTAAAATCCATCCATTATTAAATTGTCAGTTGTGTTCGTGGTCCATCAAGTGATCTTGGGAATAATAGAGAAGTAAATGCAAGTCTTAAGGCTTTGAATAAAAGACCCCATAACTCCAATGGATGCTTGCATCTGCACTGAAGTATTTTACAAGCATTTGAAGAACCATGATTATAATGATGGATAGATTACCTTAAGATAGTACTGCTGGATCCCTGCGTAAAGCGAACATTATAGAGTATATACAGGACTAGTTGACCGAGTATCACGATAAAATGACTGGTATATGGTATCATGTCACGTGCATGCGGTATGATACAGCAGTGTTGCAGTAAATATAATTCCAAAATGATAATCATTCAATGAGTGAGACGAAACACGCCCGCCCACAAAGAAACTAACAAACAAAAAAAAAGGGGGGGGGGGAACAAGGAGTGTCAGAATGTGAATGTTTATCTGAAATTAAAAAGATTTCCCTCTAGACGTTAGAACACCTGGTAGACCAGAAAACAGAGTGCAAAATAAAACATTCAAGCATGTGTTGGATAATGTGAAATATCTAGGTTACAATACCGTTGCAATTAACAATTTAGTGTCTCTAATGGAAGAATCAGGTGACTTGAATTGAAAAAAAAATGGAATTGATTTTCTTGAAATGCCACACAAGTTGAGTCAAGTTCAGGAAAGGTTTGTCTGCAAAGGAAATCAAAAAATTCAAATATAGACATCAACAGTTGCATAGAACTAGAACATGATTATACTTTGGAAGACGATTTTCAAACACAACATAAAAATGTGGCTGACCTATAAGCTAAGATGTATGACAAATTGGAATCTGGGGATTTATGTTGTCATGAAATTGTCAGGTCAGAGTCTTTTCTCCTCGAGATTGCAGGGCATCTTGCACAGGATGAAACACAGTCATTAAGCAACGACAGTTTGTGGCTTCAGTACATTGACATGGTGCCTTTCTTCAACAGTTCCCAGCAGCTGAGAGATCTGGAGATTGGACACAGATTTACGATCACTACTTTGCTGCACCAGGCCATAACCTGTATCTAAAGTCTGCATCTATCTATTTACAAGCCATGGATAGTCTAGAAGATGACCATCCTGATGTATGCTAACACTTTATGAATGGACACCATGTAGTAAGAAGAACTGACAAGTTTTGGGCAGGACAGCCAACAGATTTGATAAATGTCTTAATTTTGATGAGGAGTGTCAAGTCAACTGCGGGAGGGGATAATCTGAGTCATATGGCACAATGGCTTTCATCCATGTCTGCCTGTTCACACATGAACCATGCAATGCAGCAGATAACAAGACATCAGACTATTACAATGACTCTGGCTAGAATTAGAAAAACAAATTATTTGCAAAACAATTCGGATTCGGAGACGGTGTTTTAAATTATTTCCGATTACTGACCGGGAATACACGCCATTGCAAAATGTAAACAATGAAAGTATTTTGATATCCATCCTAAACAATAAAATGCGTAATTTTATCAATATTTTCAATGCGTTTAACTGTTATTTTACAATAGATATTTGGACATTATGTACCATTTGTGTTAGTCTACAATATGTCAATGCTTTTTTTTAATGAAAATTGTATAATTATGAAATATAATAGGCCTTTAAACAATGTTACACCTATAAAGACCTATAAATATACTTATTGTATCGGGTTCAGAATGTATCTTATCCTGAAAATGAAAGTAAATCACCTGAAACTTGAGGTTCTGGTCGACGCACCTTGACATTTTTATACTATTATATTCTTAACATATTTAAATATTAAGTAAAATTATCAGATTACTTATCAACCTTCCAGTAGTATGAACAGCTATACTAAATGGTACTTGATCACTGCCATTGTTGTCGGAGAATCTGCGGTCGGCGTGTCGAACCATGGCTTTTTTATTATATGTATTTTCATTATTTAAATTGAATACCTATACACATTGTTAATTGCGGCAGTGATATATATTATTGCAAAACGTATGTAATTTGAGCTTTTGAAATATAAAGATTCTGGTATTGATAAAGCTGAACTTAATATTATGCATAATATAATTTTGTGTATTTAATGTTTACGGACGTATAAATCTATTGAATATGAAAATGTAAACATGCACTGAAGTTGTTGGATGGTCAATTTGCCCAGCATGTAACATATTGTTCAAACGCCAGTAGGTGTTATTTGTGTTGAAAATAATGATGGACTTGTCACCATCGCAACACAATCAATATATATCATTTTATAGTAATTATAGTAAAGTCATATGTATGACAGTTTGTGGCTGCAATAATTTAAAAATCACAATTTTTTTTTTTTAAATCTTAGTTCAATACTCATGAAAATATGACCAGTGTTATCGCATTAAGTATCATCATTAAATAAATATTAAACATAAGTATTATACCACCTGTATGTACACATTTTAAATTGTATTAATCATAAAAAATATTGAAGCAGTTAAGAAAACGAACGTGCTTTTGCGATGTAATTTTGTTATCCGTGGGAGTGATGCAGCTTCGTGAAAAATATTTCAATAGCAAATGCATTATGATGCCTTATATTATCGCAAGAGTGGTTGGGTATTTTAATATATCAACCTTGTAAAATGTATCTATAATATTTTCATTTTGTGCCATTTATATTTATACAGTACATACTTCAAATGGATTTGAATATAAAATGATATAGCACAACACGTGTTTGTCTTATCTCTTATTACAATACTTGACTAGACTTGACTATTTGAGTTAACCGTCGCTTCGACAGTATTTCAGTCATATAGCGACATCCAGCTAATTACAGTTGGAGGAAGACCCCGAATGCACGGAGGCATCCGGGTAGAACCACCGACCTACCGCAAGCCAGCTGGAAGGCTCCTTTATTACAAGCAAGACAGGAAAAGGTTATATATGTGACCAGCGTTATCATTTTTTCTAGCAAAATTAAGCATGCTCCTCTATTGGGACATTAAAATGAAGTTGTTTTTATTTAACAGGCTTTTAATCCAAAAAAAAACATACATCCATTTCTTTTGCAATTTTGTCTACCTTTGACCCTATTTTGGGGGTAGGTACAATAAAATATAACCATACTCAACCTGCTGAATTATCTGCAAGGTTATTGAAAGCCTGATTCCGTAACCTTAAAGTTCATTAAACATGAATGGTGTTATCAACTCGGAGTCACGGACCAAAGAGTCAGAAAATAAGAACAAAAAAAAAGAAGATATTTCCCAATGTTATTGTATTTATCGAACAAATTGATCTATGTCTATTAAATATGCAAATAAAAAAGGAAAATTGTAATTATTAGTTCAGACATGAATTGCTATATTAACATTCAAGTCGAGGCATGATGATTTTTTCGGCGTAACCTTTTTACCTCAGGTTTGACCTACTAAAGGATGATGACGTAAGACAGTGCCGAATGAATAGTTTACGATTTTCATTGGTAGGTATTCCTATACTTATAGAAAAAAATGTTATGCACCATTATTTGTTTGAGATGACAACTAGCTTAAATATAAGCATGAAACATTCACGAAATCAGACTGAATTAGTTTCTTTGATGTATATATAGTTGTTTTAATCTAAATAAATCTCTTTGATACGCACTGTCTGTACACTTCACTACAATAATGTTTACCCAGACGACTGCTGTGGAGGGGACACTCTACATTATATAACCGTCCTACATTCTCCAGTTCTTCAATCCCCCACCAACGTCGATGATCTTTTTTCTATTTATTTCTTGTTTTGTTGAATACTGTTCTATATGTCAGTCAAAAGTAAACCTCTGCCAATGATAATGTCAAATTAAGTGTGCCAATCACTTGATCTAACTTTTACATTATTTATATGCTATTTTTTTTGTCTGGCCTAAACCCGTTGAAAGGCCTGCTATGTAGTAATCTGTACAGTATTTGTAATTGTATGTTTGAATAATTGATGTCTGTTAGATTGCCTCATACTGAATTGAATGGAACAGTGGTGTATCTGATGACAGTAGATGATATCCTCGTCTTTTATTATTGATTGAAGCTCTCTCTCATTTCTAAGCTTAAATCGCAGTGCATTAAGACAAGTACGGGACAATGACACGATCTTACTAAATCTGATATACAGTAAAACATCTATTTTCACATGTTTTTTTTTTTCTTCCGTTGATCCGGAATAAAATCCATAAATATAAACCACACGGACATAAACCCATTATGTAAATCCTAACATATATAGGACATGTAGCCTTGTAAATACGAACCATCGAAATTCCATTTTATATGTATTCATCAGAATTTTATTGAAACGAGTAGAATTTCTGTAGTTACAATGTTCATTAAAACTGTCTATATTTACGTAATTACATACCAACAAAATTGATGTGTTAACATTATCAGGTACGACAGAAATGTCTTATCTGACGCTAATATCCAATTGCTAATGGTTAAAAAATAGAAATAGTTTCATTTAAAAAAAGATATGTCCCATTTTGGTCCTTTTTCAATTTACCAGGGAAACTCTTCTGACTCTACCCAACTCCAGGTGCATGACTGTTTTGCTAGTAACATTCATGTAAGTTGTATGACCTTGGCTTATACATATTTGGAGAAAAGCGTGGCACAAGATTTTGTGATGAACGGACAGAAAGGCAGACAAAGTGAAACATTAAATCAATTATGGCCCCCATTTCCAAAATGGAGCATAAGACACGTTCTGTAGGAACTAAAGTGCATTGCATTTATGAAGTACACAAATAAGAATCTGCACGATTTAGAACTACGAATAAGAAAACAATATTCAGGTTTAAATACTCATTGACAGTAGCCTGAAACTGGCATTTTTCTAATGTTTTCCAGGCTTCCAATGGCTTGCTGGTTTCAAAAAGTGCCAAAATATGCAGTTGGCCAATGTCTGCGGAGACGCATGCGGACTCTGTTGACGATTGATAAACGGTGTCTTTGAGAAGCCACTAATCATGGGGAAAGTCGAGGTGTTTTAAGTACGTAAGCAAAGCTTTTATGCCTATAATACCGAACTATGGGTAAACACTGAGCTATATATCGACTGAGTCAAGTCATTCAACCGCAGGATGCCGAAACAGTTGAAAAGATTGCTATCAGCAACAGTGTACATGATGTAAATCACAAGGAATCGGTAGCAGTGAAGGCTGTGAAGGTCTCTATCGTGCCTAAGTGTTTGTTAAGGTTGTGATGACAGAGGTAATGAAAACATCACACCAGACCATCAGCTGGTGGAGATCTGAAGAGCTAGTTCGGATACAGAACTGCCAAGAAGCCCTGGGGATGATTTGGAAACTGGATGTGTTTCTCATATTAAACAGAATGGGCACTGTTGTTAAAAAAAAACAAGAGACATCCAGGAGGACATTGAGTCAGTGCTGCTGAAAGTGATGGCTTCACAATCACAAAGAGTTTTAACAGGCTGTCAAGCTTTCATACTTATTTCCTACATGTTCCTAGCATTTTTAGTTGTCATATTTTGTTCCTACTTTTTCGTCATATTCTCCTATAATTCCTACCGTTCAAGTATTTCAGCAAATATCTTTCTAGGCTCACAAAAACACGTCGTGTTTAAAGATAACCATTCTGATCATCCCTGTGTCTGTTGATTTGCTCTCCAGAATGTCTTGAACAATTAACTTTAAAAGACATCTCCTCTGAAACCACTAGTTGACATTGATGAATTGGATGAAACTTGGCATGAATGATCCTTAGATGGCCCTCCACAAAAGTTGCTAAAATGAACATGATCCCCGCAGAACTCTAGTTGCCGTGGCAATAAGAGAATTTTATTTATAAACAAGGAGCATAATTAAAAAAAGATACACGGCCTTGGTGTATTAATTATATTAAGTGTTTATTATGCATCTTGATGAGAGGACATTTGACCTAAGTGTTATTATGACTTTCAAGCGTTCAAAATATATAGAGCGGATATGAAATTGCTGACGATCAGACAGACGAACGACTAGTTCACAACCTCGGAATGAGTAATTTCCTGGATAAGAAGGGGTCTGAAGTGTTCATATCCGACATGTGTTTTTCATCTTTTTAGATATGTTTTTTGTGAAGTATGAATACTTTCGATTTTTAAGTCGACCAATCACAACTTACAGTATTCATCGGCTGTTTAGTGACTTTGACATTTAGGTTTAGACAGAAAAATCAGGTGAAAACAAAACAACCAACAGCCCCGAAAAAGCAATCAGACTTTGAAAATCTTCTCTTAAACCAATGTTCAGTATTTAATTTCTTTTGACACTAATGATTACCTTATGACCCTCTGCTAGTATTCCCAAGAAATATGAGTCCCAGAGAGTTGGGTAGTATCGTTATATATCAAAGCGCACAGTGCGCTGAGAGACGGCGACGGGATTAACATTCTAAACCCAGCGTTTCTGAAGTTATTGAAGCAGTCACATGACGACAAAAACTCCACCGCTGTTGCTACAGAGGTACTGTTTGTAACATAATAATCCGGAGTAAAGGTCATGAACCTTTCATTCATAAAGAGCTGCATACCTTAGTAGGTCATTCTCTTTCTCTTGTACTAGCGAATTATATCTGTTGTTTTGTATGTGTAGAAATTGACCAGGTATTTGATTATTTAAGATACTAGAATGTTTGCCTATCTATTTCAAAGTTAAGAAATGCCCTGGGAGGAACCTAACTCGCCATCATGCAAAATATTGTGTGGACTACTTTAGGTCAATTACATACATACGGAGCACTACTTTTTCTTGTTACAGGAGTAGATCTTCATGTACGTAAGATGGGTTGCTGTTCTGGTTAAGAAATGTCACGTATATTTTTTTCACGCTTAAAATTGATGCTTCCAGTGCAAAATAATGGCAAAAGAAAACATGTTAACAAACAGTAACACGCTAAAAGCGGTTACGGTTATGATTTAAATGCCTGTGTAACATATTCCACTCGTATTCGTTAGTGCAGAATCGCATTGCACGGATCCGCACTAAGCGCGGAGAGGTACAGTTAAAAATGTTGTGGAAAATATGCAAATTAGCTAGGCCTGGTTTCGATTTCCAGCATAAGACGGCTAATCGCCGTCTAATAATAGAAAAAATCAAAATTAGAAATCATTGGTAATCCTTTAATACTATCATCTTTTCTACCACAATTTCAAGATATTATTTATCCCTTGAATATGAGGCCCCTAGGGAGTTGCTCAAAATTTAATTTCATCTGTGCCCACATAGCCCCGCCCCCGGATGGTCAATGAGTTTCTTTATGAACTTTGTATTGTTAATTTCGCTTGCAAAATCATAAATAAGAATTCAATTTCATTTGGCACAAGTTGTCACCTCATAGCCCTCTACCATAGTTAAAAAAGGGTTGATCTCTTCAAAAATAAGGATTTCTGGGGTTCAACAAGTTTTTTTTATGTATGTGTGACTTCAAATTTTCACAATTTAGTTTTGTATTGCTCTAATGGTTAACTCATGGCTCTCTACTGTATTAGTTAAAATTGTAGCCCAAAGGCCTTTTTTTTTATGATTTTATGGAAACTTAGAGTCCTTTGTATCAGAAATTGAATCTGGAAGCTGTTGAAGATTACAATCCACTATAGCCCTCCTGTTTAAATGAAGTTCTTTTCAAAAGAAAGCTAGTGTGTCAGAAGGCTGTATCTATCTCGTGACACTGTTTGGAGCTTGCTATCAGCCATCTTGGTTGACGATAATGAACATCTGTTCAAGGGTATTGACAATACACATGCAGATCCTGTTTATTTTTGTGAACAGAAAAATAAATTACTCTGAATGTATGACATATATACGGTAACACCCAGTTGTATTCATATTTCAGTTAATGAAAATACTATTTTTTTTGTTTCGTTGTTTGTTTTTTTGCTCCAAAAGTTCCTATGTTAATGCTATATTTTGCACTGCATAAGGTTTCTTGACAGCCCGTGTTAAGAGTAAAGTGACTTTATTATTTAACAGGAGAACTAATTTATTAAAAGTGAAATAAGCCTTTGTTTTTCATATATGCTATAAAGAAAAGTGCATATTTGCAGATAGATAGATAAATTTATTTCAACATAAATTGTACAATTTACATGGCAAACACAGTCAATACATGTAAAACAGTCAACATTTGCACAAATTATTTAGCCATACCAATCAACATTATATGTTAAGGATAGCACAAAAAAAAGTGTTATAGTAAACTCTTATTTCCATGTCCTTAAATTAAAGTGCAGTATGACAAAGGAAAGGTATCACAGAAATAATCACAGTTAAAAATTGAAATATTTAGGAAAGACCTTAGTACATGTACCAGGTATAATAATCGCCAACTAAAAAGACTTAGATGTAAAGATTAAACAATGCATAAATATTAAAAAGTGAATCATTGAATATTGCACTTATAATCTATTTTTGGAAAGACAAAAAAAATTAAAAGATTAAAAAATAAACAACGTTTAAATATTGAATCATTGAATATTGCATTTATTACCTAGAAAATAATTAAAATTTAGGAAATACTTTGGCATTATTATCACCCACTAAGATGACTAGACTTAAAGGATAAACAATGTTGTTTAACCATTAAAAAAAAAAAAAAAATTTAAATAAATAACTCTGCAATTTAAGATGTTACTTGCAGTCAAGTACCTATGTGACATTATTCAACAATGCAGAGATCAAAATCTTCGATATCCTTAGTATACATGCAGTCTTTTACTTCTTCAAAGGAAAACATGAATGCTTCCAGTTGCTCGTGTTTATTTTGTGGCGTCTTATATCTTAGATAAGTACGTATGTAGCTGCAAAAGGGAAAAGGTATGGGATGACCACTAGTTAAATATACTGTGCAACTAATGATCACGGTCATCGCAAATTTGAAAAGCAAGGTATTGCAAATACTTTGATATAATTGCAAACAATAAATCGATGAGAATGAAGTGAAAGAATGACTTTTAAATATATATACAAAAAATGGGAAAAACGTATATATATATATCGAGGGCTCAACGCAAAACTGTCGTAACTCCATTTTTTTCACAAAATGATGTTTTTGCATTTTTTACATTATATTACAATGCTCTATCTGTGGAAATAATTTTTTGAAAAAATATTTGTATTTAAGTAGCAAAAATGAAAAATGGTCCAAAAGTAGTATAATTATTTGGTTGATTTCATTTGTGCAACACTGTCGTAACTTGAGTTACATACAGTGTTGCACTGAAAAACATGCACATTTTGAATCAAATGATGTGCAACACTGTAGTATCTCCACAATATTTTTACACAATGATGTCATAATTCATATATGAATTTAAACATTTTAATTCATTTATCATACCAGTCCTGTCAAGTCACACACTTTCGGTATGACACTCACTTTTTCAGACCTAAACTCACAAATGGCCAGAGATATCAAAAAGTAAACACTTTTAATAACAAGAAATGTCTTTTTAAACAAGATATGCAGCAATTATGGGGATTAAAGTAATGCATAATGTAGTACGGTTATATGGTATACATGTACAAATTATTATCTGTGAAAAGTTTCATACTTGGAATCAAATTAAGCATAGATAAAGCATCCATTCCACTGCAATCGGCAGAAAAATACAATATGGACTGTAACTGTCATTCAGTGAATAGAACTGTATATATATTTTTGATGGTGCAGAATAACATTTGGTCCGAAACAGGTCTAAATGTGCATCCAAGAGAAGTGTTTTGATAAAACAACAATGTATTTATCAAATAAACTGTAATTCAGTCAGGATAATTTAAGGAATATATAGGAAGCATATATTTCAGCTAGTTATCTTAACAAAAAATTATGTGTAACTTTCTCCCCAAAGAAGATATATAGGCATTTTTTCATCAATGAAAATCATTCAAATATTCATTTAGTCTTATCTTACACCATAAACTGCAGATAGGTCAATGTAAGGTAGACATTTACGTTGAAAAAAAACAAAAAAACTCAATTATCCCCACCAATAATAGGTTGTACTTCAAACTGATTGAGGTATTATTAATTGTTGTGTGATGAATCTTATACTGTTGTGGCATATGGTGACATGATGTGCACAGAGCAAAATAATTCGAAAGTGACATAAATTGAAGATTGCATTTGCTAAGTTTTTTAAATTCACTTAGTTCCTTTTACTTCCCAAAGTTGAAGTCATTTATGATATTTGGTTGGATGGAAATTTATCCTGAAACCCAATATACTGTTTATTGTGTTGCCTGCTGTAAGCAGAAGTGACACATAGGGATCATTTTTCTGTCTTCTGTCTGTCCATCCATCCCTTCGTCTGTCTGTCCGTCATGCTTCAGCAGGTGACACGTGTGTTCCAGAGAACACTTTTGTTTTTATCAAAATGTATGTGTTCTAAGTGGTACTACACTCATGTTTTCAGTTCTAAACGGTCTAAAAACTAGATAATTAACCATTATTTTTTGCTTTTACTGTTGAAACACAGTTTTTCAGTCACAAACAATTAAAAGTATTGGAATTCGAAATTAGTTGTTTCACTAGGTAGCAGTTGTCCAAAACAAGAATTTTAGGGCCAACTCTAAATGAATCATTTAGACAAACAAACTTATTGATAAAAGCCTATTAAGAAGAAAATGAAATTTTTTTGTGTATTAATTGACCAATTAAAATTAGTTTGTCTGCGTCAGCTATTTTTTTCATTCAGAAATACACTTGTAGAAATATCTACTTTTAAGTTCTGACATACTACTTGTCTTTACAGTTTTACTTGTATCTATAGGTAATACTTATATGTAGTCTACCTTCAAGCTAGTGCTCGATCAGCCAACATGACATGTTTACCTCCGGATCATTGAATATATTTGTTAATTCCGAAGAAGCAGCTGTCAGACATATGGTGCTAGGAAGTCAAATGCATGACCCGAAAAAACCTTCACAGGTACCCATTAATACACCTGAGTGGAGTGGAACAATCAAGGTTAATTGCATACTCAAGGAAACCGGCAGCCACACAACCTAGATTCAAACCACGAACCCTTGATCTTGAGATGTGCATCCTACCAGTGGCAATCACTGAATTACCCTGCTCCTCTTTCACTTAATTTTGTTCAGCAAATGTTGTCTTAATAATGGTCTTTAAATGCTTAAAGTGTCAGTTTTAAATTTAACTTCTCATGCAGTGATGAACTTCACCAGTTTCTATTTAAAATTCTTCACATTTCTCACCATGCTCTAAGCACATGCTACAACAATCCGTCAGGGTTGTGAAGAGTTTGGCAGTAGAAAAAACAATGTGTCACCAATATTGTATGTACATTGATTAGACAATTGATTTTCCAACATCCAACTGGAAATATGAAATTATGAATGGCAGTTTAGACAGAGAGACCAAATTTATGTAGATACATGTATAATTTTGAATGCCCTATACTGATCAACAGACTTTTATTAAGCAGCCGCCACTGCATGGAACACTCAATCAGAAAAAGAAGTGAAATTCTGTCTCCTTTATGTATTAACACAAAATGATGCTTTAGCAGCAGCTCAAGAATCAGAATCTTCCAAATGTATTTTCAAAATGGTATGATTCCTGCTCATAAAGAACAGGCACGGGATCTATTTTGACGACCCCCTTATAAGGACTCTTATCAAGTAATGTCATTTATAATCTACAATGGGTCTGCTGTCCTCACTGGTCATGAATTTCTGTTGGGAGCTAGTTGTGTTTAGAAAACATTTAGTTTAGTCTCTAAACCTTTAGTGCAAGTAAACCATTCCTGCTGTTCACAACCCCTTTTTCTTCCTACTCCCATGCGACAATGAGCAAGTCCTCAAAGTAGTAGGTGCAAGTGTGAAGAAAACTTTATCTTTAGTGTTGTTTAATAGCATAAAACAATTAAAATGTCAGATTTAAATCATGCCGATTCTTTTAAATCTTTTAGATATAAATAATGCAGAATGATAGTCAGCCAGGGTTTGTTAATACAATTAAATACTTTAATACAGTATCCTTAATTTCCCTCCAAAATGTAATAAAAAATGTGTGACATTGACAAATACATGTGTGAAATGCAAATGACTGTATTTGAAACCAAAATTAAACTAAACTATTTTAAACAAATACTTAGAAACTGATAATATAACAAAGTTTGTTATTTGAAAAGTGTGGAGTAAATCTTTGTTTCCTCAAGACAGTAGATGCTATGGATAGAAAAGTCTGAAGAGCAGGAAAATGGGAAAAAGTTCTACCCAGTATAAAGATGCTGATGATGATGCAGATGATAAAATTATTTGTTAAGAAGTTATACAAATTGTTTTATGATATAATATCTGCTCAAAAGCTTGTCTGCATTGTTAACCTAAAGCTGTCCGAAAAAAATATTTTTCCTGTGACAAAAAACAACAACAACAGGTGAATGGGATTTGAGTGAAATCTCGCTTAGACGCTTCACGTCTTGGACACGATTAACGGACAAATGCTTTACATGAGTATCACTCATTAAAGTGTTCTGTGATCTAATGAGAGATATACATATTTGGTTTAATCAACAATAAATTGAAGAGAAAACTTAGTATATTTATAGTTGATATGAGCAATTTTACACATCTCCCATTATCTTGCTGTCACATTATCATACACATAACTTAACGAGAACTTCTCTTGATTTGCTCTTTGCACATACCTATATCAGAGATGTGAATCTCTTTTAGGTTATTAGGTCTTTGATTTACCTACATGAGGTATTGTGATGGACATTGGTTTCTTTATGTTGTTCATTGACAGCACTTAAAACTGTCTTTAATAACACTTGCGATTATAAAAATGTTAAGTTTTAATGGTGTTAATGGACTATTTGCACATTTTCAACTCAAATACCTGGGGTCTGTCAACCTGATGTACTCTAGTTTAGTTATTACAGTAATACTTGTATGGCTTTAATAATATTAAGCATGCATTGATAAAAACATTTCTCAAAAGGTCAAAACATTGGTCATCAAAGTTTATCATCAACCCTGGAATGTCCCCTTGTCATGAATTTGTTTGTTATACCTAATGGACCCCTTTTTATATCATTTAAAACTGGTAAAAATGATATTGATACTAATTTTCCAGAATTCATATGATATGAGGTGGAATACTGTCGTAAGTCAAGTTACTACAGTGTTGCATTGATTTTCTTTTCGATGAAACCTAACATTTGAAGTGGAAAACTGTAGTAAGTCAGTTTATCCTCAAAATCATCTTTTTTATTGAATGTTGAAAAAAATACAATTAAGTTTATTAAAACTGACATATAATGCAGCAATTTTATGTTAAAACACTTCCAACACAAATAAATTCAGAAAGTTTTTTCCTTCTCCTAAACAATTTTAAAAAACAGAGTTACGACAGTTTTGCGTTGAGCCATCGATATATATATACACGTTTTTTTCCATTATTTGTTATAAAAACAAACATATATTTAGAAAGGAAACACCTTCTTCTTGTGACTATGGTTTTATCGGTGACTCATGTAGATATGTAATTTACTGTTTTCCAGACAGGTAATCTACTCTGTGCGATTTTAATGTATCATTTTGTCAGGCTATTCTCTAGACTGCTGAGATAACGAAATCGCAGAGTCAATAGACGTTATTTATTATCACCTCATCTAAAGAGATATAATAATGCACGATTGTGATGACAGCAGAGAAAAAGTCAAACAAGTCTTCTACAAGAATCTGCTCGCTCGATCCTTTTCGAGGCCTTGTACGGTGACCTTGGTTACCATGGCCGGGATCGAACAACTGCATTACATTAAGAGATTTCATTGGCCAGGGATGGAAAAGGATATAGAGAGGCAAGTTCGCCAGTGCGACAGATGCATACGGTGAAACACAATTCCTCGCGCGGCACCCCTAGTCAAGATACGTTCCTGGCCTCCTATGATCCAGGTTGTCCAGAGCAGTAACGGTTAAGAAGCCGAGCAGAGATTTCTACTTTACAAGGCGTAGCATGACTTATGAATAACAAGTGGAATGAAATAAAGAGAAAGGCCGATTAACGCTTAAATATATATTATCTATATATTCGTAAGACGCGAAGACAACACCTTTCATTCACGGAAGCGTAGATCTAATTGAATTAAAAGTAGCATTTATATCCAAACAGTAAATGAACCTCTATATTGTCACGAATACTTTGGCAAGATGCAATGACGGTACAATGTATATACTGGTGCCTTAACTAAACTAGCCAACCTCAACTTAATAATCTTGGTTATTCCCCGTTGTCGGAGTCCGAACGCTAAATATGGCTAGCTTCAGAATAAACCGTCGGACTTTAAGTGGCAGAATAACCAGAACCTCAGGCTGGGGTTCCCGGCGCATTCTCCTACTCAAACAGATTACTTGTAGATACCTGACATCAACCCCAACCAGTTGTAGATTACCACAATCTAACTCGTAGATTGGACACAACACCTTTAAACAAGGCACAATAATCAAGTACTGGATTTACACAGCATATAATCACTTGAACCTACGACCTCTGGAGGCTATTGCAACACTGCCAAAGATTCGAGACAATCGCCAACTTGAAGGTAATATAAACATAAACCATACTATATGATGCCACAGAAACCGAAGATAACTTCTTACTTCATTATAACAGGATTTCCAACACTACAGTTGGTTTATTTTTGAACAGTGTAAGCATAGGGCACTTGAACCGAATTATCGTTTGACGACGCGCTTTACGGCCTATATAAACTTTGGTGGACGACAGTGGACATATGTACTACGCATTTGAATGGTTGGTGAGGACGCAGTTCACTAGCAACTGCATACCGAGTACCAGTCGGTTGCAACGTCATCGTCCACGGTATTATTAAATCTGATTGGATGACGCTTTATAATATGATGAATGATAAAATCCGAGTATACCAAATGTATAGAATACACACCAAAGAATGCAGCTATTAAAACCCAACAAACGTTTGTTCTACAAGGTAAAACCATTTCAGGTGAAATAAATATTTCCTGAATAATGTCCTACGAACTGACATCACCGATCACGCTAATAAATACTACGATATCGTCAATTATATCTAATAACCAAAAGATAAGAATTCCAGTAGAGGGACTTGAAACCACCCGTATAAAGTTTATGACTTATGCTTCCGTGTTTCATCCTCTCTCTTTATGACTATGTACAATGTAACATAGAAAAACACACATATATACATACATCATGAGCAACGTGGTTGCTTCGTCGTGCCGATAGAGCTTGTATGCATTGACTACCTAGAGATGTCTAAAGGCGGGTTTGAAAACATGTTGATTTTAATTGACCACATTATTCGTTACGCGCAGGCCATCCCACCAGAAATCAAACCGCAAATACCACAGCAAAGGTCCTCTTAGACATTTTCTTTATGCAGACGCACTTAAGAGATGCGTATCAAGTGGCAAGTAAAGCTGCCCAGAAAAGCGAAAGGACAGGGAAACATTTTTACGACATGCGTACTCAGGAACATAAGCTGTCACGTCGTGATAGAGTCCTAGTACGAATTGTTGGACTTAAAGGGAAGAACAAGCTGAAAGACGCCTGGATGGAGGATGATTTTATCGTGGAAGAGCAACCATGTGAAAAAATACCTGTATTCCGAGTCAGATGGGAAAATAGTATTCATAACAAGACGCTTCCTCGAAATCTTATGCTTCCCATGGCCCTTCTTCCTGTTTCAGTTTCATCGGCAACGGAATCATCTAAATCTTCCGAAATTTCAGATGACGAGGAGAACTTGTCTAATAATTCGCAAGAAGGATTTACTTCATTTTCGTCAGCTCAACCCTATAAACCTCTACATCGCAGTTGAGCTGGAGAAGCAGAAACGTTACCAAAAAGATCCATAAGGGTTTGGTGGCCATCAGCCTAGCTGACGAATTAACGATTTAAAGATTGATATACTCATGATGTTTTAATATGCATGTATTCAACTGTTTATTTTAAGTGTGTATATTTTAAATTCACGTGTTTGTTTAAAAATCATATTACTTTTGGCCATATAATTTGTATAATGTGCTGTTTGTATCGAAAGTAACATGTAGTAGTATCTAAAATTCAGTAACGAAGGTATAAATGTAAGTTTTATACTTATCCTCTTGTTAGTAATGAAGTAGTTTTGATAATTTATTTGTTTAGATTTCTACTTTACAATTACTGTTATAATGTCTGATTTTACTTCATGTAACATCGACGATACATCATTTCCTCGAAGGAGGGAAATATGTTACATGGTCAATTTATTAAAAATGAAATGCCTAATATTTGCCATTTGGTTTCCAAATAAACAGTGAAATAAAATATACTTCTTGTATAATGCGTTTTATGTTCTTGAATGAATCGAAATATTTTATGTAAAGTCACAAATGATAATAAAAAAACAACATCTTAATATAAGACTCTTGTGAGAACAGGAAGCGATAAAACAAAATATCAGCTTTATTCATGATTAAAAGATCATGTTAATTTCAACGTAAATTGTAGATCGTATGCATATCTGTGCCTAGAAACACCAAACATTCGTTTGATCTTTCAGAAAAGCTCGTATCGTACAATTTGTTCCAGTGCTTAGAAACAAGAGGGCCAAGACGGCCCTGTGTCACTCACCTGAGTAAGATTGCTGTGTTAGGCATGATGACAAAAAAACGTGGCATCTAAATTGTTTTTCTAACATTTGACTAAGTGACCTAGATTTTGATAGGTGTGTGAAGTTAGATCGTAAATCAACACTATAAGCTGGGTCGTAGATCGTAGCTCAACCATCAAATAAACCAAAATAAATGGTTGAGCTGGTCGTAGATCGTAGCTCAACCATTCAAAAAAAACATAATATATGGTTGAGCTGGATCGTAGATCGTAGCTCAACCATTGAAAAAGTTCACGGAATGGTTGAGCTGGGTCGTAGATCGTAGCTCGACCATTGAAAACTTTCATAGAATGGTTGAGCTGGGTCGTAGATCGTAGCTCAACCATTCAAATAAACCATTATAAATGGTTGAGCTGGATCGTAGATCGTAGCTCAACCATTGAAAAAGTTCACGGAATTCATTTGTCGGAAAAAAATGCTTTCGTCGGGAAAAGAGTTTCCGTCCAAAATCTTTGTACTTGTCGGTGACATCTCATTCGTCGGAAAAGTTTCCGTCGGGAAATTTTCTGTTGGGTTTAATTAAAATTTTTTAATTTAATCTTGGGTTATTGTACTCGTCGGGAAAATTGCATTTGTCGGAAAAAAATGCTTTCGTCGGGAAAAGAGTTTCCTTCGAAAATTTTTGTACTTGTCGGGAATATCTCATTCGTCGGAAAAGTTTCCGTCGGGAAATTTTCTGTTCGTCGGGAAAAATTATATGTCGAGAATTTATTATTAGTTGTGAAAATTGCATTTTGTCGGGATTATTGTACTCGTCGGGAAAATTGCATTTGTCGGAAAAAATGCTTTCGTCGGGAAAAGAGTTTCTTTCGAAAATCTTTGTACTTGTCGGGAATATCTCATTCGTCGGAAAAGTTTCCGTCGGGAAATTTTCTGTTCGTCGGGAAAAATTATATGTCGGGAATTTAGTATTAGTTGTGAAAATTGTATTTTTTAAATATTTTTATCTTCGTCGGGATTATTGTACTCGTCGGGAAAATTGCATTTGTCGGAAAAAAATGCTTTCGTCGGGAAAGGAGTTTCCTTCGAAAATCTTTGTACTTGTCGGGAATATCTCATTCGTGGAAAATTTGGGAATTTTTTTTTTTTGGTTTATTTGAATGGTTGAGCTACGATCTACGACCCAGCTCAACCATTCTATGAAAGTTTTCAATGGTCGAGCTACGATCTACGATCCAGCTCAACCATTCCATCAAAATTTTAATCGGTTGAGCTACGATCTACGATCCAGCTCAGCCATTCTATGACAGTTTTCAATGGTCGTGCTACGATCTACGACCCAGCTCAACCATTCCGTGAACTTTTTCAATGGTTGAGCTACGATCTACGATCCAGCTCAACCATATATTATGTTTTTTTTTGAATGGTTGAGCTACGATCTACGACCCAGCTCAACCATTTATTTTGGTTTATTTGAATGGTCGAGCTACGATCTACGACCCAGCTCAACCATTTATTTTGGTTTATTTGAGTGGTTGAGCTACGACCCGGACAAAGAAAATTAGTTATAGTGTTGATTTACGATCTACGATCTACGGCTAACTTCACACACCTGATTTTGATCCTACCTGACTTTGCACTCAACTGGGAATTCATGCAGTCATCATCCTTATCAAGTGTAATGAAGACTAGTACAAAATGGAGGTACACTCTAGCATCTGCATCTTTTGAGCAATCATCTTCAAACTTTATGGCAATAGTTATGACTATAATGTCTCGATCGAGTTCGATAAAAGCTGAGATCTGTTGATTAGGTCAGGAGTTATGCCCCTTTAAATATAAAAAAAATGCCAGATTTCACTTTGATTACACTCTAGCATCTTCATTTTTTTAGCAATCTTGTTTAAACTTTAAGACAATGTTTATGCCCATAATTTCGCAATCTGGTTTAATTATAACTGATATTGACAAGTTAATTTAGGAGTTATGCCCTTTTCATCATAAAAAAAAGCCAGATTTCACTTTTACACTCTAGCATCTTTATTTCTTAAGCAATCATCTTTCTCAGGTGAGCGATCAAGGGCCATCTTGGCCCTCTTGTCTAAAATTTTACCTGGTGACCTAGTTTTTGACCCCAATGACCATTTTCAAACTGCTTCAGATATGTTGACAAACATCCCAACTTATCTCTGACCTGGTGACCTAGTTTTTGACCCCACGTGACCCGATTTCAAACTCATCCAATAAATATCATGTAGACAAACATCCTGACAATATCTAATGAAGACTAGGATAAAACTGTGGCCTCTAGAGTGTTCACAAGGTTTTTCTAAGATTTGTTATGGCGACCTAGTTTTTGACCCGACATGACCCATTTTCGAACTCATCCAAGATATCATGTAGACAAACATCCTGACCAAATCAAATGAAGATTGGGTTAAAACTGTAGCCTCTAGAGTGTTCACAAGGTTTTTCTAAGGTTTGACCTGGCGACCTAGTTTTGACCCACGTAACCCATTTTCGAACTCATCCGAGATATCATGTAGTCAAACATTCTGACAAAATTTCATGAAGAGTGGGCCATAACTATGGCCTCTAGAGTGTTCACAAGCAATTGTTGACGACGGACGACGCACGGCGGACAAAAAGCGGTCACAAAAGCTGTGCTAAAAAGGAGGAAGAGAACATTAACTGTGCAAACAATGATCGCGACCATTGCGAAATGAAATAAAAAAAGCACTGCAAAAACTGTTATGTAATTAAAATAATCAATATGATAAGCATGATCTGAAAGACCGACTTTAAATGCCTGTTAATTAAAAAAAGAACAACATCCTGAACTGAATAAATTATGAGAAACCATCGGTAAATATCGGTTTTCAATTTGTTTTTGAAATAAAAGTTATCGGAGACTTATTTACACATGTAATCTACAGTTTCCCAGACAGGTAATATAATGTGTGTGCTTAATATCATTTTGACAGACTACCAGTGCGTTGTCTGTATGAATTCGTACGACACGCAGCTCGTGCGATAACTAAAGTAGGAAATCGTACCCAAAATTATCGCACGAGTCGCCGATACCTGCACAGAACTAATAAGACGGCTCGAACGAGTAATGTGATTCAGGGAAATAAACTTATCTAAAATGGCATTAAAACCTACCATCTTTCGTCAGTCGCATGTGTAATACGAGGGACCCTCTCGGGTCAGTTGCGTTCTACAAATTCGGGGCCCAATACCTGTGAAAATGTGGATGTCACTATATAACTAATAAACTGTCGCGGCTACGGTGCATAGACTCCAGTACAACACAATAATTATTAAGTGTTTATTATATACATGTATCACTTTACCGCAGACATATTACATGATATGATTTCTTTGGTTTTCTTTTGTGCAAAGTCACCTCTCATGTTATGCAATTTAATTGTGCCATACTCTTACATGTCAAACGTATTGAGGGGGCGCCGTGGCCGAGCGGTTACAGTCGTGGACTACAAATTTCTCAGCCCCTCACCGCTGTGGGTTCGAATCCCGGTATGGACTTCGGATTTTTCATGTGAGGAAGCCTTCCCGCTGGCTTGCGGTAGGTCGATGGTTCTACCCGGGTACCTCTGTGTACTCGGGGTCTTCCTCCACCTGTAATTAGCTGGACGTCGCTATATGATTGAACTACTACCGCAGCGACGGTAATCCCCAATACAACAAACGTATTGATTTCAAACGATTACCGTTCTTACACCTGAATATTATGTTTATATGAAAATCATTATATTTGATATTTGATTTCACTTTAGTGTTGATATAAGTAACATTTCTACTCAATGTGCTTCAACTAAGCCACCACAAATTTTCATTGAACAATTCACATTCATTCTCTGGAATTTCACACATGAAAAGGCCGCATAGCATCAACATGTGGATTATTATTGACTTCAGCACTTATACCCATTAAGTTGCGCTGTTGCAATTTCATTGAACGTAGAAAACGGAAATTGATTTTAGCTGTTTATCCGCCTAAGCAGGTAGGTGAAGAAATAAACCTGGAGGTGAAGGCAATGTTATCATAATCTGCAACTATTTTCAGACTCGCGTAATACATCATTCTTCAATGCTTTATTTAATTGTTGAATTTGCTCAAACCAGACTCAGTTTGGATGGGAGAAAACTGTAGTATTATGGCCGGGATAACTAACACGAGACGGTGATCGCTGACAATAGGTTTATTTTGTACCCAAGGTATCTGGCAATGTCGGCCTGGTGGTAACCTCTGGAGGTCTCTAACAAAATCTGTCCCTAGACCCTTGACTGACCAGCTATATATACTGGCCACAATACAGCCATGCAGAAACTATACGTTATATTCGACAAACAAACAGATGGGAACTAACAACAGAAGAAATAGTGTTAGCAACAGTCAATAGTTGTATCAGATGTTGCATTACCAGAACAAGTCATGTTATAATCAAGAATGGTATATACCATACAAAAATTTAAGACTTAATGCCACAATAGGGAGTCCGATATTACATTACATTGATTTACAAGAGTGTTAAGCTTAATGTTTTACCCTCATCGCAAACTAAGATCATTTTGTGTCACATTACAGTTATTCATTTTTAGATGCTGAGTTCAATATTGTTGTTACAGGGTCATTTTATTATAAATGTAATACATATTTTTGCTATTTGGCTTCCAAATAAACAGTGAAATACAATATACTTTGTGAAACGTAAAGCGTTGTGTATGATTCGAAATATTTACGTATTAAGTTAAAAATGATAATAAAATATTAATATTAGCCTCTTATGAGAAAAAGAAGTGATAAAACAAAATATCATCATTATTTGTGATCAATAGATCATATTAACCTCAAAGTAAATCGTCAGATTGTTTGCTGATACCAAACATTCGGTCGATCATTAAGAAAAACTCATATGTAATCAAGCATTTTGTTCGAGTGCTAGGAAGAAGGGGGAAGAAATATAAACTGTCCAAACAATGATCACTATCATTGCAAAATGAAATAAATGTAAAGCATTGCAAAAACTGTGATATAATTGCAAACAATAAATATGATGAGAATGAAGTGAAAGACTGATTGACTGTGAATTAAAAGAGGAAAGCAACATTCTGAACCTGAAGAAATTATCAGAAACAATCAGTTAGTGTACGTTTTCTATTTGATGTTTAAGCAAACGTAGATATTCGGAAAGGAAACAGCTTCTCGCCGTTGCTATAGTGTAATCGATGAATTATGTAGACGTGTGATCTACTGTTTCTCAGACTGGTTATAAAATGGGTGTTCTTTTATATTATTTTGTCTGACAGATAGTATTAGAGAATTGTATATCTTGCGATGTCTTGAGAAGGGATAAATTCGTACGATTGTGGATACTCGCAGAGGTTTCCGTATGTTCTCTCAATTATTTTTGTATGTGGTCATATTAGATGGTACGAACTAAGGTAGGGAATCGCAAAAAAATGATATGCGTACTGTACCCTTCCGATTTGTACATGAGCTTCTTAAAACCTCAAAACCTTTGGAAATTCGTGCCAGGGCTTAGAAACTTTTAAAGTTTTAACCTCCCGAGCTCTTCCATGAGTAGCCAAAATGTACACAATTATCGATGGTTATGTGATATAGAGAAATAAACTATTCCAAAATGACATTATAACCTGTTTCTTACTTGATTTACCATCTTTCGTCAGTCGAATATGTTACACGATGGATCCTCTCCGGTCAGTTGCATTCTACAAACTCGGGGCAGATGTCACTATATAACTGATTGACTGGCAACGGTGCATCAGTACAGTAACTGAATTACATAGGCTTTATTAAAATTATTTTCACTCAGTCATACAGAGTCCACGTCGGGAGCGGGAGGTCGTGGGTTCGATCCCTAGCCGCGATATCCATAAGTCGCAAAAGGTTGTACTGATATAATGTCCTTGCCGAGTGCTCAGCATATAAGGGTAGTCCCTAGACTGTTTGGTCCGGAATCAGGATAATGTGACTGGATGTGGTATCATGCCATATCAGGGCTAGGAATGAAAAGTGCGTCCGTACCATTCGTTTTGTAAACAAAAGCCGCTATCTTGGAAAGAAAAGGGTATATTTTTGTTCATTACTGTTTGTGTAGGAAATGCATGATAACGAGATACATACATGAACAGGCTCGTACTTTTTCCGGTTCATATTGTGTAAGCAACTTGAAAATCCATTTTGAAAAACGGAAGTTATAGCGAACTGAAACTTCGAGTAGGCGAAGAATTCGAAACATTTAACAGATACGACGCAGTTAAAATTGCAGTATCCAGCGTTTTTACACTCAAACTGTACTAATACTCGTGTTTTTTGCTAACGATAAGTTACCAAATACAGATTCACGTCATGAGACAAAGTCACATTTGAAGCAGAAAATTATTTTTCAATGATATTTACAAAATTGTGAGACGCAGTTGAATTTAAATATATTTAGACGCATTTGTTTTTTATTGCAGCCTTTTCAACAGGTTTCTTTTCGACAAATACGTGCATATTTTACCAGCCCTTTCAACGATGGTAATTAGGGTACACGTAATGTACAATAGTTTTTTTTTTTTTTTTTTACATTTTTTTTTATATATTTACATACGCGTACATCGGTCTCTAGCTGTCCAGTTTGACTGTTATGTATTAATACCATTTCGTTTGATTAGAGACATCAAATATATTGAACTATTTCTTTCTTTATTTTAACTCTTTTTGCGTTTTCCTGATATACGAAAGGAAACCATAATGGCCATAGAATCACTCCATTTAGGTAAGTATCTTAGAAGTAAAATCATTGCTTGTGTTTGATTAGATTTTGAGAAATATTCATATACTATAATTTTTTAAAAGAATGTCGCATTAACCAAACAAGAGGACCTTATGGCCCTAGATCGCTCACTAGAGTACATCAGCTTATTCAAAACGATTCAAGATACTTGATTTTACCTATTGTTTTTTCCAGCTTGTGTTTCAACCAGATTCAAGTTTCAGATAAAGGAATCTCATCTGGAGGTCTCAGATTTAAAAGGATATAACTTATTTATGCAATTATGGTATGAAACCTTTGAACTAATCATTAGGACAAAAACAAGAATTTTTATTAATATTAGTTCTAGAAAAGATTTTTAAACTTTCTTTATAGAGTGTATAAAGGAAAATAGCCGACGCCTAAAGGCCTCGTTTTTCAAGGGATCAGCTTTATTTTATCAAGTATGGTAGGCAGTCATAAGGTGATCATTTGTGCTAAATGGAATTAGATTCTAACCATGGTTTCTTTGAAGAATTTCGAAATTTTCTATATAGATTATATAAGGAAACTAGCTGACCCCCTAGACTCATTTATCAAGAGATTAACTTCATTTTAGAAATAAGTAGTCAACCATGAGATGACCATTTGTGCCAAATGAAACTAAATTCTTAACAATGT